>OZ024720.1:60335100-60880100 GCA_964016875.1 Fallopia convolvulus | reverse complement strand
ATAGTGTTATCAGAAAAGTGAATGGCAAAACAATAGTGTTATAAAAAAAGTGAATGGCAAAACAATAGTGTTATCAGAAAAGTGAATGACAAATTAAAACAATAGTGTTATCAGAAAAGTGAATGGCAAAACAATAATGTTATCAGAAAAGTGAATGACAAATTAAAACAATATTGTTATCAGAAAAGTGAACAACTAAACAATAGTGTTATTTCGATTACATGTCTTCCTCATCTGTATCCGTCTCACTCTCAAACTCACCCTCAGACGTTTCAGTAGACGTCTCTTGTTGATCCTCAACGACATGATCCTCTCCGTTTGGGTCGTTTAACGGACCAAGTGGTTAATTATCTTGTGTACTATCGTCGATAACTCGTGGAAGGGAAGAATCATGTTGAAATGCCTCCTCAACAACAACGCCCCTTGACCCACTCTCATGAGGGTCTACGCACGTACCTTCATCGGGCCACACTCGTGACTTCACTTTACAGACCGCTCTCCATTCAGCATCTGCACGCCTCACCTTTGGGTAATCGAGGAAATAAACTTGAGTGGCTTGATGTGCTAATATGTAACGATCTTTTGTTCTCAACATTTTATGTCGATGAACATCGACAAGCTTTAGGTGAGGGTGAATGCGTGTTCCCCCACGACTTCTAGTGTCAAACCACGAACAATTAAAGACAATAGGACGCTTTACGGTTGGAGATAGGTAATGCAGCTCAATGATTTCATCTAGCACACCATAGAAGTCTTCCTCGTCGGTGCCGAAGCTTTGTCCTAGAACACAAACTCCACTACTGTCTGTGGCTCTGGTTGATGCGTGTGCCCTCGTGTGGAATCGGTAACCATTGACAAAGTAACCAGGATACGTCCTCACTTTTTTAGAGGGTCCACGAGCAAGTGTTTCAATGTTAGGATCTGTAACTACCGAACTGTCGGCCTGCATGCAATTTTAAATCAGCATGTATATACAATTTCGGATGCAACATAAAAATGTACATTTTGAAACTAAATAGAAATTAATATAAGAAATCCTTACATGGGAGTAAAACCAGAGGCGAAAGTGTCTTTCCAAAATGTTTTGCTCTTCAGCATCGGTTATTGTTGGATTTGACGACCGCACGAAGTTTGTCAAATAGTACCTACGACAGAGTAATTGAATGAAATACATACTTTATATATATCGAACCAACTTTAGTTGAGATTATAGAAACGTACTCAATATAGGGTTCCACTTCGACGCAGTTCATGAGAATGTAAGTTTGGATCACATGGAATTCATCATCTGTGAGGAAACGACCAGTTGATCTGCCCAGGGTTCGACCAGTTGTTGTGAAAATAGACAAATCTCCCGGATTAACCCCAACTGGAAGTGTGCAACTGACGTTGCGGGCGTTATCCATATGAGTACTCGCCACATGGTCGCTAAAATAATACGAGCAGAATGTGGACGTCTCCTTAACGAGAAAGACACTACAAATTGACCCCTCAACGTGGGCTTTGTTGCCAACTGAGGCCTTCAGACTTTTTAAGAGCCTACATGATATACATTCAAAACCATTAATATTTATTGTACAAGTTAATTATATGAATCCAAAACTGAACAACTGCATACAACTATACGTACCTTTCTTCTGGATACATCCATCTATAATTGACAGGGCCACAAAGTGAAGCTTCCCGTGGCAGATGAATAGGCAAGTGCTCCATTGAATCAAATAACGCAGGGGGAAAGATGCGCTCCAACTTGCACAAAATTATTTGTATTTCCTTGTGCAACTGTGTAACCACCTCAGGCTTCAGCTCGTAACACATCAAGTCTCTGAAGAACGCACTTAGCTGAGCTATGGGCTCCCATACTTTGTCATCAAGAAATGGACGAAAAGCAACAGGCATCAACCTTTGCATGAACACATGACAATCATGACTCTTCATCCCAAAGAGCCTAAGCTTGTGCAAGTCAATGCAGCGGCTCAAGTTGGAGACGTAGCCATCCGGGAATTTTACGGATCTCAACCAATCTAGAAGCACTTGTTTTTCATGACGATCTAGTGCATAGCAAGCCTTTGGGTACCTATTGTCCTCCTCATCAGGTTCCAACTCCGGACGCTTACACAATTCCTTCATATCCTTTCTAGCCGACCACTTGTCTTTCGACTTCCTCGGAACATCGAGAATGGTAAAGAAAATATTATCGAAGACATTTTTCTCAATGTGCATGACATCTAAATTATGTCTTACCAGCAGACTAGGCCAGTAAGGTAGGTCCCCAAAAATGCTTTTCTTCTTCCAACCCGAACCTCTACTGACCGCGACATTGTGCTCCTCAGCTCCCACTTCAGTTATCTTCATCAAGCCCATATTGTTTATCTGGTCTAATATCTCGTGTCCATCACGAAGTACCGGGGGACCACGACGCTCCCGTCTACCTTTCTTGAAATCAGTCTTGTTGTTTCGGAAGCGATGATCAGGTTCTATAAACCTCCTGTGACAATCGAACCAGCACATTTTGTGTCCATGTGTTAGATAAAATGCATCGGTGTCCTCCATACAATAAGGACATGCGTATTTCCCAGAAGTGCTCCAGCCTACACAAACATATATTTTATATCACACATTAATTAAAGTTCACAAATCATATATATGCATTATTATTATATATAATAGTCTCAAATTAATTAGCACATGTAAAATTTACAACATACCAGACAACATCGAATATGCGGGGAAGTCACTAATAGTCCATATAACAGCTGCACGCAATACAAAATTCTGCTTCCTCCAAGAATCGTATGTGCACACCCCATTAAGCCACAGATCCTTCAGCTCGGCTATCAACGGCTGCAAGTAGACATCCAACTTCTGCTTCGGGCTCTTCGGTCCAGGTACAATAACCGTCAAAAACATAACCTCTTCTCGCATACACATCGACGGCGGAAGGTTGTAGGGTGTTAGAATCACATGCCAACATGAGTACTGGCGCCCCGACGCCCCGAACGGATTGAAACCGTCCGTGCACAAGCCTAGTCTTACATTTCGTGTTTCTGATGCAAAATCTGGCCACATAGCATTGAAGTGCCTCCATGCCTCTGCATCTGAAGGATGTCTCATCACCCCATCTTGTGCGTGCTCTGCATGCCATCTCAAGTGTTCGGCAGTCACGACAGATGCGTACAACCTCTGCAACCGTGGAGTTATTGACAAGTAAAACATACGAGAATAGGGAATGAGCTTTGTCTTGCCTTGCTTCCATCTAGGATAGTCACATATCTTGCATGCCGCGTATTCTGCATCTGCACCCCAATATATCATGCAAGAGTTTGGACAACAATCAATCATCTCGTAAGGAAGACCGAGACCCTCAACCAATTTTTTCGTGTCGTAAAACGTGGATGGTAATGTCGTCTCCGGGTGAGAAACGCGTCCGCAAAAATCCGAGATCATGTCATATCCGCGCTCCGTCATCCTCAGCTTAGACTTTATGTTCAGTAGCTCAGTCGCAACCTCCAATTGCGTCATATCACATCCAGGCCACAAAGGCCTATTTGCGGCCGACAACATGTCGTACATACGTTGTGAATCGGGATTAGGCGCTTCATTATAACATTGCTCCCTTTGCTCATGCCTTATATCCGCATTCTGCACGGGATCATCAGCAATGTAATCACTTCGGCCATAATTAAAACCATCATACACCATCTGTTCCATTCGATTATCATTGCCAACATTTAATGATGGTGCTGAATCGGAACTGCTACAGCCTTCATGTTGTCTAGACTCGGCCAACAATGCAGCGAACCTTTCATCTGTCTCCCCGTGCGAAACCCAATGGTAATAGTTCGGAACAAAACCTTCCTTAACAAGGTGATAATGCACATCATCCGCAGATTTCATTTTCTTATTCTTGCACCTATGACACGGACACCTTAATTCGGATGGGTTATAGGACGGCATAGATTTGCAGAAATCCAGAAATTGCTTTACGCCAGCTAAAAACTCGTCGTTCAAAAAACCATTTATATTACGCACATACATCCACTCACGCATTTTTTCCTTCCTGCATTTCAAAATAAGAGTACAATTAAATTAATTCAACTACATTTAGCGACCATATGGTCTCTAATTAGCGACCATATGGTCGCTGATATGCCTTTAGCGACCATATGGACGCTAATTAGAGACCATATGGTCGCCATCTTCAGAACAGTAGAATAGCATTCACAACATAACCAATTGTTATTTGCGGTAAAATTCTGTAACACAGTCTCTTATAAATATATAAATGAAAGCTTTCTACCTTCAATATCTTTCTAAAACAATATAATGACGGAATGAAAAATTAGGAATAAGATTTAAATACATACCTTTAGTGAGGATGTCGGTAAAATTTGACGTAATTTCTTCCTACAACCAATTCACAGTTGTGGTTGATTTTTTTCTCTTTTCTGAATATTTTGGAAGAGAGCGGAATGAGAGTGAAGTTGTGTTGAAGCGGAACGAGAGTGCATTTTTTTGTGGAATGAGAATGCAATACATGCTGAAATGGCGGGAATTTTACCAATTAGTATTTTTAACGACCATATGGTCGCTAAAAACGCGGGCTATTACCCGCCAAAATAGATGTGAAGCGCCAAAATATCTGACCAAGTCTGCGACCAGGTGGTCGCAAACATCCGCGACCATATGGTCGCAGATATGTTTTCTTGTTGTTGCGACCATATGGTCGCAAATCTCTGCGATCATATGGTCGCTAAAACTGTAGCGACCATATGGTCGCAGACATTTACGACCATATGGTCGCCAATATGGCTTCTTGATTGTGCGACCATATGGTCGCTAATATCCGCGACCATATGGTCGCTAATATCCGCGACCATATGGTCGCTAAATGCTGGCGGGAATTATTCCCGCGCACCTTTTGCGACTATAAAAGCCTAGCGACCACATGGTCGCTAATTTGTTTTTATTTTTTTTCCCGTTTTGACGACCAGATTTGCGACCATTGACGTCCATATGGTCGCAGAATTAGCGACCATATTGCGTGGTCGCTAAAATATGGTCGCTTAATCCGCATAATGGTGTAGTGTGAGGATTCGAACACAGGACGCTTCGTGTAAATATTACGCTTGAACGCCATTTGAACTACAAATTTCTAACGTATATAACTACTACTAATAGAAATATATAATGAAAGGGGGGGGGGGGGGGGGGCGCCCACCCAAGCCCCCTAGATCCGCCACTGGGTGCATGTATCAATCAACAGAAATACATTCATGTGAAAAATGCTTTCATGACTGACTGTCAAGCAGCATCAATGCTTCTTCCTACTAGTTTGAAACTGCAAGTAGATGTAGGAGATTTGGTAATAGACTTAGGCTGTGTTCGATAAAACAAGGTTTTTGAGGAGGTGGAGGTTTTTAGGAGGTTTTTGGGTAGGTAGAGTTTTTATGATAGGTAGAGATTTTCTTATTTCAAACCTCCCGAAACCTAATTGAGTGTTTGACATTATAAGGTTTTTGGGTAGGTTTTAGTTCTAAATTATTAAAAGGAAATTAATTTTATTAATTAAAAAAAATGGTTTGTTAATTTTTACAAACCTCCTAAAACCTATCTATTCCAAGGTTTCTATTTTATGGTTTCAAACCTCTTCAAAAACCTCCTAAAACCTCCACCTTCTAGAAAACCTTGTCTTACCAAACACATATTTAGGTAGGTTTTAAAAAATAAAAACCTCTTAAAACCTTCGAAAACCTATGTCGAACACAGCCTTAGAGCAATACAGAAGGTTAATTGGAAGACTATTGTATTTAGCTCTCACAAGATCAGATTTATCCTATTCTTTAACATGTGAAAGTATAGAATTTGTGAGAAGACGATGATCTACATTTCTCATTAACGGAGAATCAATAAGGTTACAGCTTTAACGTTCAGTCCTAAAGATCAGGAGTAGAGATATTTGTACTAACAACTAGATACAATCTTAACAAGATATACAATCAGATAATTACAAAAGAAAATACAATAATAAATAATATATCTTAACAGGCCCCCGCAAGCTCAAGGTCGGGGACGAACTTGCAGCTTGAGACTCAAAGTCTTGAATCTATGAGTACCAATTGCCTTGGTAAAAATATCAGCAATCTGATCAAGAGACCGCACATGACGAACAACAAGATCACCATCGGACACCTGTTCACGTACAAAATGATGGTCAATCTTGATATGTTTAGACCGCTGATGAAATACCGGATTAGCTGATAGAAATGTGGCACTCAGATTGTCACAAAGTAAAATCGGAGCACCATGAACTGTAACCGACATTTCCTGCAGAAGTTGTTGCAACCAAATTAATTCGGCAACCTTGAATGCTATGGCCCTGTATTCGACTTCTGTACTAGATCTTGCAACCACCTTTTGTTTCTTGGAAGACCAACTAATAAGATTGCCACCATAATAAATGGCAAATCTATGTTGAGATCGACAGTCATCAGGATCAGAAGCCCAACCTGCATCAGAAAAGGCAACTAAATGGCGATCAGAGAGAGGCTTGATGAGTAGTCCAGCCGAAATACTGCCTTTAAGATATCGAAGAATCCTTTTAACAGCAGCCCAATGGACTTCTGTAGGATTATGCATAAACTAACAAACTCTGTTGACAACATAAGAGATCTCAGGTCGAGTTATAGTGACATATTGAAGAGCACCTACAATACTGCGATACAAGTGAGGATCAGACATTGGGTCACCAGACTGAATCAATCTAGAACCAGGTTCAGCTGGAGTTGCAATCGGTTTTGCACCACTCATGGCACTGCATTCCAGAATGTCACCTATGTAATTCTGTTGTCTCAAATGAAGAGAAGAATCAGTACGAACAACTTCAACACCCAAGAAATAATGTAATGAACCAAGATCCTTGAGTGAAAACGAGCGATTAAGGCTAGAAACAAACTCAATAATGAATCCGGAATGAGAGCCCGTAATAATGAGATCATCAACATAAATGAGAACATAAGCAATATGACTACCAACCTTCTTAATAAACAAGGAAGAGTTAGAAACACAGCTCTTAAAACCTTGTCTAAAAAGAGCATCCTTAAGCTTCTGAAACCAAGCTCTAGGAGCTTGTTTGAGACCATAAAGAGCCTTGCGAAGTTGACAAACATAATTAGGCCTGTCAAAAGCCTGAAAACCCCGTGGTTGATCCATAAAGACAGTTTCAGCAAGATCCCCATTAAGAAAAGCATTATTAATATCAACCTACCTTAGTGGCCACTAAAGAGTAATAGCCAAACTCAAAATAAGATGGATAGTAGTAGGCTTAATAACCGGACTAAAGGTATCAAAGTAGTCAACTCCGGCTTCTTGATTAAAGCCTTTTGCAACTAACCGTGCCTTGTAACGATCAATAGACCCATCAGGTTTCCGCTTAATCCTGTAAACCTATTTACAACCAACAACATTAGCACATGGTGGCCGAGGAACTAAGTCCTAGGTCCCATTTTTCATTAAAGTATCATATTCTAACTGCATAGCATGTTGCCAATTAGGGCTTTTTGTGGCTTGATGGAAAAAATTTGGTTGAGGACAAGCTGTGAAAGCAACTGGTAGGGGATATTTGGTGGCAATAAAGGCTTTAGGTTTTAAGGAATTGGTAGTGGATCGGGTAGTCATGGAATGGGTTGAGGTATCAGATGGCCTAAACCAGGATGGATCATTTGGGTATGGAGGCGGGTCAGGGTTGGCGCTGACAGACGGTGAAGAAGACTGTGCAAAATCAGAATATTACGAGGAGGAGTCCATTGAGTCGGGCCGAGAAACCGATGGAGACACAGGGGACGCAGATGCGATGGAATCAAAACGAAGAGATAGAATCGGCAATTGTGATGCCAGGTCATCAGATTGAGGGTTTGAAGGGGAGGACGACGCCGACACTGAAGGGGAAGAGGCCGACGATTGTGATGCTGAAGGGGAAGATGAGACCGCGGAATCAGAAGAGTGGTGAGTGCGCCAGAGGAGACGACGCCGATGAGTTTGGGACCGGCGGAGATGATTCTGGTGATGGTGGAATCGATGGCGAGGAAGGAGCAGAGGGGACCCGCAGAATCGGCGGCGGGCAGGAAGGAGTATGTAAACTGGCATGGTGTAACATGGAAAGAGGCAAGACAGTAGGAGAAGAGGGTGAGTTCGCCGGCGGTGAGAAGGAGAAAGCCGGGTAAATTGACTCGTCAAAAACCACGTAACGAGAGACGTAAATTTGGCGAGTTTGACTTTCAAAGCACATATACCCTTTATGTTTAGTACTGTATCCCAAAAAAATACACGGTAAGGAACGAAATTCCAATTTGGAATGATTATATGGACGAAGAAATGGATAGCATAAACACCCAACAAAATTTTAAAAAACCATAATCAGGAATTTTTCCATATAATTTTTGAAAGCGGGATTTGTATTGAAGATTTGGAGTGATTGTTCTATTTGACAGGTAGACTGAAGTATGAAAAGCATGTTCCCAGAATTCTTTTAACAGGTTGGCATGAGCCATTAAAGCAAGGCCTTTTTCAACAATGGTTCTATTAAGTCGTTCAGCTGATCCATTTTGTTCAGGAGTGTAAGGACAAGAAACTCGATGAAGGATCCCGAGAGATTCAAGATATTTGGAAACATTGCGATATTCACCAACCCAATCAGTTTGGAATGCTTTAACAAGAGTTGAAAATTGAGTCTTTATTAATTGAATGAATAACTGAAATACAGAGAAGACTTGTGATCGATTCGAAAGAAAGTAAACCTAAGTAAACTTAGTACAATCATCGACAAAGCTGACGTAGTATTTGTTTCCATTAAGAGATGAAATTGGTGAGGGACCCCATACATCCGAATGGACCAAATCAAAGGGCTTCATGGCGGTGACTGAACGACTTGATAAAGGAAGACGATGACTTTTGGCGAGCTGACATGAAGTGCAAACTGACACCAATTTATTTGATGACACGGGAAGTTGATGACTAGAAATCAAACGACGAAGAACAGACTCATGAGGGTGAGCAAGCCGACGATGCCAACAATCAGCAGAAGCTCGCTCACTAAGGTAAACAACTGGACGACTCAATTTTGTGGAGGAGATAGATTGAGGAAGACGGTAAAGGCCATTCTCAATGGTTCCTTTTAGCAATATCTAACCCTACAAGTTCTTAATATAACAAAAGTCAGCATGAAATTCAAGAAAAATATTATTGTCTCGGCATAATTTGGAGACACTTAACAAGTTTTTGGCTATTTTGGGGACAAATAAAATGTTGGTAAGTTTCAAAGGTTTAGAGACATCATGCATAACAGGTAAAATAGAATGCCCTAAATGAGTTATGGGGAGAGACATACCATTCTCGACCACCAATTGATCGGTACCATTGTAGTTGGATTGAATATTCAAGTTGCCTAGGTCACCAGTGATGTGCTGATTTGCCCCAGTATCAACAACCCAAGGATCCAAAATCTCATATTGACAGCCCACGGTATAAGCTTGTTTGTTGGATGCTGAGTTGAGGCGTTGAAGAGATGCTATAGCATGGCTGTTTGTTGTTGGAAAGTCTTCCAAATTCAGCCGGCTGATGCAATTGATTGCTTCATGACCAGGTTTAGTACATAATTGATAAATAGGGCGTGAACGGCCAGAAGAAGTGTCCCCTGCTGCTGTAGTATTATCACGATCAGTCGAGCAATCAGTCGAGCGGTCAGAGGAGAATCGACCCCGTCCACGACCACGGCGTCCCCGAGAAGCATAGTTGGCCATGGGTAGTAAGGAATCAGACACATGGGAAGAGTCCTCTTGGAGGCGTTGTTCTTCCTGCAGCAGGTTCCCCAACAATTCATCAGAAGAGATCGACTCTTTGCTTAGAGCAAAAGCGGATCGAAAAGCAGCAAATTGAGAACCCAATCCAAAGAGAATGAATGAGACGAGTTCTTCATCCGAAATAACACACAAGGATTCAGCGAGTTCATCAACAATGGCTCGCTTTTTCTCAACATATTCAAGCACCGACATGGATCCCTTGGTAAGAGTCTGAAGCTGGTGTCGAAGGTGCATTTGTCGAGCCCTAGTTTGGGCATGAAACATCCGCGCCAAAATACCCCAGGCTTCGGCTGATGTAGAAGCATGAGCCACATGACCAAGAAGCGGTGTAGTTAAGGTGGATCAGATCTAAAGCAGAACAAAACGATCTTTGCACACCCAGTCCTAATACTCAGGATTTGGAATCTGAGGAGGAGGATGGGGTGCTGATTTCTCACCAGCAGTGAAGGCCTCGAGAGCAGCTTCTGGCGTTAAAGGGGTGGACGAACCAGATGTGGAATTTGGTGCAACAATAGTCGCCGGTGGTGGGACGGTACAAGTCAAAAGAGACTCCAAACCATAAGCCTCCATAGTGGATCGGAGAGTGCTGCGCCAAAGGAAGTAATTAGTGCGATCCAAGCGAACCGCAAAATTTGGAAGATGAAAATGAGGAGAATTCCCATTGGAAGAAGCGGAAAGCAGAAATTGGTGAGGAGAGGTAGAAGTGGTTGCCATTTGATCGAGAGGATCGAAAATCAGGCTGATACCATGTGAAAGTATAGAATTTGTGAGAAGACGATGATCTACATTTCTCATTAATGGAGAATTAATAAGGTTACAGCTTTAACGTTCAGTCCTAAAGATCAGGAGTAGGAATATCTATACTAACAACTAGATACAATCTTAACAAGATATACAATTAGATAATTACAAAAGAAAATACAATAATAAATAATATATCTTAACACAACACTTGTCACAATTTGTTTCTATTCCAAGAGATCCCCACATCTTAAGGTAGTCATGCATGTTCTAAAGTATCTCAAAGGGACAACCAATAGGGGTTTGTTTTATCCTACACAACCTGACTTAAACATCATATGTTTTAGTGGTGCTGATTGGGGATCGTGTCCGGACACTAGACGATCTCTTATAGTTTTTTTTGTCTTTATGGGACATGCTTTAATATCATGAATTAGAGTACAATGTCAAGGAGCTCGTTGAGGTTGAATATAGGAGCATGGAATCAACCACGACAAAATTATTATGGGCTAGTTATTTGCTCAAAGATCTTCATCTGAATGTGGAGGCTCCCATCACTCTTTTTCGTGACAATAAACTTGCATAGCAAATCATCGTCAAACCTTGTTTCCATGAAAGGATAAAACATTTGGAGATTGGTTTGCATTTTACAAGAGAAAAGATGCAATTAGGTTTTCTTCAAGATGCCTATATACCATCTAATCTCTAAACAGAGGCGTAGCCAAAAATTTATCATTGTAGGTGTCGACAAAATTTTCCAACATAGCTAATGTACGTTTCGAGAAAGATGTAGAAATAAAAAAATACAAATTTAGACAAAAAAGAGAACATATTTTATAAAGGAGGGACTAAAATATTTCAAAATATGATTACATTAAGAAAACAAGAGTTTATAATGACAACTTATATAATTATGAATTATGTTTCAAACTACATTTAGATTAACAAAACAAAAATGTTTCAAAATACAAATTAATTGAATCTATCTTTACAACCTATAATGTTGTCCATCAATGGACAAATAAATGCTCTCCTTTTTATTTGAATTTATATTCCTAATAAACTAATACATTTGAACTTCTACTATCATCATTTTATTAGCACTTCTTTGAGCTTCTAATTTTTCTATAATCTTTTAAACTTCCTTGTTCAATGTTATAACAACACTCTTTTAAACTTCCTACTTTAATGTTCTAATAGCATATAAATCAAATACACGCTTACACATTCAACAAGCATATAAATCCAATATCCGTCCAACGGATGGGTAAATCCATCTAGTAAATATTAAAAGCTCGTAACTAAAAAATAAAACCCACACTAAAACCCTTGTTTCAAAATTTTCGAGTTCAATCACATTATGAAAGTAGGATGTTTAACAAAAGATAACAACATTCTAACTAAGTAAATGACTTGTTAAAAGTGGTTTATATACGTCCAATTTTCAAATGTTCATAACTTTTTGCTCAAATGTCAGAATTGAGCTTACAATATTTTAAATCGAAACTATTGACAAGAGGAACATATATACAAACAAAAATTTGGATTGGGGGCCATGGCCCCCAACCATCCCAACATAGCTCCGCCCCTGTCTCCAACTAGCAAACCTAATGACCAAGGCACTTGAACATCAACAACATCAGTACTTCTATATCAAGTGTCAAGTTGGAACTTGAACTTGGAGGGAATATAAAAGTGTTGTCCTTCAAAGCTAGTTCTATAAAACACTTTATAGTGTCTTTTATTACTTGATGTGTTCCTGCGTTGTGTCTTGTTTGGCTACTTTCTCTACCAATAGAATAGTAGAGAGTTAGTTACAAACTTTTGTAAGCCAGAATAAAAGGCTGAGGATATATACACACGTATTTTTTTCTCCGCGCACAAGATTTGGCACGCTTCATGAAGCGAGTCGCTTCATAATGCGAGCCATATACGGATACCCGAGCGGATTTTTTACAGAATCGGCAAAATGATACGCTTCACGAAGCGTGAGGCAATATTGTGCGATTTTCTTACCCAATCCAATATTTTTTTACATATATAGGTTCCTCTCGTCGATAGCTTCGGTTTTATAGGTAATAAGCTCAAATCTGACACCCGAGAAAAAAGTTATGAACGTTTTAAGATTGGACATACGCATACTACTTTCAAACGTCGTTTATCTAGGATAAGATTTAAGATAAAGCATAGAATAAGATTTTTTGGTAAGTGTTAGAGTTTATGGTTAGTATAAGGCTTTATGGTAGGGTTTGGGGTAAGGTTTAAGGTTTAGGGTAAATATTATGGTTTAGGGTACGATTTGAATGAGGTTTAAAGTTTGGGTATGTGATATAGCATAGGGTTTGGATGTATGGTTTAAATCGAGGCTTAAGTGTAGGGTTTTAGATAATTAAGGTCTAGTGTGAGGGTAGCGTTTAAGACAAGTCTTAAGGTAGGATATTGAGTAAGGTTTAGGGTTTATTGTAGATTTTAGTGAAGTTTAGGATTTATGTATATGATTTGGGATAAAGTATATATTTTTAGGGCTTAGGGTTTGGATAAGGGTTCTACGCAAGGCTTAAGTATAAGATTTTAAGTAAGGTCTAGGGTTTATAGTAGAGTTTGAGTAAAGGGTTTAAGATAAGGCTTAGGTCGGATTTAGGGTAAGGTTTAATGTTTATGGTAGGGTTGTGCTTTATTTTTAAAGTAAGGCTTTAGGGTAACCTAACTTATATATGTTAAAATTTTGGTTTGATTAACCAAACTGATATTTTTCACGGTTTTACAGGTTGGTTACGGATCGACATATTCATATTTTCAGTTAACCGAAAAACCAAAATATAGTTTTTAATTTGTAAAAAAAAAATATTAAATATATTTCGTCTTAATAGAATCACATGCTTATTTTCAGAATTTCAAATTGTATTTGATTTTGAAAATATTACTTTATATTTCCATCATTGATTAGTTAAATATGCTTTTTTTTAAATATTTAACTCCTAAAATGTTATATATATAAAATACATATTATAAAGACAATTTTAAACATAACCACCATGTAAAATAATATTTATTTTGAAATTTTAACCGAGCGATAATATTTTTAATATAAAGCTGATAACTTTATTGTTGTTCAAGTGTATTCTTATAATATAAAATTAAATAAATAGTTATTGGTTAACGAGAAAACCAAACCAATTTTGGTTAACAAATCTCTGATCAACTAAGATTAAATGGTCGATTTTGGTTAATGATTTTAATTAACTGAAATCATAAAATAAATAATTATTGGTTAACTAGAAAGTCTTGCCCAAACCATAAACCCTAATACTTACGATAAACATAAACCGCCCAAAATATTATATACTAAGTCTTATCTTAAATCATATCCTAAATAAAACATCATGTTAAAGTAGTTTGCGTATGTCCAATATTAAAACGCTCATAACTTTTTGCTCGGGTATCGGATTTGAGCTTATTACCTATCAAATCGAAGCTATCGACGAGAGAAACCTATATATGTAAAAAAATATTGGATTGGGTAAGAAAATCGCACAATATTGCCTCACGCTTCGTGAAGCGTGTCAATTTTATCGATTCTGTAAAAAATCCGCTCGGGTATCTGTATATGGCTCGCATTATGAAGCGACTCGCTTCATGAAACGTGCCAAATCTTGTGCGCCGAGAAAAAAAATTATGTGTGTATATAGATTTCCCGGTATAAAATCCTCTCTATTAAATTAATTGAATGAGGAAAATGAGGTTAAAACACAGAAAATTTCTCAATCCCGATCCAAATTCTATACGGACCCAAAATGACCTAAATCTACCCCCCGATGTGTTGGATCCAATGGGTAGGTCATTACTAATTTACTATACTCGATCACAATTAACCCTCGAAATAATATTCAATTATGGAAGAAATCAAGTGTGGACGCGCACCCACAACAAAATTTGAAGCCAGAATTCATTTTAATTGGTCAAAATCGACACCTCATCACTCACCACCACACACATTCTTTTCCCTATAAATTCCAAACGCACACTCCAATTACAATTTTACTCTTCTCTTTATTTTTATCACCTCCATAAGAAGAGGTCGATAAAAAGAGAGAATTAAAACAGAGAGCATGGAATTTCAGAAGAAGAGAGGTTCAAAACAGAGCGATGGTATTGTGGGGCGTCCGTACGCTATTCAAATGGGAGTGTGTATCGTACTATTTGGAGCCCTCACCTTAGTTTCAAGCGCCCAGCCGCTGGCGCCGGCCATGTACGTGTTCGGAGACTCGTTGGCGGACGTCGGAAACAACAACTACCTGCCGATTTCGATTGCTAAGGCTGATTTGGATCACAACGGAGTTGACTTCCCAACCCATAAGCCCACCGGCAGATTCTCTAATGGCAAGAACACTGCTGATTTATTGGGTACGTAATTTAATTAGTCTCCTTTTTATTCTTCTTCTTCAGTTCCAAATTATAAATTCGTGTATCCTTTACCTTGCGTATGGATCGATCACTAACCGGCCTGAGATTCATACAAAACATATATATGTACTTGAAAATGATTATATAGATTCAAGTGGCATGTATACGCGTGTTACATACAAATTTATCCAACTTTGATTCAAATTTTGCAAGAAAAAAAAATTAACACTCACAATTGGAATTTGGAACCCAAGCCAAATGTTTCAACTAGTTGATCGTAGCAATTGTTACCTCTAATCTCTAGTGCCCATAATAGATTAATAGTACTACACCGTCTATACGTAGCGTAAACGTGATAACTGTTATAAACTGTAGTTTTGGGCTTGCATACTCATTGATTGGATGGGTAACAGAATATGATTATTGTTACATATTTGACCGTTGAATTTCAAATGTAAGTATATTTGCACAATATTATGTTTCCTTTTTCTAGATTGTTTGCTTAATCAACCGAATGTCATACAAAATTCAGTTTGGAGATTCTGTAGAAAAGAAAACACAGTAAGAATATTCTCTGGCAACACGAAAGTATAGATGCATGGCATTTTACAGCTTATATTGAAAAAACTCATCTGTAAAGGCCAATAAATATTTGAAGGCATTAAGTTTTCTACACATGAGTCACGTACACCACGCATAAATTGTCAATCAGGTCAGTCACGTAGTCTTCTTTTTGCGTCATTTAGAAGCCAGATCACTCGAAAAATCCAATATTGAAAGATCGGTACGTATTGATCAAATCATCAAATTGGGTCAAGATTTGACAGTTCGTCTACACCAGGGATGGATCGTCTGGAATATTTATAGGGAACGTACATTAAATGAGGTCAACTATCTACAGATTTGCTATTTGATCATTACGTACTCTATAAACATTTGATTGATTTTCTTGAATAAATGACTATACTATATATTTTCTCAATCTATAATTATATATATTAAAGCTGTTCCTTTTCGAACCACCAGAACGATTCTGGCCCCACCTTATAATTATAAAATTAACTTTTATTCTTAATATTTTAACTTTCTTTAACTATTTAAATCTATCTTTAACATCAAACAAATATCTATTTAGTATAACGATATCTTTTGAAAACTTCCTTATACAAGTATTTAAGATCAAAGATAAAATATTTTAGAATAAATAGAAATCTTTTAGCATATATCTTTAATTTGACGAATTTATTTATAAATATATATAGTGATTTTCTTTTATAAAAAATTAATGATAAATATTTATAATTTTAAAATTTATAAAAACAGATAATAAAATATTCCATAGATGTATTAAAATATTTGATAAGCCCTAATTTACGTAAATAAAAAGTAATAAAATGTGAAGAATATAATATTTAATTAAAAAAATATACAGTCTGCAAGCAATAAATTACTTATGTTAATATTATATTTTTATTTATTAATATCCTATTTATAATGTTTATAAAATATTGAATCGTAGTCGTACATGGTACGACGGGTAAAACTAGTATATAATAAAGAGTCCGTCCAATACTTGAACAATGTTATTTGCGTGTTTATAAAAAATTAAGAAGCCTAATAGTTATCTCTTCATTAATTATTCCGTCTGTTATAAATTCGTTTTAGAATGAATATTTGAAACCTAATTATACAGATGCTTTTGTTGTTAATAAAATATTGGGGGCATTGCAGCTGAGAAGCTAGGGCTGTCTTCTCCACCGCCCTATTTGTACATGCTGCTGGCGAACAAGACTAACTTTGAAACGGGGGTTAGCTTTGCCTCTGGGGGTGCAGGCATCTTCAATGGTACCGATCAACTTTTAGTAAGTCTCTTACTCTCTTTTCAATTGCTTTAATTTGGTTCCTATGTACGTATGAATGCAAACAACATAACTAATAATGCTTGATCATGTACTCCAATCACACCATACACCTTTCAATAATAATAGTGTAGTTCCTGACTTTTGGGGGCTAAATTTTATTTTTAAGTGGAGTCTTCGCACGTGGAGTATGCGGTATATGATGAGTCGATCTAATACGTGAAGGCCACGTCCTTCTATTAAATATTCCAAGTAATTTAATTCTTGTAATATATTATTGTACATGCACCAACGACTCGATACAAATCAATAATGAAATTAAATGTATGATTCTTGCTTGAGCTGTCATTCTCATGTAAAATTTATCGTTTTTGTGAAGTTGAGTCAGGGAACACACCTCTTAATCATGTTTTAAATTTTCAATATGCACGTACTTTCCATCATAATAACAAGGTAAAATACTACTCCATGTCACCATCTACACCTAACCGGTATAAAAGGTGAAAGTTAATTATATTAGGGTATTCGTTATTATTTTTAACATAAATTTGGATTCACCTTTCAATCCAAAAATTCAAACGGATAAGTAGAAGTTTCACGAACTTTTGTATGAATATTTTTTATTTCGAATTTTCGATGTGGCAAATTCTTAACAAGGTTGTTGTTTGAATGAATTTTCATTGTTAGACTGTTAAAATATATCCAAGGATACAAATTAAAAAACCTTGAAAACAAAAAAAAAAACCTAATATATCCTCTTATGTTTAAGAGTCTTCTAACCGATAAGTCTTGTAACCGATATAACCCTACTATGATATGCTACTATGTGAAACAAATTCAGCAACAATCTATTCCCTTCACCACACAAATAAAGTACTACTCGAGAGTTCGCGACCAGATGGCGTTGCAACTTGGGGAATCTGACCTAAGAAGCCTCCAGTCGAAGGCCATCCACGTCATCATAATCGGGAGCAACGACATCCTAGATTACTATACACCTTCTTCTAGCATTAGCAAGCTCAAGATGAATCCAACAGAGTTCGTTGGCTACATGGTTACCACCATCAAAGCACAACTTCAGGTAACCCATATTAATTTCCTTTCAAAATTGCCAAGTGTGTCATGATCTTAAGTATTTCTTCTTCTTTTTTTCCGAATAAAAGGGGTAAATATTTTATCGATAAACAAAATTATTTTCGGAATGTTTGATCTCATTTGAAATTTGCCAAATCACACTCAATTCGACTTTTGGAATGTAACAATGGGTAGGACTCCTACCCATATGTTAAATGTATTAAAGGGCTTTTCTAGGGACACACTAATAATGATTAAGCTTTCTATAAGTAGAAGTTTAAAGGTAAATTAGTAATAAAGAGAAATATAATTCTTCTAAAATTCAATTGATGTGTTTTGTGTTGCAGCGTATATATGATTTAGGAGGGCGCAAGTTTATGATGCTAGGCTTAGCGACGATCGGTTGCTGCCCGCAACAGAGGATTCAGAGCCTCACCGACTTGTGCAATGCACGGGCAAACACCATGGCCGTTAACTACAACGGAGGTCTCCGATCGGTTCTCGAGCAACTCAGCGCAAAACTTGAAGGCTTTCACTATTCTTACTTTGACTCCTACAATATCGTCGTCAACTTCACCCAAAATCCACAACTTTTTGGATTCAAAGAGGTGAAGTCAGCATGTTGTGGCTTGGGAAACCTAAACGCCAATGTTCCGTGTTTACCAATTTCCGAATATTGTCCTAACCGGAGCGACCACTTGTTCTGGGATTTATACCACCCTACCGAAGCTGCTGATCGCTTTGTCGTCGACGCTGCGTTTGATGACCAGCTTCATTACACCTACCCCATCAATCTTAGGCAGTTAGTGTCCGTATAACTTGTCACCAAGAAGAAACATTAGTCTTAATTTGAAGAAAGAAAGAGTTGAAATATTTACTTATAATTAATGGTTTTTAGTCACTTGTTGATCCATGTATACTTGAATTGATATACCAGTTTTTAGCCTTTGTTATATTTTTTGGTTCAAGGAGAGAGGTGCTTTCCGTCTACTCGTTTTGTTAAAAGGAAATAAAAAGGCGTATGTTGCTATGATATAAAGCAGCCCGTGTTATTGATTACCTAGCTAAACAAATACGTTATGATAATTATCATTTGAAGTTGGAATATTTAATTTTTTTTAGCCATGAAAGATCTATGATTTAAGCTGTTAAAACTATTCGATCACATTTTATTTTTTTTAAAAAAAAGTAGATTTATTGAAAGGGAAGTGAAGGATTTACAGCTCAAGCAAGCAAGTTCAAAAGGGTTACTTTTAAAATTCTAGCTAAGCTAAGAACATGCTAGATACAAAAATAGGGGATTTCGGACTTAATGCCAATCATGCTTTTCCAGTAAGGGGAGCTTCGATTGCTTTAGTCCAATTCACATAAACTATTGTTGGAATAGTGTTAGGAACTCATGTTCTAAAATATTAGAACAATGATTCTTTACATCGACTTTGATAATGATCAGTGACGTAGTCAGGAATATTTATCAGTGGAGGCTAAATTCCTTTGACGATATGAACATTTCTGGCGAAGTTAGAATTTTTTTTTATGTTTTTCTTATAAAATATATAAAAAATTACAATAATTTGTTTATTACAATGACATTCTCCGATTTGCCTTATCTTGAAATCGTACAATAATATCTTCAGTTTTAATATAACGCACTACATTTTTCTCAATATAAGTAATCAAACAGTCATTCATCAACTCAGGTGCGACTTTTGTGACTTTCGGGAGCTGCGATTTTCATGACTGTCGGGACTCAGGTACGGCTTCGTGACACCAAACCTAAAAACATACTCCCTCCGTTCAGAAATACATGATGTTTTAGGTTGATTTTCTTTTTCAATAATACTTGATGTTTTACATAATTTACCATATTTTTCCAATATTATTCTCATATTAAAATGAATAATAAAAATAGAAAATTGAAAAGGAAAATCATCACAAAATTATGGATATTTAAGTCAAATCAAATACTTTTTTAATTTTAGAGACAAATTCTAAAACATCATGTATTTCTGAACGGAGGGAGTATTGTGTAATTTTAGTATATTTTTATTTTAATTTCTTTTTAAAATCCCAGTGGGATAGAGTAAATCCGCCACTGATAATGACAAACAACATTGGAAACTAATGTGCTTTATTCAAGTATCTCAAATGAACTATAGATCGAAAATGAACAATGACGATGCATGGAACTTTTCCCATATAAGGGAAATCAAGAGTCAGTCCAAAACAAACAAAGCAGAGACAAATTCTAGACAAATCAGATGCGTAGTTTGTGCGCCAAACTGTGTCGAAACTTCCAACGGCTAAGATACTCATCCCAAGAGTTGACCTAATTTGAACAAGAGTCACATGTTGAGAAAGTACATTCTTGGAGGGCAAGACAAGGGCATTTCGGACCTTGCCCTTAAGGATAAGGATTAGGTGCCATCAAGGCAAGTGAGGTTATAAAGGCAAGCGAATAGTGATTCACAAAAAACTTCTCTCCAAGCACAAAACAAGAACACTAGAGTGAGCATATTTGAGAAAGAAAGGAGGACCAAGAGAAGTCACCGGTAGCGAGCGTGCGATCTCAATGATGGGAAGGAAGGTGTTGCCACGCGATAGAGAACTAAGTCAATCTCCAAGTGTAAGGTTTGGTTTATTATATTATTTGAGTTTATTCACTTAGGAACAGAGTCGATAAGATTCATTAGCTAGTCTTGAAAGAGTTTGGTGACTACTAGGAACAAAGAATTTCGAATCTTGTTTTTTTTATTTCAGAAACAAATCAATAATAAAGTAGATTATTCAAAATCATCCAAGGAAGGTTGAGTTTTACCCACACAACTAGTTTGTTATTTTGGGGTTCCTCTATAAGGAACAATCCACTTGCTTTACTTGTTTAATTGCATATTTCTGTTATTCTGTTGCCTAAGAAATATATCTCATAATTGTTCATTACTTTGTACTAATGCACATCGATCCAACAATTGTTATTAGAGTGAGTGCTCCAGATTTTGTGTTAGCTTTGCACGTGAACATGATGTCGACAAAACTAAATGCTATCGGGCATAGAAACAACAAGCAACCCAGTCTCATCGAAGGTAGATTTGAGAGATGGCAAGGGCTGATGAAGAACTGCATGTGAATGCATTATTACCAAGCTTGGATGGTAATCGAGACGGAAATCTTCATTGTGGATGAAGCCATTCAAAACGACTTGTCGTCCAAATGTTGTCCAAATGAGTGGAAGTCCATGGTGGCCAACTTCAAAGCCAAATTTTATATGAACAACATCATATGTGAGCCAGACGCATCCAAGATTGAGAACTTGAAATCTGCAAAGGAAATGTGGGTTGCGATTTAGCAAATGCACAAGGGAAGTTCTGACATCAAGGAGGATCATCAGATGGACGCTCGCATGGAGTTCTTCAACTTTAGGATGGAACAAGGAGAAACAGTTTCCACGTACCAATCGACGAGGGTATCATGCATCGGATTCAGAGGGGTTGGAAAAAGTGGAGGGGGGCTTCACGAGTTTTATGTGATAAGAAGTTACCGCTCAAGCTCAAAGATAAGTTCTATAGAGTAGTTTTTAGACTTGCCATCCTTTATGATGCATAGTACTGGCCCACGAAAGGGGAATAAGAACAATGGTTGATGGTAGTTGAGATGAGTATGTTAAGAAGGATGTGCAGGTGTCACGGACCGCGAATCCGTGACCCTAAAGACGCCCGGATTCATGTGCCAAGATCGAGACACGGGCCATCTGGAGGATTCTAGAGACGTTGGGGACAATTCCGGAGGCTTCGAGTGGGATCCGGGGCGTGGAGGCACCAAGGGCACGATGATTCTAGAGGATTCCGAAGGGATCGGGACTCCTCCGGGGCGTTCGGGAAGCCATGGAAAGGGAAAGCCATGGGAAGGGCTACATGGCAAGGAGGGACCCTTCTAGAGAGTTCTAGTAAGGACGCGCCCCATCCGGATGCCTCTAGCATCGGCGCGCCCAAGGAAAAGGGCGTTGCGCCAGGCGCGCCCCTTCTGGAAGGTTCCAAAAGAGGCGCGCCCCTTCTGGAGACAGGCAACGCGCAGGCGCGCCTGGGCGCGCCCCTCCAGCACCGCCTAGAGAATTCTAGAATGGGCACGAGGCTTCACCAAGGGGATCCCATGGGCGCACCGCCTTGGGACGAGTCTAGAATGACCTAGGGTGGTCTTTGTCTAGAATCTTCTTAGGATTAAGGGAGGCCATGCCTATAAATAGGCCTTGGCACCCATTTTGCAAGTCCATCCAAGAAAATCCAAGTCCGTCCACATCAAAGACATTGTAAAGCTCTCTTGTAAAGTTCCCTTGTATAATACAAAGCTTTCCTTTCCCACAAATCCTTAGCCATCCTTTCTTAAGCTTCCGCAAGGCAACATCGGGGCAAAGGCTTGACTTAGCTTCTCGGACGGGCCGACTTAGCTAAGAGCCGCACGGATCTAGAGTCGGGATCTCTCACTCCGTGTCACAGGCACATGATATTAGACAAGATCAAAAATGAAGTGATTAGGATCAAGGTGGGGGTGGCTAATATAGGGGACAAGTTATGAGAATCGAGAATTCATTGGTTTGGATATGCATGTACAAAGGCAGGGTCCTAGAGGAGTAGTGGATAGGTGTGAGAGTTTTGTCTTTGGGGACTTTTGAAGAGGTAGGGGATGACCAAAGAAATCCTGGAAGGCTAGTACAAGGGAAGATATGAACTAGTTGGGGATTTGCACAAATCTAGCAGAATATAGAGATAGTTGGTGGAAGAAAATAAAGGTGGTGGATGTTGGTGATTTGTGAAAAGTCATCAATCCCATTGTGTGCATGATGAGAAAAGGATTCACATAGGAATATCGATTGTAAAGATAGACCTTGTGACTTGGCTTGATATCATTAAAGGAGTATAAGTGGTCGTAGAAAAGGAGTCACATAGGAATATCGATTGTAAAGATCGACTTTGTGACTTGGCATGATATGATTAAAGGAGTATAAGTGATCATTGAAAAGAGTCCAAGAGATGCACCGACACCGAGGCACGAAACTGTTGGGAAATTGGATCACCTACTGGCAATAATAACGGCAACACAGATCCACAAGAGAAATCAGAAATAAACAATAAAGAAAGACAAGAGATTTGTTGACCCAGTTCGTCAGAATGATTATGTCTGGGGGCACTACCAAGCCAGGGATATCCACTAGATCTGAGACTTACAAGGATTACAAGACCTCGGTCTAACCTAATCTCTCTAGCGCTCTGATTTTTCCCTCTCTTTGCGCTCTGATTTTCAGCAAACCAATTACAATAATCTAGTTGGGTTTAAATAGAGAAACAAAAGGAAAAAAAACCCTAAAGGCACGCACAACTTGGCCCCCAAGAAAAAAAACCTAACAAAGCCCGAAAACCGCGTAACCCTTCGGAGTGAAGAGTTGGGCCGCGGTCATGGCCCCGGAAGCGCGGTCGTGCTCTAAGCGCCCAGACCGCGCTCCGCCCATGCCCCTCTCTGTGGCCAGAGCGCGGGCACCGCGCTGGTGCCGCGGTCGCGCCCTGAGCCGGCCTTGCCCGCACTGGCGTGGTTTTCCCGAGTTCCTTCATTCCGTCTTTGCTTCCTTTTTTCCTTGCCTTTAACTCTATTCCGCCTAATCATGAATCAGGCTCCATATCCCAACAATCTCCCACCTGGAGACTGATTCCAATTGTAATTGTCTTTTTCATCAGCAGAGTCCTTCAGTCTTGGTAGTGTCGGGCCTCCAACTTACGTAAGCCCGTCTAAAGCCTTGCCAGGCCTCAGTTCTTCCTCTTCAACCATGTCAGCCCACCTGACTTTCTTGCCAACTGCACAGTCATCCGGCTCAGCTAACTCAGCAAACTTCAAATAGAACTCAGAGGATGAATCTCTATCCAGATCTTCAATGATCTTCTGATCATCAGTCCGTGTCTCCTTTTTCAAGGTCTCCTGCCTACTAGAATCCACTGCCATACTCCCACCAGAACTTGTAGAACTCAGAATCAATACATCACTATCATCTCCCACATAATCCGTTGTTGTATTTTCTGACTCCTTCTCTCCCGATGTCTGACACTCGTTCTTGTAGTGACCAAATTCACCACAATTCCAGCACTTGATCTTGCTCTTGTCCTTGGTGACCTTCTCCTTCCCTTTGGAATTCAACCCACCATGACCAGATCTGCCCTTATTCCCTACATTCAAAGCTGATCCAGATGTAGGGACTGTTTCTTTCCTGCGAATCTCATCGCTCATAATCAAATCCCTCACATCATCAAACTTAAGTTTCCCTTTACCAATCGAAGCACTAACGGCAGTAACAGTTCCGTCCCAACTTTCAGGCAAAGAAGAAAGTAGAATTAGGGCTTGTACCTCATCATCGAATTCAATCTCAACCGACTCCAATTGTGCAATCGTTGCGCTGAATTAGTTCAAGTGCTTGGATATCGGTGTGTCTCCCTGCATCTTCTGGTTGACCAACCGCCTTATCAAGTGCACCTTGTTCACCGCTGATGGCTTCTCATACATCGCGAACAAGATCGAAAGCAGTTCTTTTGTCGTCTTAGCCTTCACCGTGTGATGGGCTACATTCCTGGACAAGGACAAGCGAATTGCACTCATCGCCTTCCTGTCCAACAACTTCCACTCTTCATCCTTCATGCCCTCCGACTGTTTTCCAAGAGGCAAGTGAAGCTCTTTACCATAGAGGTAATCTTCTATCTGCATCTTCCAGAAGCCAAAGTCTGTCCCATCAAACTTCTCCACCGAGATCTTTCCGCTCAATGCCATCGTAGGAACCTACAGCTCTGATACCAGTTGTTGGGCCAGGGCCACCCACCTTGTTGGGCCACACGCACATATAACTCCACATTAGTATGATATTGTCCGCTTTGGGCCTAGCCCGCACGGATTTGTGTTTGGGCTCCTTCCCAAAAGGCCTCATACTAATGGAGTGTGCTTCCCTTTTATAAGGAGGTCTTCACTTCCTTATATTTCCAATGTGGGACTTGGATTGCATACCCCAACAGAAACCTCATATGCAAGGTGTGCTACATGTGCAAAGGCGCATGAAGAAGGCGCGCCGACGTTGGAAGGGACGCGGCATAAGCGCTATGCTCGGATGCGGCACACGCATGACGATTGGTAGAGGCGCGTCGGTGCAAGGACTTCCCGCGTACGTGGTGCAAAGGTTGCAGCACGAGCATGTGGGACGGCCAGGGCACTCCTATGCCTTGGTTGTGGTACGCCGCTGGAATGAGGAGGATTGGGGGTATGAACGCCGCTGGAATCCACAGTTGTTGTATTGGTGGCCAAGGAGGTCCCGGTTGGCGCGGTTTTGGCTTCGTCGCTAGTCTTGTGGCGTTGGCTTTTGGCCTCGTCCTGTAAAGCTTCACTAGGAGACATAGGTAAGAGTCTCATGTGCTTCCCGTGGAAATTGAACATGTAATTGTTCAAAAATCAATCGTGAAGCACGCGAGGAGCAAATTGCCAAGGACGCCCCAAGAAGAGATGTGTGGTGTCCATCGGCGTAACATCACATAAAATGGAATCCTTATAAGCACCAATCGAAAAAGAGAAACTTACTTGTCTGTCAACCTAGTCGCCGACGTCATTTGATATCCATTGAAGCTTGAACGGTTGTGGATGCGGCGTGGTTGGAAGATTGAAATGATCGACCACCGTTTTTGACAAAAAATTGGCACAACTTCCCGAGTCGATTATCACGCTAAGGGACACGTTATCAACCAAACAATGGGTGTGGAACAATTGTTCCCGTTGATCAGTTTTAGGCACCTCTCGCATGCTTAGGGCACAACGTGTGACCAAGTTTAGTTTCGACACGCCGAGTCCTTCCGATGGATCACATTGCAATTCGGTGCCATCTCCTAAAGGTGTGACGTGTTCTTCACCATCTTGGTTCTCATATGGATCACCTTGAGCCGTGAACAAAAACCTCTTTTGGTTGGGACAGTTTTGCATCATATGGCCACGACCACCGCACTTGTAAAATGCAATGTCACGAGCACGCTTGGCGCTCAGCACTGCGGCGCGGTCTCTCGGCAAGGTTGGTGTCGTAGGCGTGGTCTCGGCCTTGGCTGCGAAACCTGTCTAAGACATTGGCAAAGAAGAAGGAAAACGATTAGCACTAAAATTTGATTGACTAGGGTTGGATGGATACCTTGAAGGGGTCGAAGATGGCTTGGCACGCATTTCTTGAATATGAAGTTGCATGGCCGTGTGCACAAGCGAATTGAGATCCTTGATAGGCAAAATCTCCAACTTGTCTTGGATTGATTGTCGTAGACCCGATAGAAACCGAGTCCTCATCACAGACGGCGAAACACTCATGCCAGCTTTGAAGAACATGCCTTCAAGCTTAGCAAAGTATTCTTCCGGAGTCATGGCTCCCTGTTTGATGCGCATGATTTTGATATGCATCTTGTCCTTGTAGTCTGACGAAATGTACAGTTTCTTCAAGATGTACACCAATTGATGCCATTCTCGAATGAGGGGCTTGCCTCTTCGAATCCTATCAGACTCAAATTGGTTCCACCACGTTTCAGCGGCACCATGAAAGTGTAGGTCACCACCTCAACCTTTTCTTCATCCTCGTACCCTAAATGACGGAGTGTGTGCTCGGTACCTTGCAACCACTCAATAAAAAGCATCAGGGTCATAAGTACCATAAAAAGGCTCGAATTTTACCTTGATGTCGCATCGAGTGATGCGTGGATCACGGGCTTCGCGCCTATTGTTGTCTCGGCGGGGGCTTCGGTACCGAGGCAAGTTAGTGTGCCGAGGGCGTCAATCGCGGGGCGGCCCCATGGCCATAGCCATCGTCGCCATCATACAGGTCATTGCCATCATCGGGGCGCCGAGGACGCCGGTCTTCTTGATCACAGTCACGCCTTTGGCAGTGTCCAGCCGCACGAGGCGTGCCATAGGCCCGATCATACTCCTTTTGATTCTTAGCCAAGTGTTGCGGTGGAATCCAATCGGAAGGGCGATTGTCATGCTCCTCTGAATCTTTAACATGTGGATGATCAAATCTGTCCTCTTGGGAATACTTATCGAACTTCTCGTAAGGGTTCTCGAATTCCAAATTGGGGCTACGAGCACTTTGATGCTCCAAATAGTCCTCAACTCTGTAGTCATCGGCGTTGTAGTATTGGGCCCCGTGCCTCCGCTTTGGGGTTTCATACACATACGCAGGCGACCTTTGACTTTGTTTTTGTTTGTGGCCACCACTAGCGTGTTGGCATCGATACTCCTCTAAGTCATACTCATCACCAGAGTAAACATCATACACTTGGGTGTCCCTATAATCTCGCGCCAACTGACGGCGATCCGCGGTCCAAGGACCACCATCGTACCGATCAAACTGGAAACTTTCTTTAATTGACTCCATGTCGTGCATGGTGCCAATCTGCGAAGACGGTTGAGTATGGCCCTTGCCTTTGGCGCGCGCACTCCCGACATTGTCTGCGGACACGCCCGGGTTTCCATGGACCTCCGATGCGAGAACCTGCGCCGGCGGCACGGTGCGCTTGGATTACATTTGGCTCTCGGCAACGATGTGTTCGAGCTCCGCGATCTGAGCCGCAATTTCCGCGTCA
Source organism: Fallopia convolvulus (assembly GCA_964016875.1). Lineage (NCBI taxonomy): Eukaryota > Viridiplantae > Streptophyta > Magnoliopsida > Caryophyllales > Polygonaceae > Fallopia > Fallopia convolvulus. The sequence continues at coordinate 60,852,536 of OZ024720.1, read as the reverse complement.
TGGTCCTCGTGTTGTTGTTGTTGCTGCTGTTGCGCCGGTGGAGGATTATTGTTCTGGTTCTCTTTGTTACCTGAGTCGGACACGGTACCTATTGTCAGACCAGTCATAGCACAAGTAAGGAGTTCACAAGCAACGTCTAAGAGTTTAGAGTTTGCTTAAGTCGGCCTACTCTTAGTGTTCAACCACACAAACAAGAAAGGACGGGCAAGGCTTAAGGTCACTCGACTCAAGCACAAGAGAGAAGATCAAAAGCAAAAAATGAAAGCAATAGCAATGCACAAAGAAGCAAGTATAAACTGAGAAAGGAAAGATGGAAATAAAAAAGAAATATGTGATCGGCGTGGAGAAGTTGTTGCCGAAAATCAAAGATTGGAGAGAGAAAAGAGAGATCTTTCCTTATTTTGGCTTTGATCCTCTTGATTTTTTTTAAATAATTGCGGAAATATCTTACCTTATTTTGGCTTCGATATTCCGAATCTCTCTTCTTCTTTTTTTAATTAATAACCGAGATTCTCTATGAATTTATCCTTTAGAGATCTCGCTAAGCAACACAAGATATGCTCGATGTATTAAATGGAAAGAAATTAGCAAATAATGCAACAATGAACATGCAACTAGCAAGCAAAGATGCAATTTCACCAAAATCAAGATGAATGAGTCGAGTAGGTCTAGGGTTTTCTTTTTTAACAAAGTACGCAAATAAGAAAAAAAAATTGGTACCCTAGATGGCGGTTTATGATGATGGATGTATCTAGGGTTCGAAGCAATGGATGGATCATGTAAAAGGATTGAACAAAAAAAGGAAAAGCGAGACTTACTCAAACCTTTGGCTCTGATGCTAGTTGATGTGACCTTGTTTGAAGGACGCTACAGATCTTTGCGTGGCAAGAGTATTGGGTCTCGAAACGGCAGAGGAAGACTTGAAAAGGCTCAAACCAACGTTGGACTGGTCAAGCAAGAACGGTCGAACACGAGAACTTTGTGAATAATGGTGACGATGCAAACACTAGGTCTAGAGATAGGAGAAACCCTCAACTAATATTCTAAACCAAAGTGTGCGTAAATTGTAAAAGGAAAAAGTCTAGCACCTTATATAGGTGCGGCCGAACCAAAACCCAAATTAAACTAGACGCGCGCCTAGGGTTTGCATGCAAGCAAGGCCTATCGGCGCAAGGCCCAATAAGAGCCTTCTAATAATGTCAAACCAAGAGTAGTAATGTCTATTAAAGGAAAACATGCTAAAATAAGCATTAAAAAGATAGGTTGTTGGCCATCGACACGACAGTGTCATGACATGGCTAGCGCGCGGCGCAGTGAGGTGTGGAAAGGCCATCTCACACCATGGCACGTTGTCGAGTGCGCTGGTGAGGGTGATGGCACGCCGAGGCTGTCGTGAAGCTCAAGTGGTGCCGTTGGGGCGTGCCGAAGGACCCGAGTCTGGCGCAACGGTCTCGCCCGAAGAGGTCAGTACCGAGGCTAGTGCCGAGGGCTGGACTCGAGGTTCTTCAATGGCGAGGATGCACACGGGGCTGGATGCTAGCACGGTAATAGGTGCGTCATGTCCAGTGGAGATGCGCAACACCAATGACTTGGTTGCGGTCTCGATGGCACGGGCCCGAGCACGAGTCATCAGACCCTCGGAGCACAGGGTGAAGGCGTCGTCCTCTTGGCTGGCGTCCAAGGACAGGGTCGCATCATATTGGTGCAATGTGCTTGTATTCCCTGACATAGTCAAATCCCTTATAAGAAGTTATCTATGGAATGGAAAGGAGAGTGAAAAGCGGAACTTGGTTGCTTGGAACACAATGTGCAATCCTAAAACTTCAAGAGGCATGGGGGATAAAACAACTCTTATCATGGAAAAAAGCATTCATCTCAAGATATACCTTTGAAATTGTAAGACACCAAGACAATGTGTGGCATACCTGGATTAAACACTTACAAAACACCACAATTTGAAGTTGCACAAGAAAGGTAAATGACAACTGGTGCTGTAGTTCCATAATTAAAACGAAAGACGAGTTGTGTGATCTCCTCAACTCGGTTGAGCTTCTCACCATCATGACCTCTACTGTCGGTAAATATTCCACAAAGAATGTCTACTTCACTCTTAGAGAACCACCTATAGCACTTCCTTGGACGAGATGCATTTAGGGCAAACTTCACCCCCACGATGCAGCTTTATTACCTAGCTTGCAATTCACAAACGGTTGCCCACCCTTTCCAATCTCTCGAGTTGGCACATAGTGGACGACAACAATTGCAAGCTCTACGATTAGGAGGCTGAAACCGAAGACCATCTCTGGAATCGTTGTTCTTTTACCAATTTTGCCATCAAGGATGTACATAGATGCATGGATCGGAATTGGAATATCCCTTATCGACCTCGAATCGTGGATTTCATGTCTCGATGTTGGTCAAAACAAGAAGTCCATGTCCTGATTGATGAAAGAACCGTAAAGAAAACCCAAGAAGAAGTTTATAAAACTATTATATATAAAAATTACATTGTTGAAATACTAATAATAAATCCATATCCTTATAACATATCATTCAATTGTTAAACTAAAATATCAATTAAAACTTGAATTAATTTTTCAACTATTTTTAGAAACACACCCTTAATTAGTCAACGACACCTCATCGCTCACCCATTCTTTCCTTATAAATTCCAAAACGTTTCCTTAGCGCGCTAGACCCTTCACCGCCCACGCACACTCCAATCACTCTCTCTTAAATTACTCAAGAAACAGAGCTAAAAAGAGAGAGGAAAAGACAGAATTAAAACAGAGAGAATGGAATATAAGAAGAAGAGAGGTTCAAAACAGAGAGATGAAGTGGTGGTGGGGTATCCGTACGGTATGAAAATGGTAATGCTTATGGTTATATTTTTATTCTTAAGCTTGACCTTAGTTTCGAGCGGGGAGCCGCTGGCGCCGGCGGTGTACTGGTTCGGAGACTCGTTGGCGGAGGTGGGTAACAACAACTACCTGCTGCTTTCGCTTGCCAAGGCTAACTTTCCTCACAACGGCATTGACTTCCCAACCCATAAGCCCACCGGCAGATTCTCTAATGGCAAGAACACTGCTGATTTATTGGGTAATTTAATTAGTCTCCTTTTTATTCTTCTTCTTCAGTTCCAAAATTCATCTATACATACGGAACATATATATATTTATGCACTTGAAGATGATCATATATAGATTGAGCATATATATACAAGTGGCATGGATATGCATGCGTGACAACATGAATAATATATAATCCAACTTTGATCCAATATTATTGGATCCGCCGTAGTAGCACAACATATATAATTGCGACCCAAAGGTTTCAACTAGTTGAATTTGAAATAATAACCTAATTAAACCATGCAAGCGTAACAATATAATTGGTACCTCTAATTTCTCTCTATATATATAGTCGTATCAAGTGATAACTGTAAATCTGTAATGAACTCAGTTTTGGTTTTGCATATAATTTTGATTGATCGATTGGTAACATGAATATATATATATATATATATATATATATATATATATATATATATATATATATATATAGGATACTATCATTATTTATATATTTTATTTTTTTGGTTGAAGGATACTATCATTTTTAGCTGTTACACCGTTGCATTTCATATGCCAGTGTTTTGCAAGTAGTATTTCATTTGTAGATTGTTTGCAAAATAGGTATCTTATGCCTTTAAAACATAGGATAAAAAAATTCAAATTTAGAATTTAAAGTCCTATTTTGAAAATCTTTTATAAAAAAATTAAAAGAATCTTAAATACAATTTTTTTTTTTGCTAAAATTAGGTTCTAAACCTATATTCTTAGGACATTTGTTAGAAAAATAGATAAATCAAATATCATGCAAAATTCAGTTTGGCAGCGATATTTAAAAGAAAAAGTGGGAGATTTGGGGTGTTTAGATAGTAATTAAGTAAAGTCCAATTAATATTTGAAGGGATTAACTTTTCTCCAATTGAGTCACACCTCGCATTGATTCTCTTTTTCGCACACTAATAGACTAGCTTATCAATCAGGACGGTTTAAAATACAGGCCAGATCATTCAATTCTCAAACCCAAAATTCCAGGGTTGGGGTTAAAACTTAAAAAACACTAGGCGAAAATAATTCCAGGATTGCAATAAGATTTGACAGCTTTTCATTAGGGACCGGATAACCCGCCTGGAATAATTATATTCTTGTTTTGGCCTTGAACTGGAATAATTTAATTATTTTTTTTGATCGGATTGAACTGGAATAATTATATATAGGCAACTTAATTAATTATCTGAGGTCAACTATGTACAGGTTTGCGATATATATGATCATTACTCTATAAACATCCGATACGATCGGTTTTCTTCTTCATAAATGAATATAAATTTGCTCAATGATAAACACAGCACATCAAATACTTGAACAAAGTTTCATTATCCGAGTGTTAATGCATACAAACTGGATTTTTTTATGCTCTCTCTCTCTCTCTCTAGCGACCAACTTTTTCTTCGTATGTAGAAGCTATTTTTATTCCGCAAATTAATTGCATATATGTGTTGTTGTTGGTGGTGACTGCTTATTTATTTATTAATTAACTAAAATAAATAATTTTGCAGCTGAGAATCTAGGGCTGGCCTCTCCTCCGGCATATTTGCACATGCTGCGGACCAAGAATAGCGTTAACTTTGAAAGGGGCGTTAACTTTGCCTCTGGGGGTGCAGGAATCTTCAATGGCACCGATCAACTTTTGGTAACTACTCTTTAATTTAAAGTATCACTTCTCTCGTTCAACTAGCTAATTGGTAACAAATTAATAGAACTAGGTGTTGGTTAATTGGGTATAATCTCTCAATCGAGTTGGAATGATTCGTGTTTGAATCGCGCGGGTTGCTTCATCATTAGGTTAGGTTAGGTGTGTAGATCCGGACTGCTTGGGGTTACATGCATGTTATTCGTCAAGTCTAGTTGTCGCACCTGAAGGCCACCCTTTTATTATAAACTACTATACAAAATGTATTCTTATAAAAATAAAATTGAAGGCTTATAGTTTACACGTTGTACAAAATGAAATGAAATTGGTTGGTCGATCGATCGGGTCTGATCATTTATCAAGTATGATTCTTACATGTGACCCCTTGATTATTTTTAATATTTTAATCTGCACCACCCTAGCTAGTTAAAATTAAGAATGTAAATTACTAATTTCAAATCCAATAAGAGTGTCCACGTGGCGAAACTCATCCGTGCCACTACTTGGTTTGCCCTACATTTCGCACCCCTTTGTTTTTTTTATGGACAAAATTGTCCTCCTTCAAATAACACACATTATGTCATTCATTTTCATGTATTTCTTTTCGGACTTGCTTGCCTTTTTATCTCACGTTTGGAGCTTCTTATGTCTTTCTGTCTAATAGTTGATTAATGTACGGTGGAGTTATTTCAAAATAAAATTATATGGATGTTGTTAGGGTGTATTTGTATATGTAGTTAAAAAATTAGTTAAAGTTTTTATTATAGCGGTATTTTAAAATATAGATTATAAAAAATAATTTAAATTCATGAGTTGTTGTCATTGCATATAATTGTGTAATTCTCTACTTTTTCATCTTATGATAGTACTAAATTAATATAGCCCCCACTGTAATAATTAACTTGCATCAAATTCAAATTCAGGGGCAATCCATTCCCTTGACGAAACAGATCGAGTACTACTCGAGAGTTCGAAACCAAATGGCTCTGCAACTCGCCCATTCCGACTTGGAGAAGCTTCAATCCAAGGCCATCCACGCCCTCATAATCGGGAGCAACGACATCTTGGATTACCATGCACCCACTTCCAACATTAGCAAGCACATGAATCCAACACAGTGCGTTGGCTCCATGCTTGCCACCATCAAACGAAAACTTCAGGTAACTTTATTTTCCTTTCAAATATATATGCAGGCGTGAGGGAAAAACGTACTGATCCATTGGTTTTGGGGAGGAAATCTCATTTTGACAATTGAGCTTGTCGTCCTATAACACCAGTTAATCGAAAGCATAAATAATTCGTTTTTAAAATGAGGACAACCATCCATCCTTGCATAATAACTGTAAACGATATATCAATTACTTAGTATATTGTATATGTATGTTCAATAAAACTAGTTTTGCTTCAAATTTTTGTTTACAATCCCATTTCATTAGCTTTCATCTTACATAAATTATGTGTTTTTTTGGGTCCAATAAATTATGTGTTTTATTTAGTTGCGTATATAATTGACTTGTGCAATAGTTTTTAATGCGGTAAAACAAATATATTTTGGTGTATTTTCAAAACTATTTAATCTGAACCCATTAAATTCATAATACAAACTTGTCTTAAAGTTCTTTTACATATTTTTCTGGTGAAGGACACTGTCTATAAGAGTCAAATCGAAGACATCTGGGTACCACTTTAAAAGCTTAACTGCTTGACTAGATAATCAAAGATTTAAATTTCTTTTACTTCTCAAACCATACGTGGCAACATGGCACTAACTAATTAATATACGTATTAAAAATTCTCGATCATTGAATAAATTGTCAATTTATTATTAATATCATGATTGATATGTTTATATTATTTTATGTGATATCATGATTAATATCGACTGTCACAAATACAATTATTTGTTGTTTTATTTTAGTGAAGGGAATTATTTGTTGTTTTTTAATTGAAGAATAAAATTACTTGTAGGCTTCCGAATCTCATACCTTATAGTCCAACCCAATATGTACGTTACCTATATAATAAATGGGTGCATTTTGTGTTGCAGCGTATATATAACTTAGGAGGGCGTAAGTTTATGATGCTAGGGTTACCAGCGATCGGTTGCTGCCCGCAACAGAGAATTAAGAGCAGCGCCGGCAACTGCAATGCACTCTCAAACGCCATGGCCGCTGACTACAACAACGGTCTCCGATCGGTTCTCCAAGAACTCAGCGCACAACTTCAAGGCTTTCACTATTCTTTCTTCGACACTTACAACATCGTCCTCAACTTCACCCAAAATCCACAACTCTACGGATTCAAAGAGGTGAAATCAGCGTGTTGTGGCTTGGGAAAACTAAAAGCCAACATTCCATGTATACCAATTTCCAAGCACTGCCCTAATCGGAGCGAGTATTTGTTCTGGGATCTGTACCACCCTACCGAAGCTGCTGATCGGTTTGTCGTCGACGCTGCATTTGAAGACCGACGTGGTTATACGTACCCCATCAATCTCAGGCAGTTGGTGTCTATATAACTAGCTAGCATTGACGTTGGAAATATTTAATTACTTGTCTCGAAGAAGAAGTACTTGAATTGATAAGTGAATTAAGGCTTATTTGTTTGATATATAAAGCAGTTCGTGTTATTGATTACTTAATTAGTTACACGGATAAGTTAGGATAAATATCATTTCAAAAGAATTGAAAGATCTATTATTTTAACAAAAAAAAAGAAACTTCTATTGTTGGGACGGTATTAGGAACTTACGTTCCATAACATCAGACAAACGATCCTCTCTCTAGTTTTGATAATGAGAAACGCCATATGAAAACTAACGCGTTATATACGTCCAAGTATTTCAAAAGAACTTCAGGTTGAACAGACAAAACTCAAAAGGAAACTCAAGAGCATACAAAGACGACAAAATGAAAGAAGCGGTTCTATCAAGGGAACTCATGAGATCGAAACAAGTTACCAACATATGGGAACTCATATGTGAAGACAAGACAGTCCAGCGCAAAATGCGAGATGCTGTTCTAGACAAAGCAGAGGCGTAGTTTGTTCCTTAGACTAAGTCAATTGATCCAATGGTCTGATTAACTTTAAAAGTTAACCAATTTCAAATGGAATCACATGTGAAAAAAGTATATACTTAACCAGCCAGACAAGGGTATTTTGGACGGTGCAAAATGAAGAATCAGCCCATGTCTCAAAGTGTATATAAGCTACTGAATAGTGTATGTACTCACTACTGACTTCTCTTTTAAAAGCCTCAAGCAACCAAAAAAGAATTTGTCCAAAATGAAGATTTAGCCTCAAGCCTCAAAGTGTATATAAGCTAATGAATAGTGTACTCACTACTTATATCTCGCAAAAGTCTCAAGCAATCAGAAAAGGAGAAAAGCAAAGACCAGATCAACCAAGAGAAGTTCCCAACGACGAGTGTTTGATCTCGACAATGGTGAATCCAAAGTTCCCTAGTGAAAGGGAACTGAGTCAAGAACGTACACAAGCGTAGAGTGTAAGGTTTGAGTACCTTGTTTTGGTTGATATGTTATCCTAGTACTTAGGTTGAGAGAGTTCATTTGTGCTCCTAAAATTCGGTGACTGTTAGGAACGGAAAAGTTTGAACTTTGCATTGTAGTAGCTTAGGGGAACTATCAATAAAAGAGGGTCATTCAAAATTCTCTAAGAGGCGGAGGTAGAAATTTACCCATACAACTAGTTGGTTGTAGTGGGGTTCCTCTATAAAAGAAATGTGTTCTAATCTGTTTTACTATTTACAAATTTCTATTACTTATGTTGACTTGAAAACAGTCCAACGTCTGTTCTCAAACTCTTTACTAGCTAGCATCGACGTTGGAAATAATTACTTGTCACGAAGAAGAAGTACTTGAATTGATAAGTGGATTAAGGCTAGGTTATTTGTTTTATATAAAGTAGTTCATGTTATTGATTACTTAGTTACACGGATAAGTTAAGATAATTAATATCATTTCAAAAGAAAGATCTATTATTTATAAGATGAAAAAATTGCTCTAAATATTCCAATTTTTTTTTCGATTGTGCACTTTATCCCGATCTTTTAAAATTTTACAAAATATCTTATATTTTGGGGATAGTTGCGCACCCTACTCTCAAAGTCTCCACACTTTGAGTAAAATTATGAAATAGCCCCCTCGTTTTTCGTTTTGTAACAAAAATGTTCAATCTGTGTACAAACAAAAAATTTCATTTATAACATAGCCTTATAAGTTTAATTTTCTCATTTATAAAAAATTATATAATTACTTTTATTATTTGCTAATATAAATCTCACATTTATAATAACCACATAAATCATTAAACAATAACTTTTACTTTACAACGTAGTTTGATCATCTTAATACCCTTTTCATTATATATTACTTTAAAAAAATACGACACAAGTGAAAAGATTTCAAAACCTTTTTATAAAACTTATGTTATAGTTTCTCAGCTTTATAATTAACCACATAAATAATTAAATCGCTCCATAACTTTTACATTACAAAGTAGCTCATTTTAATATTATTTTCATTATTATTTTAAAATTAAATTTAGACACAAGAAAAAAATCACAATCCTTGCTTTATAAAAGTTCAAAAATTAAATTTTTGTATAACCTTGTCTAACTTAACCAACAAGATAGTGTACAACTTATGTTATGGCTTGTTTATTTTAAAAACAATGACACAAACTAAGTAGATAAAAAATATTAAATTAAACATAAAATCCAAATTTCCTTTTTAGTAAATGAAAAACTAAAAACTCAATTATTAAAAAAAAAAGAAACCCAACCAAGGAATTAAAAAGAATTCATAATAAATATTTTTTATTTTCGACAAATAAAAATTGGACTCAATGATTATGTAATAACTCAAAATTTTCAAACTTTTATAAAATAAGTTTATGAAAATTGTTATTATTTTTTGTCTAAAATTATTTCAAAAATAATAACGGACGAAAAGTATTAAGATGAACTACTTTTAAAGTCAAAATTATGATTATAGATTTATGTGGTTAATTATAAAGTGGAGAATTTATATTAGCCAAATAATAAAAGTAATGATATTATTTTTATATAAATGAGAAAAGTAAATCCATAAAGCTATGTTATTACTTTGACCTTACCTAAAATGTTATTAATTGACCTTAACCAAATACATTTTTATATAAAGGAAATTATTTATTTTAAATTAATTTCCATTAAAATTAATTTAGAACAAAAAGAGATCTAAAATAATTATTTTTAGATGTTTTAATCTCTAAGATTACATGTATTTACTTGGGATACAAGCTAGATTTTTACAAATACGTGTCTAATACATCAATTTACGAATATGTCGGCCGTAAAATTAATACAAGATCTAGTAGTTAGGATTTGTTTCCTTATATTTGTCAGATAAGATACATCTATATATAGGGTAGCTCTATTAAATTTGAAGAGTACGTGAAACAAAACACAAACAGGCAATATCGGTTAGGTAACCTTACCGCTTTCTCGATCTTAGGGTTTTTTATTTGCTACTTTTTTTTTTTCGGTCAAGTTTTTATTTGCTACTTTGATTTGGTTAGTTCACATGTGTCATGTATATTTACACATCGCATACATAATTAATCTTGAATCAAAAGCATAAGATCATGATCGAAATTGGTTTTTAGCTATCATTGCATAAGATCGACAATCGGAGATATAAGTTAGGTTGATCATGATTACTAATTAAATCTCTATAAATGCAAATTATTCGATTGTCGATATAAGTTACGTTGATCAAGATTATTAATTAAATCTCTATAAATGCAAATTATTCGATTGTCGATATAAGTTACGTTGATGAAGATTATTAATTAAATCTCTATATGCAAATTATTCGATTGTCGATATAAGTTACGTTGATCAAGATAATTAGTTAAACAAATTTTCTAACTTATGTCCTTAGGATATAAGATAAGCATCTTGTTTTAGAAAAATTTGGTATTTTTATTTATTTAGAGATTTAAATCTTTTTTACGACGAGTTTATTCATTTTTTTTTTAGGGTTTTAGTTTCTAAAACCGAGAATCTTAAGTTAGAAAGACCGTTAATTAAATCTCTATATGCAAATTATTCAAGTAGAGGATTGAAATTAAATAATTGATTATACCAACTACATATACATAATTGGTGATTAAGTATAAACTTTGATTGTAAATTTGATTGAATGAACATGTACATATATATGGTTATACACCTTTGTTAATTTTTGTATCGTTTCTCTTAGGGTTTTTTTGTTCTTGTGAGGCTAGAAGAAGTTTGTTTGGGATGGACATGGAAGAAGTCGGCGACAATTTTCTCATGGGCTTAGGAGAAGCGGAGGTATTATCAAATCAAATCATGGAATTTCTTCTTTATTCAATTTGCTCGACAAATTATAAATTATAAATTAATACTATATGTTAGGATAGTAATTAATAAAAGATTGAAGATATATCATACTGATACAGTTAGGATAGAATTTCCTTAAAAATTTGAACAATAGAAGTAATAAACTCTTTCGTTACAATTAAAAAACAGAGGGTTAAGAAGAGAAGAATGAGTGATGATGACGTGGAGTCATGTATGTCATCCAACCAAGGCAACAAGAAGAGGAAACTCCGTAATCTCCTCGAGGATATCCCGGCTGACGTGGCTTGCTATCACCGTCATCTCTCGGTGGGACCCGGGCAATGCCACTCTGTCATCAGCCAAGAAATCCGAGCCCCAATCGACGTGGTGTGGTCAGTGGTCCGCCGCTTCGACCGCCCCGATCTGTACAAGCCCATTGTCAAGAGTTGTGAGTACGCGCCCTCTGGAGACTTCCGGCGCGTGCACTTCACGACCGGGCTCCCTTTCGAGTCCACCACGGAGCGATGCAACGTCCTCGACGACCAGTCTCGCGTCATGGTTTACAGCGTGGTGGGCGGGGACCCGTGCCTCTCGAACTACTGCTCCGTGACGTCCCTCCACCCGGTGGATGAGGGGCGTAGCTGCGTGGCGGTGGAGTCCTACGTCGTGGACACTTGCCCGGGTAACACCGAGGCCGACACTCGTTGCATGCTCGATGCATTCGTTAGCTGCAATCTTCGAAATCTGGCTCGGGTAGCACAAGCTAAGGTGGCCTAGCTATTAGCCCAATAAATATATAATACTATATATGGTACGTACAAATTTACTACTCCATCATTTTATGCTATCTGCATACGCACCTACTAAATCGGTTATGGTTATATATATGCTAGTTTGATTGACACACTTCTTTGTCATTGTTGATTTTTTATATAGGCGGACACATATATCATTTTATGATGGAGCGAGAATTAATCCAATGGCGCGATGAGGGCGGAGAGCATATATATATGGTTGATCCCGTTTCCAGGTTTTCTCTTTCCTAAATATTAACTATTCTACGTTTTTATATTCAGAAGAAAAAAAACTACATATTACCATATATCTCATTTTCTGCTTTTTAAAAATCTCTTAATTTGAAAAAAAAATACCTTTAAGAAAATCCAAATAAATCTTTAATTGAAAAGTACACTTATGAAAAAAATATTAATAGGACTATAAGATAATAATAATAATATTCGTATTATTATTATTATCTTTATAATATTATTTTTCAAAAATTTTGATATTATTACGTCTATGATGTGTCTCATTAATTAGCTAGGGTAATTATGATATTGATTTTGCTTTTGTTTTTTTAGGGCCTTTGCTTACAGTTTGCATAACTAATTGCATGTTTTATGTTTGAGTGATTGCATAGCATATATACATCCATAGGATTGACACATATATGATGTTGAATATGGTTGTCATGAAAGATTAACCCTCATTTTGTTATAAATTAAGCTTGGGTTCATTTCCTTCTTATACCGGTACATTAATATCATATATAGTATGGCAAATTTTTGCATGAAATAATACAATATCTTGAGTCTATATCGCTAGAGTTATTCATTAGCGGTTGATTTGGTCACCTATAATTACAGCAGTAAATCTATCATATTCTTTCAATAGTTTGCTTTCCTAGCCTATGTCATTAGTTAGTTGTGTTATAGACAAATATAGTGGTGGTTGTGTGTTTGATCGATAGAACGTTGGCTTAGCCTCGTAATACATAACAATGACTCTGCGTACCAAAGGCTTAGGGAGACTTGTCTACAATTGCAACTCTCGCCCCACCCAAACATGTGACGGAATTAGTGATTCGAGGCTTGAGGGGACTTTCAGTGCTCTGTGTACCACTGCTTAAAAGGGGATCCGTTGCCGGACGAATCACTTAGTAACCGGCGGCATTCATGACCAATGTTTGCATTCGCGTCAAACCGTGATTCAGTCTCCAATAAAAAAAAATATAATATATATATATATACAATATAAAAAATCAATAAGTAAATAAATATATATAATTATATAATAAAGGCAACAGGGAATACAGTACCGAGCATGTACACGTGTTGTCTTTGTGGCAGTGCCACTCGCGGAAAAGACAGTAAGAGCATGTTGGAAACCTCTTCCTTTAATCACGAGTCTACAATGATGTCACCACTGTTTAGGGCATCCGACTTGAAAAAAAAAGTCTGGAGATAATCGAAACACAATTGCAAATAAAGACTATGAACCCGAAGCACGCGGCATTACGAGACATTTTCTATAACAACGAAACAAGTTTAAACTTCTATCTTTCCACACATAATCTAATTAATTCCATAAAATTGTTTGTACACATTATCTTTCTATATGGCAAGGTGAAAGTCTTAAGCTATCATCATTTCATGGTAATTTACTCGCCAACTCTTTTCTACCATCAAACATCACAAAAATAAAATTCTAGCCATGGACTCTAGTGAGTATAAAGCATGTTCCTTTGCTTGTGCTAATTTTGTTGTACTGGTATTCGAGGTCTGATCCCATAGCTAAATTAAATTGTTAGGGTATCTTTCATTGCCATAAGAAATTTGTTTATCCATGAGAGATTGCTAATTTACTTTTCATGCTTGTATCAATATGTTAGTTTTGTTTGCTAGGTGTTAATTTACTTTTCATGCTTGTATTAGTATGTTAGTTTTGTTTGCTAGGTGTTAATTTACTTTTCATGCTTGTATTAGTATGTTAGTTTTGTTTGCTAGGTGGTAACATGTTTTTAACTCAGCTTGTGTAAATGGTACACAACCGGTCCCAAGCCCGGAAAATGAGGAGGGAAGACATGTTATCAACTCAGTTTGTGTAAATGGTTGGAAGTAACAATCTTTTTGGGAGAGGTCACAATCTTATCTTAAGTATTAGGATTGATTCTCATATTATTCTTGTATGGCAAGTGTCTTGCCCTAGCTAGGGTTTGTTATCCTCTCTTGTACTTAAACGATATTCTAGATGAATAATAAACCACTCGATTATTTCACAATACTCATATGGTATCAGCTTAATCGTTCCTGACCACCTCTCTTCGTTCTTCACAAAACACATAAAACACATGGCCGAATCTTCTCTTATTTTGCCTAATCCTCACCAGGCTAAACACCCATTCATTGTTGTTCAATTTGGTAATATCATCAAACTTACATCTACAAACTACCTAGCCTGGAAGTCACAAATCGAGGCTATGCTGAAAGGCTTCGGGCTCTACAAATTTCTCGATGGCTCGCATCTAGCGCCGTCCAAAACTGTTCCTGGTGCAAATAATGCTCTCCAAGCTGCTAACCCTGCGTTCCTTACGTGGGAGAGGCAAGATCAGATCTTGTTTGGCGCATTACTTGGGACGCTCACCACACTAGTGGCTAGTCTCGTTACTCAGGCCGCTGACTCGAAAGCCATATGGGACATGCTTAAGCAAACCTACGCCACGGCTTCTCGGGGTCACAAGAAACAAGTCAAAGCCAAGCTTACTGGTCTCAAGAAAGGCTCCATGACAGTCGCCGAGTATATGCATGCTATCAAGGCCTCGGCGGATCTTCTCGCTTCTCTTCAAGCGCCGGTTAATAAAGAGGAACTTACTGATTACATCCTTAAAGGACTTGATGAAAATAACAAAACCGATCATGGATGGTGTCAACATGAGGGACTCGACTATCTCATTTAAAGAACTCCATGAAAAACTTATCATTCAGGAGATTAATCTCAAGGCCGCAGCCTCCTCTAGTGACACTTCGGCCTCGGCGCTTACCGCTCAAACTCGACCTGGTAAGAAGAACAAAACTCCATCTTCTCCTATGCATTGGTACCCACAACAACCTCCTCCAAATCCTCCACAACACTGGTATCCCCAACCACCACAATACAGACCCACCCCTCCACCAAACTACTTTAACCAACCTCAACAAAACTATCCTAGCTCCAACTCTAACCGCCAGCCCAAACCCTTCAAAGGCAAATGCCTAATTTGTCTTGAACAAGGCTATATTGTGTCTCAATGCCCTCAATTCAAGCGTGACTATCCCAACGTCCGTTTACCTTCCTTGGCTCGCTTCCCTGCCCAAGCCAATGTTGCCACTACTGATTCATCCTCTTCCCCTTCGATTGTTGATAGTGTTGTATCCCATACTGTAACCAACGACCTTAACAACCTTGCCCTTCACTACCCCTACCCGGGATCGGATGAAGTAACAATCTTTTTGGGAGAGGTCTCATGAGCCTTTAGAGGCTCTGCACCAACAGATACATCTGCCTCATTCAAGCAAAGAAACACTAATTATATCTCCATTCAAGCAAAGAAACTTGCATGTAACATGTAAGGAATGAATTAAACTCAAACACCGCAATAATGGTGAGAAAACAGACAAAAACCTTTTGAATGATTTCAAAAAGATTTTGATTATCTGAACCATGAGTTTCTACATAGGAAAGGATGTGCTGAACTGTACAATTTTCAAGATGCTTCCTTCTCTTCATCTGTTCTTGTTATTTAAAAAAAAAACTATGCAATTTTTAATTTCTACTACATTGCCAGCATACTTTGGCTAATTTCATCGTCATCCGATGAGTCGGTGGAGCGAGCCCTGGGCTTGCCAGTCACCTGAGAGTATCCGTACCCAAGTGAACTCCCACTTGCCTCACATAACTGCATTGGAGAGCTCACTCAATTGGAAACCAGCAATGTGCATAAAAGTATATACTCAAATCAAACTAGTTTAACAGTATAGCAGTACCTCAGCAAGCTCAGAGAGGTGGCGGGATCTGAACTCGTTGATAGCTGCAGCTATCTCAGTCACAGGTAGCTTAGCCTGGAACCAGATCCATCACAACCAAAGTCAAGCCATATTAAAGCTTAGAAACTATCTAAAACAGATTTAGAAGTACATGTCACGTTAATTCTAGTATTAGTGGTCATCATATACACCTCTACACTTCTACATCTCACAAGACAAGGGATTTTAAATCACTTAAGGTTATTGCAAAGCTCCTGTTCTTTGGAATATGGTTAATTAGCTATACGACATTTCTGATCGAGGAAATTGTAATACTTTTTATATGCCGTTGAATATATACATTTTCGAAGTACACAGGCCAATCAAGAGATCTTGTATACTATATAGCATTCTTACTTGTGCAAGAACTGCAGCGGCTAACTGAAGACTCGGTTCCAAGGTCTCGGGCACAACCTAGAAGTGAAGACAAGATAATATGGGCTAGATTAATTGGAATTTATTGCTAATTGCTCATACAAGGAGAAAATTAACTATAGATTTATTCTCCAATATTATTTTATTGTAAAATACAGATAAATGAGGGCAGCAAGCAAAATTAGACAAATACCGCAGTAGCCCCAGCCTTTTCCAAATTAAGACCATGGATGATATCATGAGCACGGGCAAAAGTCTTCACATTGGGAAAATGTTTCTTTAGAGCCCAGACGGTTCTATAATTTGCACCCGGGCTATCTAGAGTAATTGCTGCAGCACATGCTCTAGAGGCACCGACTTTATGTAGGACCTAAGAAATTCAATTTAAGCATATGAGCATGAGAGCGTACATATTTATGGATAAAATGTCTCTGAAAGTTTGCATTACCTCAGGACTTCCAGCATCTCCAAAATAAACTGGAAGGTCAAGTGCACGTCCAATTGTAACTCGGTCACTAAAATTTGTAAATATCAAAAGTGATCAAGAAGCATTTCTAATATAGATGGGACATTTCTGTTGTATATTGAAATGAAGGAATCAGCAAATACACTGATCATACCTTCTAATATCAAGGGCAACAAAAGGAATCAACCGTTCTGAAAGAAGCTGAGATATGATCTGCCAGAATAAGAATAGGGAGTGATCGATATATAATCAAAAATAATCTGACAAAAATTGCCAGATCGTATCCAAAATAACTTTGAAATTAAAAAAAGGGTTAAGGAAAATACCTGACCAACACGTCCAAATCCACAGATTATGATGTGATCTTGCAAATCATCAGTCTAAAGAGAGGAGAATGAAACACCGAAGGATTAGGTACATTGATCCCACAAAACAGAAAGACACCCATTTTACTTTTCTCAATCTGAAAAGGTTAATTTATTTACACTCCATTACTATAATTGCATTATTTGTCTAATTTTATAACAAAAGTATCATTTTTTAGGAATACCCTACGCATACAATTTAGATTTATAGTGATTCATATTAATATCAATTAAATGAGCTCAAAGAGTGAGATTCCACAAGATTCAAGGATGCAGAACAATGTCAAGGAACCTAATCATGATTTGCGATTCAGTTGCCATTCCCTTTCTGGTTTAGCTCAAACTGACAGACTGAGATAAAAGTTTTAGTTCTTCAACTTTATGATAATGATAGTTCTTGTCCCAAATTCCCTATATTAGAGCTTCATGTGTTGCAAGTAAGTGAGTAACTCATAGAATGCTTAAATGTGGAAACTATTTATTATACCATACCTCACTCTCAACTGGTAATAAACTTCGGACATCATGCAGTTCATAATGAGAAGCAATAAGCTGACCAGCAGCTGCTAGATATGGAGTGAGTGCCATGGAGATGCCCACCACAAGGAAAAGTAAGGATGACAGTTGTGGAGACATAATGCCCTATAAATAAGTGAAAACCAGCTAATAGATATGGCTTATCAAGGAAATGGACAACATCAGTTGATAATATAGGATGAATAAGAGCACCCAAATTGATATTATTTCATTCAAAAGTTGGCTGTTTTTTTTGTCAAACCTGGTTCACAGCTTCTCCAAAAGCCACAAATGCAAATTCTCCCCCGGGTGCAAGAAGAAGACCAGTCCTGATGCCAGATATGATGGAAAGACCAAACATTTTTCCAAGTAAAGCAACTAGCAGAGTCTTGCCAACAATTAAGAGCCCTAATCCTCCAGTAACAACTGGCAAGTTTACCACCAGAAGCTTTGGATCAATAGACATCCCAACCTGAAAATGAACAAAAGATCATAACTTACTTCTACTTTAGCATAGTCTGGAAAAATGTTATCCATCCATGAATATGGCTGTCAGAAATCATATACAAAATGCAATTTTTTTTCTTTTTCTTTTAAAAAAAAAGTACTTGCTTTCACCTATCAGAGGGATACAGAGACTTTGGTAGCCCCATACAGAAATTGAGATATTGCAGTACAAACTCCCGTTTGGATGCTAGCATTGTAAGCTTTATAGAACACGATGTTGAATTATAATTTCAGCTATTTCACACACATTGGCTGGCTGCTAATTAAAACTTTGGTTTTCATTATCTCCTGAAAACGCCTTCATTACACATTTCTTCAGAGCCCCAACATTCTCTCTCCTTCATCACTCTGCCCACTTCCCCCAAAATTATTCAAACCCAAAAGTCATGATGAACTCACATCCTTAAATTGTACCAAATACAACTTATACATAGTACATATATTATAATAATAAATGTTTAAACCCAAGAAAGTGAGAGCATGAGTACATACCGTCATGAAGAAAAGACCTAGAAGAAGGCCACGATACGGTGCAATATCTGACTCAACCTGCAGAGAGAACTCGGTTTCTGCTAGAAGTAAACCAGCCAGGAATGCTCCAAGTGCCATAGATAGACCAGCCTGATCCAAAACAATAAGTGACAAGCTCAAATTAATACTTGGAATATACTTCAATTTAAATGTGCACAGGTTTCTCAACTTAGATTTGTCAATCATGGTGCAGGTATTACATACCCTGGCAGTCAAGAGACTAGTCCCCAATATGACAAGAAGTGTATTGGCTGAAAATATCTCTGCATTTTTATTTTCAGCAATTTGTCTATAAATTGGTCGCAGCAGCTGCAGGAAAACAAGGGTGATCGAACTCATGATCAATCTTATGCACAATTTGAAGAGCTAATTAGAATAGAAAGGCACTATTCCTACACATAAGAAAGTCAGCACTAGACATACCAAACGCCCACCAGCAATAATAGCAGAAATGGCAACAACTGCTTTAAGAGCAGCTATTCCAAGTGCCTTCATGATTGCTTGAAAACCAACCTGAAAAAATCAAAATCCAAGTATGAAGACACAACAAAAGTCATGTATATAGCGCTATCACTACCCTAACAGCTCTGTATATGACAATTTGAAGCACTTGGTAGTTAGTAAGAAAAAAATCAAAGGGGTTTTTAGGGGGCAAATTATGAATACATTACGTTGATTTGATTTCGAACAAACTTGTTGTTTGTATAGGAAAGAGATTCTTAACAATTTGATAAAAACTTGTCTTGAAAAAACAAATAGAATGCTTATATAATTGTGGTATTGAGTATTCTTGGGGAGAGGATAGGATGTAAAAGCTGCAAATAATATTTGGAGCAACAGATATTATTTGAACGTCATTAATATAGAAATCTGTAGTTTCCAAATTTACTTCATTCATTCAGCTTCTCACCCATAGTAGTACTTATCATAAAACTTTATGTAAACAAGTGGAACAAAGTATGTACAACAGAAAATTTGACAAGTGCATGATCATTACCTCGCCTTGGGAAGAATTTGGAGAAATAAGAGGTATGAGTATCAACAACACCACAACAGCCAAATCCTGACAAAAAACTAGCAAAAACATAAGTTTGCAGCTAAACCTGGACTAGCTTGTAGTGCATATGCTGAAGAGTATACAAAGATGTTCACTTGGGTAAAACCAGAAGTAGAAAACACTTACTAAAAAGAACAGTTAAGTACTTATATTAGAAAAGGCACCTGGAAAAGTAAAACTGAAAATGTGGCTCGTCCATGTCTAGATGTGCTCTCACCTCGCTCTTGCAAGACCTGCCAATAAAAGGAAGGTCATGGACAACAAGCCAAGATTATAGCTTCCAAGTGAAAATTTGCAAACATAGTTTGTTACACCATAACAGAAGTATTCACAAATGGCACCTGCAGGACAACAGCTGTAGAGGACAACGCCAGGCCATTGCCAATAACTATGGCTGCAGGACCGAGGTGACCTGATAGGAAATGAGCAACCAACCCAATTACCACTGCTGTCATCAAGACCTGCATAAAAAGTTCAAAATCATGGAGTGGTGGTAATAGGGGATCCTAAAAATTAGATGAAAACAGAGGAATCCTCAGCACCTGTGCAGTGCCCAATCCAAAAACATATTTCTTCATGGAACTTAGTCTTTCAACAGAAAGCTGCCAAGAGGAAAGCCAAATTTTAATTTATATTTTTAATGTAATGCTGATGCATTAACAGATAATCACATGTATGATAGCATAAAGTAAAGATTGAAGCTCCACCTCAAGGCCGATATTGAAGAGCAAGAACACCACTCCAAATTCTGCAATTGCCTTTGTCCCATGTACATGACGAATGATTGAAAGACCATAAGGCCCGATCAATATTCCAGCAGCCAAATAACCAAGAACAGGACTCCCTGAGCATTTAGAGGATGGATCAAAACATTTGATATGCAACTTCTAAAGTATAAAATAACTATAACAAGACTTCTAGTAGAATAACTTCATTTAGGTCGCTACATATGTACTAGTTTTATTAAACATCATAGAATATATCAGAAAAAGCTAATTACCCCCAGGAATTTTCTGGAAAATGGGCACAAATATTACACTCGCCAGTAGTAACCATAACATGTCAAATAAAGATGCTTCTTCTTCATTTATCTGCATACAGAAAGTTGAGCACATGTTATATCTCTTCCTCAGAGATTATGCAAACAATAAATAAATATCACTTGCCTCTTCATGAGGAAGCAACTGAACCAGCTCCATCAATTTCTTAGGAAATTTTTGTAATTGTCTAATCACAGGCTTTGCATTTGAGGAAACCTCATCCAAACTTGTGGTAATTACTTTTGATGGTTGAAGAATACCCTTGTCGGCTCGAATGGTAAAATAAGTAAACCTACAGAAATGATTCGATTAATTATCACAAAAACAGCATATATAGCTTAGGCATTTGTTAGTAACATTACATACCCAGCTCCTATAAGCAACAACCCAAAAATAAGCTTAGGCAATTGTTCCCTTCCAGTGTCAATGAGACCATTGAACACAGAAGCTGGAGTGAATTCTGTTTCATCGGCCTGAAACGAGAAGAATGAGGCAGGAATGAAACGTGATGACTTCTTCAGCAATGGCTTTGTAGCACTTGAAGGTGAACTATCCCAAGTGTTGTCCTTCTGAATCTCTTGCTTCTTTTTTTGAACAGTATCTTCTTCTATCTCCATCGTTTTATCATGCTCATCAATATGTGGCATTGAATCACTAGTGTGGCATTGTACAGGAAAGACTGGCCTCGGCAGTTTCACACCAATTGCAGACTTCCTATACTGCGAATTCCGCAAAATGTCGACCTCTCTTGCAAAACACAAACTCGAATTCAACGTCCCAATCGATTCCGCAGTTCTCCTCATTTCCCTCAGAGCACGCCATTTAACAAGCAGGCTCCTATTGCAAATGTAATTGTGTCGCAAGGCAGTATTTTTAAACCTAGCTTTTGAATTAACGCCATTATACGCAAAATCCATAGCTCTAGATACTCTCGCTTAGCAGAATCGGACCTAGCAATAATAGCTCCGTCAAACTACCGCGCTCTGAAATTACAAAGACATAATCTACATAAGTTCAAATTGAAATCGAACACGACACAATCAACAGAAACGAGATTGGAAATAACTGCGCATGCGTTGTAGAGAAAATAAGTCAAATAACAAATAGTTATGCTGATTGTAGCCGATAGAGAAATAAATACACACCAGATGAAACGAGAAAAGCGAAAGCGGAATGTGGAGAGATCGGAGCTAAGCATTGCGATGACAATGGCGGATTTTAAGGATTGAAATATATAGGCTGAGAAGATGAGTGAGGGAGTTGAAGAACTGTGTGGCCGGCTTTCATCAGTTTGCTTCTTGTATTTCTGTTTCACCTTTTCACCCTTCTTAATTCTTATTTCGACTTTGCAGTAACTTTTTACCAGCAAGGCAGCAACTGAATGTTCCAATGGACAGCGAGGAAGAGAAAATAACTCTATATATGAAACCATCACACAAAAAAAAAACTGTTTTTGGTTAAAAAAATGCCATTTTGGACTAGTTTGACTAGATATTTTTCCAACCGGACAAAAAACTTGATAGAGAATCCAACCGTATATATGGTATACACTATCCACTCTAATCATCATGCCTATGTTTGTTCACCACTTTTTTTAGAGATCATTTAGGTAGGGATGCTCAACGGATCGGGTCGCCCGCGGTAAATTACGGGTCGTGGGTCGATTTTTCCAAAAATTCGAATTCCGGGTCGGGTCCGGCAAAACCCGCCGGGTTACAGGTCGACCCGAACCTTTTTTAATCTTTTTTTTCCACTTTTAGTCTTTTACAGAAGGGGATAGATTTCATCATTTTATTGTAACCCCAACCCGTAAAAGTTGAAACTCCAAAAGAAACCTAGATCTAGATTTACAAGGCCGCTCATCCTTTCCCGCCATCAGCCGCTCAGCCTCCAGAGTCTAGAGACTCTGTACTCTCTCGCTTTATCCTGCCACTTCTCTCATCTCCTCTCCATATAAGCAACGAATTCCCCCTTGCCCCAATTTCGATTTCTAACCTAATTTCATGGCGGTTTGATCTCTTAATCCTATGCGATTGGGGGAATTAAGCGGTATTTTAGCTTCGTTGATAAGCGAAGACTCGTTCTCCACGGTGAATCCTTCGCTTGCAAAAATTTGGCCGTTAGGACTAAGAATGGCCGGCGACGGCGGGGGTTTTGGAGCGAGCGGATTTGTGGACTTTGTCGGTGTTGGCGGCGTGGTGAACCGCGACGGTTCGATTGAGGAGTCAACCGTGACGGACCAGAGTGGAAGTATGGGCGGCGGTGGAGGGAGGAAGAAGAGGGGGTGGCTCCGGAGGATGAGTCTTCGAAGAAGTTTTCTGCTACTCTTAAGAGTTACGAGTTACCACTATTACTAGCAACAGCGGCAATTAGTACATTCTTGAGATTCATTTTCTCTAACTTTGTGTGTCATTTTAAAACGACCGGGTCAAACGGGTCGACCCGCGACCCACAGGGTCGGGGCGCGGGCTGATAAATAATTTTTTTGCGGATGCGGGTCGCGGGTCGACCCGACCCGACCCGACCCGTTGAGCATCCCTAATTTTAGGGTTGTTTGCTTGTTTCAGAACCAAAAAAAAGGGTTGTTTGCTTGTTTGAGAATTAATTCATTTTATCCAGTAATTATAATTGCCCACATGATATTTAAATTTTAAAAAATAGAAAATTAAAGAGATTTTCTTTGGTTCAAATTCTAAGAACATATATAAGAATACATAAGTTGTCACTATTGGAGGCGCCTTCGGTCTTGAAGAGAAACTATGATAACACAATGAAGACAACTTATAAACTAGACCGTCCCTTGTATTCTTTTAAATAGATTGATTTCTTTCCTATTATAATAACACTTTTAACTTTGTTTAACCTTTCTCTTAGCAATTGGACCGACGAGGATCTTCTGGTCCATGTATATGTTCCACTCCCCTGGTTCAGCAATTATAATTGGTCCACGTGGTATTTAAATTTAAAAAATATAAAGTTAAAGAGATTTTCTTTCATTCAAAATTCCAAGAACGTATAAGTTTACAGATATTTAAGAATACATAAGTTGTCACTTCGTTGGCGCCTTCGGTCTTGAAGATAGACTATGGCAACGCAATGAAGACAATTTATAAACTAGACTGCCCCTTGTATTCTTTTAAATAGATTGATTTCTTTCCTATTATAATCACACTTTTAACTCTGTTGAACCTTTCTCCTAGCAATTGAACTAAAGAGGATCTTCAGGTCCATATATATGTTCCACTCCCCTAGTCCAACAATTATAATTGGCCCACGTGGTATTTAAATTTAAAAAATAGAAAATTAAAGAGATTTTCTTTCATTCAAAATTCCAAGCACATATAAGTTTACATATATTCAAGAATACATAAGTTGTCACTTCGGCGACGCCTTCAGTCTTGAAGAGACTATGGCAACGCAATGAAGACAACTTATAAACTAGATCGTCCCTTGTATTATTTTGGGACTCAAACAATCTTGTTCGATCTATTTCAGATTAGAAGTATGCCCACAAAGCCATCCATCTCTCATCGTCAAGTTTCTTGTGCTTCTATTTTTCTCTCACTTATAATTGACGGTTTTTTTTGTTGATTTTGATCCTATTTACAACTTATAATTATTACTAATCTTGTTAGTGGATTGCTAAATATGTCCAATTTGGATAAAAAAAACTTTAGGGGTTTGAAAGTTGAAATTTAAATTACAAATTTATGATTTCTTTCTAATTTAATCTGAAAGCTGAAATTTCTAGTTTTGTGAACAATTAACATGAGGTTCATATTGCTATATTGAGAGTAAATTAGTACTCTACTTCTTACTTGTGCTGAAATTTGGTGGATTTTGAGCAAATTGGTGTTGATATGTGTTGTGTTTTTTTTTGGAACTTTAACAAAATTGTGTTGCTTTTTGTCGAATGCTACTAATTTTCGCTGAATTTTCTAAATTGTGCGTTTTTTTCTAAAATCTATTGATTTTTCATGAAATATTGAATACATGTGTTGAATTATGGTGAACTATTATGTTTAGAGTTTTCTTAACGATTGACGTAATCTTGCACAAATGCTAAATAATTCAACAGTGTTGCATGAATGTAATATAGAAAGACGCATAAACTTAAGATCTTGGAAGAAGGGTGGGGGAGAAGAACAAAGAGACAATATGATAGAAGAAAGTTTAATAAAATATTCAATGGTAGACCAAATTTTTTGGTCATCAAAATATAATATTCTTCTTTCTCCTCATTCTCAAAAGGTGGGAAAGGTGTACGGTTACACTTAGTGTGAAATGTTTTCTTATACAAGGGGTACATGTCATCTATGGTGATATCATATTAATCGAGAATGAAAGTGATGGATCCAGAAAGAAGTATTTTACCATACTACCTCTAATATCTTTATTAATTTTTATCCTTTTTAATCTCAAACAACCGGCTACTGCAAGTAGCAAATCCCATATTATTAAAAAAAAAGTCTAGATCTGATAAAAATCCCACCAGAGTTGAATTTGCATTTTTTAATTAATTTTGATAATCATGTCACTTTTATTTAATTAAATCGAACTCAAATTTGCTATTAACCCCTACTCTAACTTACTGCTAAATGAACAAAAGAACAACCAACAACAATAATGCAACCATGGCTGATATTGTTGTACAACAACATAGCAACGCACTGGCTTGTGGCCATGATAGGTGTGAAATGGTCGTGCAAATCACGGCTATGCAAAAGAATCCAAACTAACTAAGAACCGTAGTCTTTAGGAAGTCCGGGTCGAATCCACAGGGAGGAAGGTTTTATCTTTTGTATGAGTTTTATGTCAAACAAGTAACAAAAGAGGTTTGTATATTTGTAACTAAATCTAAGAATGCAAAACTAACAAGCAAGAAAAGATTGTGAAAAACAATAATTGGGAAGATAACTTAGGCAAACAAACATCCACAATCGTATGACAAGTTGATCATTGATTTCACCTCAATATCACATGCAATGGATTTTCCAACTCCTTTTCAATTCTAACTAACAGCACAACCAGATACTATTAGATCTAACTAATTAAACAACCATAAAACCATCAATGATTCAGTTCAAAAGCAGCAATAAGGATATGAATATAATAGGATACAATTCTAGCATAAAACAACTAGCTTTTACCCTAGAATGTAAATCAAGTCACTTCTGCATAAGACCAGCACAACCAGATACTAGTACGATGCAGTTGCTACTATGAACTAGAGATGCTCAACCAGTAACACTCTAGATCTAGCAATAGATTTAATAACAACAAACCCTAGTTGATCAGGCTAGAAACTAGTTGAAATCTCACAACTTTTATCAAAAAATAGATTTCTCACAACTTATATCAAAAAGATGTTTCAATTGTTTGACTAAGCAAAGGGGCTTAGTTCTCCATAGAAAAGATAAAAACTCTGAAAGAAAAATTTGATAATAATCTATGAATGAGAGGTGCAACTCTCAAAACCTAATATATCAAACTAGTTCTAAAACTATATCCCAAAACTATAATATCTCGGAATAATATTGATAGAAATATGACCAATAGAAACAAAACACGTGGCACTCTTGAATTACGCGGCTGTCAGAGGCGGTGTAACACCCCGTCTTTCGACGAGGCGCTACTAGGGAATAGACCTTACAAGGTACTATTATTTAGGTCGACAACTACACTGTAGGACCTTACAACTCGGGCACGACGAGAAAACATAATAAAACATCCAACCTTTATTTAATAAAACTTAGAAAAACGTATCATGCATGAATCCCCGAAAATTATAAATAATCAAATACGTCACAACGCCTACTGAAACTGAACTATCTGAACCAAAAAGATAATATCCGAAACAAAATACCAACTCTGTCTAACAAATATTAAAATCAATATTCTAACTAATATAAATAACTAATATAACCAATCCCACTATGACACGCGCTCTTTACCGCTCCGACCCGCCATCGTGCCTCGGTTCCTGCACGGCTCCCTGATTCATACCTGGGACTGAAAAATGTTCCCCGAAGGGTCAGCGTCTAATCTACCAAGCTAGAAAGAATACGGAAATTGTAGACGTTTTGAAATCAGTTATCTAAAGTCAGCATACAAATCCACAACCGCAATCATAACTCTGAAGGCCAATACCTAAATTAGTTATATCAGTCACACAAGTCACATACGCATTTACAATCACAATCACACAGCAATGCAATTCTTCCTTTGTCCACAATCCGTCTTCCAAGGCGCTCATCACCGCGCCGAGTGCAGAGGCAGGCCCTCCCACTCCACTTCCCAATCTCCCTTCTAACACCGGGCTAAGCCTCCACTGGAGCGCTTGCCAAAAACACACAGATAATAATTTTCGTTTGAAGGGGCACGATTTTCCCAGTCACACGGGTCAAAGTAGCCAACTCTTCCTCAACACCAGCTACAATGGGCCGTGTCGGAAACGGTACCAACACAGAGAAAACGTTCCAAAATATTTTCCGAGAAATCATATTTAAAATCATTAACGCACACAACACACAAGAAGTTCAAAACAATTTAAAAGGTATTCGGGACTAGTTCCCAAAACCCGTCCTACAATATCGATACGCAATCTAACAAGGGAGAAAAGAACCGAGCAAGTCGAAAAACGACTTACCTCGAACGAAGGATTCCTGGGTAGACGGAACTACGATCTCAGACGGAACGATTCCCTAAGGATTATAAAGGGAAAGATTAATTAATTAAAAATACGATCCGAACTAACTAACCCAATTTAAGAGCCACCTTTATTCCCTTTAAGCAACCGAATAATTATAACGATTTTTGCTAATTGATTAAATAAGTCAAGCTACTTAATTTACTAACTTATTTATATACTAAATATTAGTCCAACACAATATCCCAATACCCCTTGTGCCAGCCCAATTCCGAAGCCCAACTCCCAACCCATTCAGCAAAAGAATTTCAAACAAACCAATTCCCAGCCCAACATAAAAGAAATCCTCCCAGCCCAACATCCTAGCCCGGTTAACATGCCCGTCTCCCCTCTCCTAATTTTGTTTGACCGGTCATGAGTTTTGACCAACCGCGGGCCCCACCCTCTGCAATTTCCGTGTGGACCCCGCCCCCTATCTTCTTCAACCTCGCGAGAATCCATTCACCGCCGTCCCTCTGTTCGCCTTCCTCTGCTCCTCGATCCGACGCCCCGCTCACCCACCATGGCAATCGGAACCCTCGGACCCCCAGCCCCATTCCCTTCGTCGTCATCAACCTGGCGAGAACCCGCCTTCTTCCTCCTCGGCGAACGCCGCCGCCGCTCGCTTCTCTTCCTCCCCACGCCCGGACCTGCGAGCTCCTCGCTCGACTGGTTCGCTCCCCTCCTTCTTGTCCGACAGTGTCGAAGAAGGGCCGTGCTCCCGCCACCCCTGTCCACTGTCGCCGGCGACTGGAATCCACGAGCAGAGTTTCCCTTGGCCGGCCTTGACGACGACGCTCCGCCCGGATCCGAACCCCTCTCGTCGGACTCTACTCGCCTCTATCCCTAAGCCCCCTAACCCAGACGAGAAAAAAAAGAAAAAAAAAACAAAAAAACAAAAAAAAACAGGGGAGATACGTAAGGGAGAGCGTGAACTCACCGGAACGGCGACACCGAGATATCGACGGGAATGAGGCGTCACCGGCAATGGTGCGATTGGCTGGTGGCGGATGCGAAATACCACCTGAGGAAGAAACATAATAGCGCGGAACGGAATGTTAAGCGACAAGACGGAAACAAGGGTTCGATCGACTGCTGTTCAATCGATCGGGGATGAGGCCTTAACTGGTCCGTTTTTGATCGGTAACCCGATTCAATCTCCAAATCGTTCACGCAAACAGGGAGGAAGATTGGTTGTTGCTTTGATCGGTCGTGATTCGAAATTACCAAGAGAACGATTTGTTAAGATAGGGGTTCGGTTTAACAATATGTTTATATATATAAG
The DNA here is from genome assembly GCA_964016875.1 of Fallopia convolvulus. NCBI lineage: Eukaryota > Viridiplantae > Streptophyta > Magnoliopsida > Caryophyllales > Polygonaceae > Fallopia > Fallopia convolvulus. The sequence goes on along the minus strand of OZ024720.1, from coordinate 60,823,734 downwards.
AGATTAATTCAGATTTGGGTATATCTATATAGCTTGGTTTAAGATAGATTCGGATAGATTTGGATAACTAATTATCCAAAAGTGATTTAGATAGATTTTCTAATTACTGATTTGGTTGGCAATATTTTCGGTTTAAAAGAAATAGATTTAATTAGATAGAATTAAGATTCGATATTATAAATCAAACTAATTATTCAACCGAATTATAAAATGTCTGTAAGCGGAGGAAACCCGTTTTCCGACTTACGGAATCTAAAACGAATACGGATATTACAGGCGGCGGGCGCCGTTCGGTGATAGAGCATATAGATGTAGTTGTTAGAGCATGTTTTTATTCTCGTTTTATGCAATTTTAGCTAGGGTTTCATTCCAAGTTTAGATTAGGTTTTATTTTCGTTTAGTTAGGAATCTACGCGTCTTTGTGCGTAATTGCAGGTCGGATGGTGGAAGACGGTAGATGGAAAGCTTAGGACGGATCTCGGGACGTGTAGGGAGCATTGGAAGTGAAGACCCGAGGCAAGAACAACAAGACATGAATGAAGGGACCAAACCGCGGAGCCAAAGTCAAGACCGCGCCGAGTGGAGGAAGTTGCTGCGGCGTCAGCGCGGGCAACTCTGGGCGGAGCGCGACCGCGCTCTTGGACGTCACAAACCGCGCTCAGCGGTGTCGGTGCGGCGTGGATTTGGGCTTCCGCGAGATCTTATGGGCCGACTTTATAAGTGTTTATTTGGATATTTTTGGATCTTTTAGATATATTTAGTTTGATATAAATACTTTCCTTAGATTTATTTTTAGATCTTATGCTATCTTTTTGAGTTTTATACAATTTGGAGATTTGTGGGAGACAAACCCTAGTTTTGCAATTGAAGATCAATTTGACTTTTGTAAGTTTGATTTTTCTTTAATGTCGATTTCTAGCTAAATTTCTCATGTCCAACTAGTTAGTTGAAGTTGTGTGCATGATTGTTTGTGAGATTTGAATTATTTTAGTTTGCCTTGACTAGATTGAATCTCTCCATGCTTGATTGATTAAATTCACTTAGGATTAGTATAGATTGGCCACCTATTCTACTTCTAGGTTGAATTACAACTAGAATAATTAAATAGACGGTGGAATTTGATTATTCATGGATGAATCCTTTGATTAAACTTAAAGACGGTGTATATTAAGGTTAATCAAAGACGGAGAATTTAATCACAAGATTTCGTGAATAGACGGTGGAATTCATGAATATTGTTTCTATTGAATGCTTTGAACTTAATTGCATGATCAACTTGACATAGAAGGTTTTCTAGGTTAATTGATTAAAAGGTTGTTAAAGACGGTGTATATTAACAACCACAATAAGCTTGAATTCATAAATTCACAATAGATTAGTCAAGGGAAATTGAAATAAGGATAATCGATGATCAAAACTCATGTATGCAATGGATACGAAACTAGTTGGACGCTTTTCTCCATATTTGAATCTCAACTTATTTTACTTGCTTAGCTTTAATTAGTTTAATTTCTTAGATCTTAGCTTACAACCATAAAACCCTCCCTTTTCTTCTTAGTAATATTATATAAATACGAATAAACTGAGTCCTTGTGGGTTCGACCCTTGCTTCCACTATACCTAGGTTAGGAAGTTAGGAATTTTCTTTGGCAGTGCTTTTATAGCGACGTAAAAGTGCTTGTCAAATTTGGCGCCGTTGTCGGGGACTCGGCTATTTATTTGTATTTATCTAGTGTTACTTTTTATTTCTTTTTGGGTGTGAACCACTTGTATGGTTCATACCCGTGCTACTAATCCATCTCTTGTTGCGTTTGATTCAGAAATAGAAAGGACAATCTCTAGGTTGCGCAGGCAAGCTCGTGCGAATTCTCGAGAACTACCGTTCAATCTGGAATCTTCCTCTTCTTCTTCTGATTCTAATTCTGATAGCGTTCCTGAAATACCAGAGATGGCTCAGACACTGAGACAGTTAACTGCACCTTATTTGGCACAACAACCATTGGGAGTGAAGATACCTGCACTCCCTAACGGTGTCCAATTTGAACTGAAATCAGGATTAATTCACCTCCTCCCTCAATTCTATGGGAAGGCGGGTGAAGATCCCAACAAGCATTTATCGGTTTTTCAAGCTGTCTGCACTAGCATGAAACCAAATGGAATCACTGATGACCAAATCAAGTTGAGAGTTTTTGCGTTCTCTTTGAAGGATGCAGCGAATGACTGGCTCTACTATTTGGCTCCTGGCAGTATCGAGACTTGGGAGGAGATGAAAAAGGCTTTCCTTGAGAAATATTTCCCAACCACAAAGCTCTCGAGTATGAAAAAGAGCATTAGCAACATTGAACAGCTCCCGAATGAATCGCTTTATGAGTATTATGAGAGGTTCAAGAAGCTAATCTCAAGCTGCCCCTATCATGGTTACTCTAAGATGGATCTTGTTATGTACCTTCATGAAGGCTTATTGGATGAAGAACGCCGACATGTTAATGTTGCCTGTGGAGGGAACATCCTGAACAAGACTCCTGAACAAGCTTTTGAACTATTCCATAAACTTTCTGAAGGCTCTCGTCAATTCAGCAAAAGAGCTTCAATGAAGGCAGCCAATTCTGTTGATGTTACAGCTTTACATGAAGATGTGAATGAGTTGAAGTCAATGTTCAGGCAATTCATGCTGAAGGGATCACAACAAGTCAAGCCTTGCGGTTTCTGCTCTGATGTTACTCATAAGACGGATGCTTGTCCTACTCTTCATGTTCAAGAGGAGGAAATTAATGCACTTGGAGGCTATGGGCCAAGAAGACCATCATATGATCCTTATTCAAGCTCGTACAATCCAGGTTGGAAGGATCATCACAATTTGAGGTACGGAAATCAGAATCAACAGCATGCACCTCAAAACGGGCCTCCAGGCTTTAGACCTCCTTTTCAACATCAACCTCAGAATCAAGCACCGAATCAAGGCCCATCCTCATCCACAGATGATATGATCCGTGCTCTTACCCAGAATATGGCCATGATGCAGCAAACTATGGGCCAAATTCAGCAGGATACCAAGTCGAGCATCACCAACTTGGAAAATCAAATGAGCCAACTTGCACAGGCAATGAACAAATTTGAAGCTAAAGATTCCAACAGGTTACCTTCTCAGACGGAACTCAATCCTAAACAGAATGTGAATGCAATCTTTCTCTGTAGTGGTAAAGTGTTGGAAAACAAAGCCGGAGAGCCACAAACATTGCCTGATGAAGAAATCGAGGGAGGCAAAACCTCGGCCTTGGACGCTCAAGCTGAGCGTGGGCAGCCCAGCCAGGGGTGCCAAACCGCGCCTCCAAGCTCTACACCGCGCTCCGAGGGACCAAGTCACTGCGGCCTGAGCGCGGGCAGGACCGGCCAGAGCGCGACCGAGCTCCGGGAGGACCAAACCGCGCGGACGGTGATTTCTTGAAGAACCTCCGATTCTTTCGACGTCGGTTCTCAAACCTCCCCACCTTTTCCCGAAGCCTTAAAGGAGACCCGTAAGATCGAGAACGATAAAGAGATCTTCGAAACATTTAGCAAGTGTGAGGTGAATATTCCGCTACTCAAGCTTATCAAGAGCATTCCCCGCTATGCTAAGTTTTTGAAGGAGTTATGTACGGTCAGGCGGAATCAAAAGCAAAAAGGGAAGCAAAAGATCAAGGTCAGTGAGCAAATCTCAGCGGTCTTCCAAAGACGATTGCCCCAAAAATGCGAGGACCCAGGTATGTTCACTATCCCTTGTATCATAGGTGAGAGAAAATTTGAAAAGGCTATGCTAGACTTAGGTGCTTCTATCAATGTTTTGCCTTATTCAATTTATGAGTCTCTTGAGCTAGGTCCATTGCATGCAACAACCGTAGTTATTCAATTGGCTGATAGGTCTAACGTTTACCCAAAGGGGATAATAGAAGATGTGCTTGTTATGGTTGATAAGTTGATTTTCCCTGCTGATTTTTACGTACTTGAAATGGAACATGACAAGCATGCTGCTCCAATCCTTTTAGGTAGACCATTCTTAAAGACATCCAAAACTAAAATTGATGTGTGTAGTGGCTCATTAACCATGAAGTTTGATGGGGAAAAAGTGGAATACAATATCTATGATGCTATGAAATTCCCCTATGATGTTCATTCTTTGTGTTCAATTGATGTGTTAGATACTCTTGTGCAAGATTTCTTTGACATTAATGATCATGATGAATTGCAATCTACACTTGAAAACTCTATGGTTGATAAAGATGAAGTGGAATTTATGCTTAATGATGATATGCAAGAAATTGTAGCCGAGTTGAACGCTCACTATGAGCGACCACTCTTGCTACCGGGCTCAAAGCCCATTCCACTAACAGTGCCAAGCGAGAAGCTTGTTCCCTCTATTGTGCAGGCCCCACAGGTAGAGCTCAAACAACTGTCGGACCACCTCAAGTACGCTTTTCTAGGTGATGGAGATACTCTACCGGTGATAATTTCAAACAAGCTGACTCAAGATCAAGAATACCAGTTGCTGGATGTTTTAAGGGAGCATAAATCCGCTATAGGATGGACTATTGCAGACATTAGAGGAATAAGCCCCTCTACTTGTATGCATAGAATCCTATTGGAGGATGAAGCAAAACCCTCAAGACAACCACAAAGGAGGTTGAACCCGCCTATGATGGAAGTTGTGTAGAAGGAGGTCCTGAAACTTCTTCAAGCAGGAATGATTTTTCCCATATCGGATAGCAAATGGGTAAGTCCTACTGAGGTCGTTCCTAAGAAAGGTGGAATCACGGTGAAGGAGAATCAAGATGGTGAGCTAATTCCAACAAGAATTCAAACCGGGTGGCGTGTATGCATCGATTACCGAAAGCTCAACACGGTAACCCGTAAAGACCATTTTCCTTTACCTTTTATTGACCAAATGCTTGAGCGACTTGCGGGTCGTTCCTTCTATTGTTTCTTGGATGGATATTCAGGTTATTTTCAGATAGCAATTGCACCCGAGGATCAAGAGAAGACAATATTTACTTGCCCATTTGGCACATTCGCTTATAGAAGAATGCCATTTGGTCTATGTAATGCACCCGCCACTTTCCAAAGGTGTATGGTCAGTATATTTTCTGAATACATAGAGAACTTCATTGAAGTCTTTATGGATGATTTCACAGTTCATGGCAATGATTTTGATTCTTGTTTAACTCACTTGACACTTGTGCTAAAACGTTGTGAAGAAACTAACCTTTGTCTTAATTCTGAAAAATGCCATTTTATGGTAGAGCAGGGCATAATGTTAGGTCATATAGTGTCATCTAAAGGGATTGAAGTTGATAAGGCAAAGGTTGAATTAATTCAATCCTTGCCTTATCCTACTAATGTTCGGGAAGTACGTTCTTTTCTTGGTCATGCAGGTTTTTACCGCAGGTTCATTAAAGACTTCTCCAAGATCGCTTCACCCCTTTGTGAGCTACTCAAGAAGGATGTGACCTTTGACTTTAATGAAGCTTGTAAACAAGCTTTTGATGAGTTGAAGGCTCGCCTCACCACTGCACCAATAATTCAGCCCCCAGATTGGTCCCTACCTTTTGAGCTGATGTGTGATGCAAGCGACTATGCGGTAGGAGCAGTTTTGGGCCAAAAGATTGGTAAGTCTTCTCATGTTATCCATTATGCTTCTATGACTCTTAATGAAGCACAGAAAAATTATTACACCACCGAGAAGGAACTCTTGGCGGTGGTGTTTGCTTTGGAAAAGTTTCGGTCTTATTTGCTAGGTACAAAGGTGATCGTCTACACGGATCATGCAGCCCTTCATTACTTGTTGACGATGAAGGAGGCAAAGCCCAGGTTGATTAGATGGATCTTATTGTTGAGTGAATTCAACATTGAGATCAAAGACAAAAAGGGGGCGGAAAATGTGGTGGCGGATCATCTTAGTCGCTTAGTTCATGAGGGGGAACGATGTGCTCAAATCACACCGATTAGAGAAGAATTTCCAGATGATACCTTGTTTTCGGTACGTGTACTTCAACCTTGGTATGCTCATTTGGTAAATTTTCTTGTTTCGAGTGTATTTCCTCCTAGCTTTAGCAAGGCTCAAAGGGATAAACTCAAGAGTGAAGCAAGGTATTATGTGTGGGACGATCCATATCTTTGGAAACATTGTTCCGATCAGGTAATCCGGCGTTGTGTTCCGGATAATGAGGTAACTTCAGTTTTATCATTTTGTCATTCTTATGCTTGTGCGGGGCATTTTAGTGCTAAGAAAACCGCTAGGAAAGTATTGGATGCAGGATTCTTTTAGCCTACTATCTTTCGGGATGCGTATGCCTTTTGCAAATCCTATGACCGATGCCAAAGGGTCGGAAATATATCCCGCAGGGATGAAATGCCTCAAACTTCAATCATCTTTTGTGAGGTATTTGATGTTTGGGGTATAGATTTCATGGGCCCCTTTCCTAGCTCTTACGGGAATATTTATATTTTATTAGCGATGGACTACGTTTCCAAATGGGTGGAAGCGAAGGCCACCAAGACTGATGATTCCCGAGTTGTGGCAGATTTCTTGAAGGCGAATATATTCTCCAGATTTGGGATTCCTAGAGCTTTAATTATTGACAAGGGATCCCATTTTTGCAACCGAACGGTCAGTGCGCTCTTGAAGAAATATCATGTCACACACAGGATTTCTACGGCCTACCACCCACAAACGAATGGCCAAGATGAGGTATCAAACAGAGAGATCAAAGCCATTCTTGAGAAGACGATGTCGCCAAACCGGAAGGATTGGAGTACTCGCTTAGATGATGCTTTATGGGCGTATAGGACGGCTTACAAAACACCGATTGGAATGTCGCCTTTTTTGTTGGTGTTTGGTAAAGCTTGTCATCTTCCGGTGGAGATCCAACACCGAGCTTATTGGGTCGTGAAGAACTGTAGTCTGCAGATGGATGAAGCCGGTGAGTTGAGGAAGCTTCAGTTGCAAGAGCTTGAGGAATTACGGTTAGAAGCTTATGACAACGCGGCCATATACAAGGAGAAGACCAAAGCTTTGCATGACAAGAAAATATGGAGGAAAAGTTTTCAGGTAGGTGATAAAGTTTTGCTATATCAATCTAGACTCAAACTTTTTCCAGGTAAGCTGAGGTCGAGATGGACGGGGCCATTCGTAGTAGCTCAGACGTTTCCTCATGGAGCGGTGGAAATTTATGATGAAGCCACTCATTCGCTACAAAAGGTGAATGGTCAGCGTTTGAAACCGTATTTTGAAGGATTTAGCAATGCTATTCTTGAAGAAACGGTTTTGAACGAACCAAACACATGAGCGGTAATGCGTCAAGCTAATGACGTTAAACAAGCGCTTCTTGGGAGGCAACCCAAGCTTTGTTTTTATTTTTTTTTATTTTCTAGATTTAGTTGTGTTTTTGGTTTGTTTTTGTGTGGTTTTCGGTTTGTTTTTGTTTTTCTTAGTTATAGGTAAAGTCGGAAAACAGGGACACGCGGTACGAGGAGGTCAAGACGGCCTTACATTCATAACCCGGGAATGAGCAAATCGAGGCCGAGTTCCTGCGGCCCGGACGCGGATTGAACCAACAAGGGTGCCCCCGCGCTCCCACGCTGAAACCGCGCCCCGAAGGGCCAACACACTGCGGCCTCAGCGCGGGCAAAACCCGGGAGAGCGCGACCGCGCTCTCAAGGGTTCCAAACCGCGCTGAGGCCGGGTTCGGCGCATTAAATCCGAAATCCCTCCTATTTTTTGCCACAATCTTCTTCTTCCTCCTAAAACCCACGCAGCCCCCATTGAAGCTCCTCCATTGAAGCTCCTCATTCAAGCCCCATTGAAGATCAAAACTCCAAATCAAGCTCGGATTTGCACTCCTAGTCATCAAACAAGTAAGATTTCTAACTTTTCTCTTCAAATTTCATCCCCAAATTGAAGATCTCAACCCAAAAATTTACTAAGTTAGGTTTTGCATAAAAACCTCAATTTTAGGGATTTTAGGCCAAATTTCTTCAATTTAAGTCTAGATTCAACAATATTAGCATGTTTATGAGTTAGTTTCATGTCTCGAACTTGAAAAATCCATAATTTCGAAATTAATTAATTTTCATGCTAATTAATATAGGTTAGTGGGGGAAGAGAGTGTTTTGAGAGCAATTATTGTCTATTACTACTTGTTTGGTGGATTGCTCTTGCCGGGGCAATCGAATTGTGCTTGTTTTTGGTGTTTTTGATTGTTGTGTAGGTAATATCATCATGGGTCGTACCAAGGTAAACGCCAATGCATCCTCATCGGGACCTAGTCGTCCTCCAAGAGCAACTAGAGCAACCCGAGCAACATCAACTAGAGCTCAAAATGTTGCACCCTCTTCCTCCCGATCCCGAGCTACACCTAGAGCTTCTTCCTCAAGCAATGTGATTACACCGGCAACTTATGGTCTTCAATTCCGGGACATGAGGCATCTAGACCGGTTTGAGCAATTGAAAGAGCGTGAAATCCAAGCTCCGAGATATATTGACTGGGATTTGTTGGAGGAGTTGGGTTTGGCTAGTCAATTGAGGGAGATAGAGTTTAATCACAATTTGACTGTGTTGAGCATGAGATTACCAGTGTACAGAAGCCTCGTGTTGGAGTTCTTGAGCACATTGGAGGCTCATATCTTAGAGGGGAGATTTGCTAATGAAGGGCGGTGCAATTTTCAGCTAGGTGGGGTGATGAGAAGCATGACTCTTAATGATATCAACAAGCTGTTCAGATTTACCCAATACCATATGCATGGTGATAGATGGGAAAACCGCGCCACTTTTATGGATGATGAAAAGTGGTCTCCTTTCTGGGACTGATGAGTACTTGCCTTCTAGAACCAAGGCGTCTGGAATTTCTCATCCAATAATTCGAATTCTTCAGAGGTTCTTTGCTCACTCTATTACAGGCAGAGGAGAGGGTGAGAATAATTGCCCTAGGAAGGATATTTTTCTCCTTCGAGGTATTCTGGAAGGGCAACAGGTAGACTTCGGTGCCGCTATGATGCACAACATGGAGCTCATGATTAAGAGAAATACCGGTCGGATCGCTGTGGGTGGTATCATCACCAAGTTTGCCCAACACTTTGGAATTGATTTGGAGCAGTGTGTGGGTAGGATTGATCCTCTTCCGATGAACTTGCATTTCTACAACAAAATGAAGGTGTTATATGTGAAAAACAATCGATACTATTGGGTGCTAGGCAATAGCTCTTTTGCTATGAAGTTGCCTAATCCAGAGAGGGTGAAGATAGAGGTTGGTTTGCAAAATGCTAACACATGGATCATTCATCCTCAAGATGGTGATTTACCGGTTTCAGAAGTGATTGGAGGGACAAAGAGAAGGAAGAAAGCAAGGGGTCAGGATGAGGAAGCGAGCGCTTCTATGGATGTTGATGAGGAGGACGAAGATGAGGAGTTTGAAGCTGCTCCTGAGGATATTGCAGTTGAAGGTGATGATGGGGAGAATGATGAAGATGATGATGAGCACAATGAAGTGCCACCAATTCAAGAGTTTGAGCAACAAGGCTTAGGTGGTAACATGTCTACCACTCAATACAATCATTTGGTGGAATTGATGGGTGGATTGTCTACACAAGTGAGTGGCTTACACACTCGTATGGATGGCATGGCGGCTGATTTCAACCATTTTCGGGGTTATGCTACGAGCCGTTTTGATTATGTTGATGAGCAGACCCGGTACTTGCATCAGAGGATGGACAGCTACACGCCTGAGCAGGGCTACCAGTCGTATGCTTATCAGCCGTATCCTGGATATCCAGCTCCTGAGTGGCCATACCCGGGGTACCCACCACCACCATCAGAGTAGATTCTCGAATTTGATAAGTTCTTGTGATAAGGTCAATTTTCTTTTACTCTTATGTTTTTATTACTTTGGGGACAAAGTAATGTTTAAGCATGGGGGAAGGGGATTATTTATTTTGTCATGAGAACTTGGTTTAGTTAGATCATATAGTTGCATGTGCATGTTTATTTTTATTTGTATGCATTGATTAAAAGTTTGAAAAATCCACTAAAAAATTTGAAAATTTCTGAAAATTTGAAGAAAAAAAATTGTGTTTTGTTTGCATTTAGGATTCATTTTTCCCCTTAGAACCACCTGTTTGAAGAGTGAGCATAATTTCATATCCCATAACTTGTTAAGTTTATGATGGAAGTTCTAAATAAGAATTGCTTAATTATGAAGGAGTATGCATGAAAGTGAAAACTTGAGCTAGTTATGAAGTTCTAACCAAAAATTTGCCTTGTGAGATTTCTTTTGAGCCTTTACATGCCAATTTTGCATGATATTCTTGAGTGTATCACTCTTAACTCTAGAACTTGCGTTTAGATTCTTTTTCGAGGCCACATTATATGATTTGAATGCATGATATAAAAGTGATTGAGGCAAATTTTCTTTAGCTCATTTATATCATTATCCACCCTACATTATACCTTTGTTTTTGTAGCCCCATTGTTTTTAAGCCTTGGCCTTGTTTATTAGCTCCACAAAAATTAATCCTAGCCGAATAAGCTTGACCCTCATCCGGGAATTAGGATTTGACTAAGGGAATTTTGTGGGTTAATTGTTGTACTTTGGGGTTTGTGAGGCAATTTGAAAAGGTGTAATAGAAGGGAATGTCCAAAATGGAAAGTGTTGACAAGTTTAAGGATGTTGGGAATGTTTAGTGAAAAATCTCAAAATAAAGTTGGTTTGAAAGGTTGAATTGAGATGAGTTGTATGTGTAAAATTGCAAAATATTCTTGTGAGAGAAGACTGAAAAAGAAAGAACAAATCTCAAATGGGTTTGTGGAAAGAAAAAAATCAAAAGTTGAGTAAAAGAAAGAAGTGCTTAAAAGTAAGTAATGGGAGAAAGGGAATACAAGTTGGGAAGTTATTGAGAGTGAGTGTTGATGTAATTTGGGTATTAGTTGATTCTAGTTCCCGGATTTAGCACCACATGGCCATATAATTATCCCTTCCTACTTGTCTATACCTTGGCCCCATTACAACCTTGAAAAAGACCTCATGATTTATGTTGTGCATTTGAACATCCGTGGTGGAGATTTAGTGCATTGATGCAAGCATATGGTAGTTGGCATTCAAAGATGATTTTTGAGCGAAAACACATACCTTTAAACACTTGAGTGTTGAGTGCAAACACATATACCTTGATGAGGGTTGGAATGGATTAATAGCTTGGTTTGAAACTTTCGATATATGTATGCAAAGATTTCATAGTTAAGTTTGTGCTTCTTGAAAATGAATTAAGTCATGACTTGCTTGTTTGTGGTGTGATTGATTTCTATGTCTTGCTTGAGGACAAGCAAGGTTCAAGCATGGGGGAATTTGATAGAGCATATAGATGTAGTTGTTAGAGCATGTTTTTATTCTCGTTTTATGCATTTTTAGCTAGGGTTTCATTCTAAGTTTAGATTAGGTTTTATTTTCGTTTAGTTCGGAATCTACCCGTCTTTGTGCGTAATTGCAGGTCGGATGGTGGAAGACAGTAGATGGAAAGCTTAGGACGGATCTCGGGACGTGTAGGGAGCATTGGAAGTGAAGACCCGAGGCAAGAACAACAAGACATGAATGAAGGGACCAAACCGCGGAGCCAAAGTCAAGACCGCGCCGAGTGGAGGAAGTTGTTGTGGCGTCAGCGCGGGCAACTCTGGGCGGAGCGCGACCGCGCTCTTGGACGTCACAAACCGCGCTCAGTGGTGTCGGTGCGGCGTGGATTTGGGCTTCCGCGAGATCTTATGGGCCGACTTTATAAGTGTTTATTTGGATATTTTTGGATCTTTTAGATATATTTAGTTTGATATAAATACTTTCCTTAGATTTATTTTTAGATCTTATGCTATCTTTTTGAGTTTTATGCAATTTGGAGATTTGTGGGAGACGAACCCTAGTTTTGCAATTGAAGATCAATTTGACTTTTGTAAGTTTGATTTTTCTTTAATGTCGATTTCTAGCTAAATTTCTCATGTCCAACTAGTTAGTTGAAGTTGTGTGCATGATTGTTTGTGAGATTTGAATTATTTTAGTTTGCCTTGACTAGATTGAATCTCTCCATGCTTGATTGATTAAATTCACTTAGGATTAGTATAGATTGGCCACCTATTCTACTTCTAGGTTGAATTACAACTAGAATAATTAAATAGACGGTGGAATTTGATTATTCATGGATGAATCCTTTGATTAAACTTAAAGACGGTGTATATTAAGGTTAATCAAAGGCGGAGAATTTAATCACAAGATTTCGTGAATAGACGGTGGAATTCATGAATATTGTTTCTATTGAATGCTTTGAACTTAATTGCATGATCAACTTGACATAGAAGGTTTTCTAGGTTAATTGATTAAAAGGTTGTTAAAGACGGTGTATATTAACAACCACAATAAGCTTGAATTCATAAATTCACAATAGATTAGTCAAGGGAAATTGAAATAAGGATAATCGATGATCAAAACTCATGCATGCAATGGATACGAAACTAGTTGGACGCTTTTCTCCCTATTTGAATCTCAACTTATTTTACTTGCTTAGCTTTAATTAGTTTAATTTCTTAGATCTTAGCTTACAACCATAAAACCCTCCCTTTTCTTCTTAGTAATATTATATAAATACGAATAATCTGAGTCCTTGTGGGTTCGACCCTTGCTTCCACTATACCTAGGTTAGGAAGTTAGGAATTTTCTTTGGCAGTGCTTTTATAGCGACGTAAAAGTGCTCGTCATTGGGTTGGCGGCGGTCGCCTCCATCACCTCAGTTCAGAACTCAAGTCACACTTCGGGTGCTGTTTTGACTCACTTCGAGTTGGAATTTGGACTCGAGGTAAAAACATGAATTGTAGCTCTTCGAATTAGCTTTCCAATGATACCAAACTCAACTTTATCAAATCACTATAGCTTCCGAACGAACCCTTACAAGACATAGGTGTCGAACCAGCAACTCCAATGCATGGCCCGAATTCAAGCGTTCTTCTCCCGTTTCCATTCCTTTCACACTTGTTTACTATAAGACCTGTAAAACAACATAGAACAAGTGCAAAAACCCAAAACTTCTAGACACTCTAAGACACTATAGAAACTAACTAAAACTACCTAAAAACAACGCAAAAGAAACGTAAACATGCATTCTAAACACTACCTAAATGCAAGCTATCAGGCCACACCAAAACCACGACTGAAGGGAGGAGCCACATGCGAGAGGCGGGCAGAGCTCGGCGGACGCAGACGAGGGGGAAGCCCAACGCCACAAGTCCGTACCTGAACGACGACAGACAAAACAACCCGAAAATGGCGATTTTGGCACGAAACATCACAAGTTCCAACTTGAAAACCCCCAAATCTTCAAGTTTTTTTTATCCTGGATGAAGCAATGTCGTTTAGTGTATACCTAATTACAATCTAAAAAAAACTTGAAGTCGTGCATTCTCACTATTCACTCTTCAATCTCAATTTGGGTCTCCAATTGATCATTCATTTCGTATTAGATTTTGAGGGTTTTCAACTCGGAATTTGTGATGTTTCGTGCCAAAATCGCCATTTTCGGGTTGTTTCGTCCGTCGCTGTTCAGGTATGGACTTGAGGAACTGGGCTTCGCTGTCGTCTGCGTCCGCCGAGCTCCGCCCGCCTCCCGCCGATGGCTCCTCCCTTTAGTCGTGGTTCTGGTGTGACCACATGCCAGTGCGTTGTTGTACATCAATATCGGCCATTGTTGTATTATTGTTGCTGGTTGTTCTTTTGTTCATCAATAGGTTAGAATAGGGATTAATAGCAAATTTGAGTTGGATTTAATTAAATAAAAGTCACATGGTTATCAAAATTAATTAAAAAATGCAAGTTCAACTATGTTGGGATTTTTCTCAAATCTAGACTTTTTTTAATAATATGGGATTTGCTACTTTGCAAGAAGCCGATTGTGAGAGATTAAAAAGGATATAAAAATTTGAGGAATTAGCTGAAAACAACCCGTATAATATGGCATATTTCACTTAACCACCCGTATTTTCAATAATTATAAAAAACCACCCATATTACGGGCTCCGTTAAAATATAACCACCCAAAACCCAGATCCGTTTGATTCCGTCAAATAAGAGTGACATGGCACTCGTATTTTAATTTTTTTTGAAAGATCTCCACATCAACACATAATCAACCATTTCCATCTTTAAATTGTGCAATCACATGGCATATACCCCTCTTTTTGAATTTCGTTTATGTTTTGCCTGGTCATCTTTAGTGGGGCCCAAGTTGAACGAGGTACTAGGTGGATTCGTGGGGGCCAACGCCACCAACGGCTCAGCGTTAGATCGCAAGGGTTTCGCCGCCTTTCCACCATTATGGGAATCGTGTGCTATCATGATGTTTTTACCTTTCTCATGGTTAACGTAATTCAGAGAATTTATTGTGGGGGGATTTCCCCCATTGCACTCCCCGAGAGCCTTGGAACGGTTCGCCGACCCTCCGGCCAATGAACCCTCCTCGCCGGATTTCCCTTTGCCTTTCCCATGTCTTTTGTTGCTATGAACTTCCATCCAAGAGCCATGATGTGCACCCTCAGAACTTTGCGCCGGCTCCAAAGTGGTAACATCGGAAGGAGGAGTAGCCATGTTCATGACAACCTGTTGTGGCGTCTCAAAATTATCCTTGGTAGGAGTCGGTTTCGATGTTGGGCCTTGTGGCCCAAGGTGCCCGTAGCGGCCACAACTAAAACAAATCAGATGCAACCCTTCATACGCAATGAAGTATCTTTCGTTGTTGATCGTCACCGTCCCCTTCAAGGGCTTAGTGAGGTCCACTTCCACACAAACTTTAGCAAATCGACACCTATTAGAGAACATGGTGCAAGTATCGACCTTGATTGGACGCCAAATACCGGCGGCCACACGCATGAGGATTTCTTCTTCATAGTAAACAAGCGGGAGTTTGGCAATCCGAACCCAAATCATAGAAGTTGTAATGACATTCGTTTCTGGGTTGAAGTTATGGGTCCAAGCCCGAATAATTATGTAGTTCCCAAAGATAGTCCACGAACCGTCGGTGATCACCTTCATATAATCTTGCTCTGTATCAAACCAGACTACGTAATAACTATTAGGCATGTCAACAAGAAGCATCTTCCTAGTTGGCCTCCACAGTTCTCAGAGTTTTAAAGATGATTAGGCTAGTGGTTGCAAACATGCGATTTGCCACAACTTTAAAATTTTAGATTATTTTCCGCAACAACCCTAAAATTGGGTTATTTTCTGTAATTTTTCTTTTTAAGGCAGTAAAAGTAAAACTGCGAGTTATTAGAATATTACATGAACAAAAATTATTCATACAAATATAATATTTAATAAATTAAGATGAAATGAGCATTTGATGTTTAGTTGCCCATTCACAATTCAGAATTTACAGCGACTTGATCCCTCGACTATAGATATAATGGGAGGCACATATAATGATAAAAACACTATTTTTCAAACTATACAAACTTTAAGAAAAATGTTGCCCTCCAAGAAACTTTGTGAGCTGATCACTGCCAGGTGGGGAATTTGGTATTGGCGGAACAAAACTGTCTTTAGTCATGATACTGATGTGGCATGTGATGATGTCCAAAACAGTAAAATAAAAAGTGGGCCCGGGGTACCAAGAACAGGTAGGCCTGAAGAGATTTCCAAGGCGACTCAGGGACCCACATTCATACCTCTCATTTATTTGAACAAAGTTTATACCCTCGCGAGGTCTCCCAAATCCCCGGGACGAGGTCTAGACCTCGCCACCGACTCTACTAACACATCCGCCCACCCAGACCAATCACAAGCGGCCTCATCCCCAAACCAATCACAAGCGGCCTCATCCCCGAACCAATCACAAGCGGCCTCATCCCCGGACCAATCAAAAGCCCCTATTCCGGGCGTCCCACATCGGACCTTGGCCTAAACTCGGCTCCCCAATTCTCTATAAATAGAGGAGAACCTCGTAGGAGGAGGGGGTCGAAAAACCCCTTGAACTCAAGAACTCTCTTGCTTGTTAAAGATCGACGTGATAGAAACATCGTCAAAAGACCTCGCTACAGACAAGGGAAGTCCACAAAAAGACTTCAAGTCATACACAGACCTCGCCCACACTAAAGACCTCGCTACAAAATCTCACAAAGCTCTCTACACCACGCACCCAAATCTACCTCGCCCTAGGGTCAACCTCGCAACATTTAGGTTTGATCTCGGAACTTCGTAGGAGGTCTAGGTGTAATTCTCAAAGTTGTTTATCAGCCTCATAGGTTTGTAACCTCGTTATTGGGAGAAAATCATAAATAAAGGAGCAAGTGTTTGCACTCTCGAATATAATAATCTTGTTCCTTGTCTCTTAGCTAGCGGTTATTTTGGGTTTCATCATTGGCGCCGTCTGTTGGAAGCTTCTTCATCCTAAGCAGTCTCCCGTTTAGCGCGAACCTTGACTCCTTTAAAACCCCTCAAAATGGCTTGCCCAAACAATTTCTTTCCCCAACATCCCGACAACATGGCTGAAACCCCGCCGTGGGTGACGGCAGGCCCCCCGGGGTACCCTTTTGTGGTTCCGCCAGGTTGGACGTACAACGCTCCACAAAACCCATACCCGTTCCAGGGGTATGGACAGGGTGGCGCGCCTCCTAACTCGTATCCCTACCCGGGTTACGGACAGTACCAGCAGGGTGAAGCTCCCCCATATGTCCCGATTCCCTCCCAGGGGCAACCTCACTCTGAGTACGTGCCCGCGTATGTCCCCGGATATATGCCGGGGCAGGAGGCGCCCACCAACGGCTCCACCATAGAGAGACCCTCCCGAGATCCGATGCAGATCTCGCGATCCCGTTTGCGACGTGCAGGGAGGCGTGACACGGAGTTGTCCGAAACGGCGGAAAGCGCGGCACGCCCTCTGGCAAAGTCAAAATCAAAATATGCCCGCCCGTTCATCGAGGGTTTCCATTGGCCGCAAATGGGGTTCTACGACGGCACGACCGACCCGAGGACCACATAAAACACTACGCCGTCCAGATGAACGCCAACTCCTACAATGACGCCATTTTTTGCCGCATCTTCCCGACCACTCTGGACAAGGCGGCAATGACGTGGTTCACCAGCCTTAAAGTCGAGTCGATAGCCTCGTTTACTTAGCTATATGAGTCCTTCGTCGGGCACTTCAACGGCTCAAGGAAGCGCAATAAGAACATGCGCGATCTCCGCGGCATTGAGCAGGGAGAAAACGAGAAGTTGGGTACCTTTTTTACGAGGTTCACCACCGCAGTCGCGGAGATCGCACAAATCGACGAGTCATCGGTGCGAGATATCCTCATGGGCAACCTAAGCCAGGGGGGTTTTAAGTGTCGCATTTTTCTTAAGAACCCGACGACGTACGAGAGCCTGTGTGCTCGGATCACGGCGCAGGTCTACGCCGAGGACGCTGCCAGCCAGAGCTCGCGACCGAGGACCGATAAGGAAATCGTGACCGAGGCTAAGGGGAAGGCTAAAGTGGCTGCACCGGCCGCGATGGATGCATACATGACGCAAACTCACGACCAGCGCGCCGATTACAAGAGCAACAACAACAACAACAACAACAACAGAAGCAACAACAACAACAACAACAGAGGCAACAACAACAACGACAATAGAAACAATAGCCGCTACGACAACCGCGGGAGTGGCGGTGGGGGTTGGAGCTGCTTCGGCGGGAGGCCACGAGGTTACAAGGGCAAAGGTGGCCCCGCCTACAACCCAAATGAAAAAAGGCGCGCCAACCCCGCGTCGGGAGCCAACCTCGTGCAGCAGGGACCAACCCAGTCTCGACCAAGCAACGCGGAGCAACACGCCCCTGCGAGGCAGTCGCGTTCCGGACAAGCCGCGGCGCCCGATGGATACATCAATACCATCTCGGGCGGGCCCTCGCTGTCGGGTTCGAGCCAGGCGGAAAGAAAGAGATACGCGAGGGCAAGTCACCATAAGCCCTCGGTATACAGCGTGACGCAGACCTCGCGGTCCCACGTGGGTATGGATTTCACCTCCGAGGACGCCGAGGGACTCCATATGCCCCACTCCGACCCCCTGGTGATACACGCTCAATTGGGCTCGAAGATAGTGAAGCGGATACTAGTGGACACGGGTTCTTCCGTGGACATCATGTATTTTGGCGCTTTCGAGCAGTTGGGGATCTCCGCGACATCTGTGAAGCCCTACGCTGGGAAGCTCACCTCCTTCTCGGGAAACGAGGTCGATGTCGCTGGTCTCATAGACCTGTGGATGACACTCGGTGCTGGCTCCACAACGAGAACCGAGGTGATAGAATTTACGGTGGTGCACCTATCTTCAGCCTACAACGCAATCATCGGGAGAGTCTCCTTGATGAAGTTCCAGGCAGTGGTCTCCATCTACCACCTCAAAATGAAGTTCCTCACCAACGGTGGTGTCGGAGAGGTGAAGGGCAACCAAGAAGAGGGTCGCGTCTGCTACATGACCTCGGCAAAACAAAAATGCTCCGTGTTCATGGTAAAGGCCTCCGGTGAAGCGGATCTCGAGGTTCGGGATTTCACAATACCCACCCCCGAGGCAAAAAGAAGGATGATCACCCCCTTCGAAAACAACTCCGAGAAAATCTACCTCGGGGGGTGCCTCGCCGGAGATGCAGCGACGTCACTAGAGGCCTTGCTTGCTGAATCCCGCGACGTGTTCGCCTGGACTGCAAAAGATCTCCGAGGTGTGCCTCGGACATTGGCTCAGCACTCCCTGAACATCGACATCGCCATTCGCCCTGTGGTGCAGCGTCGAAGAAAAATGAACGAAGAAAGAGCGACTGCCGCGAACGAGGAGGTGGCCAAGCTACTAGCCGGGGATTTCATCCGCGAGGTCCAGTATCCGAGGTGGTTGTCCAATGTCGTATTGGTCAAAAAGGCCAGCGGCAAGTGGAGGATGTGTGTAGATTTCAAGGACCTCAACAAAGCATGTCCCAAAGACAGCTACCATCTGCCCTCGATTGATGCGCTCGTAGATTCAACTGCGGGGCACGGGATCTTGAGCTTCCTCGAAGCTTATTCGGGATACAACCAGATCTCGATTAATCCGCGCGACGAGGAAGAGACGTCCTTTATCACCCAGCGTGGAACATACTGTTACAAGGTCATGCCATTTGGCCTCAAAAACGTCGGGGCCACTTTCCAACGCCTCATTGATCGGGTCTTCAAAGACCACCTGGGCAGGAATGTGTCGGCTTACTTCGATGACATCGTGGTGCGAAGCAAGAACCTTGGGGAACACCTGGCCGATCTCGCCGAGGTCTTCACCACCCTCAGGCATCACCAATTCAGCCTAAACCTCGAGAAATGCGTCTTCGGCGTATCCTCGGGGAAGTTTTTGGGTTTCATGATCAGCGAGCGCGGGATCGACGTCAACCCCGCCAAAATCGAGTCGATCCTCTCGATGAGATCTCCCAGATCTCGAACCGAGGTGCAACGACTCAACGGCGCGGTAAACTATTTGGGGAGGTTTTACTCCCGTTTAGCGGACAAATCCCTTCCCTTCTTTGCCGCCCTCAAGAAGAATGACAAGTTCGTCTGGGACGAGAGCCTCGAGACTGCCTTCTCCGAGTTAAAGATCTTCCTCACAAAGCTCCCCACCTTGTCACCTCCGCATGCGGGCAAAGACCTGTAACTGTATGTAGCGGTGAGCCCCGAGACAGTCAGCGCGGTTCTCACTAGAGAAGCCATGCACCCAGTGTACTTTGTGAGTCGCGTGCTCCAGCCTGCGGAGCAACGATACTCCCCAGCAGAGAAAATGGCGCTGGCAGTGGTGACCGCCACAAGGCGCCTACGCCCGTATTTCCATGCACATCCCATCCAGGTCCTCTCGGACCTCCCACTCCGTCAAATCCTACATCAGCCCGCCCTCTCCGGGCGTATGACGAAGTGGGCCGTCGAGCTCTCCGAGTTCGACATCAGTTACCTCCCGAGGACCGCAATGAAGGGACATGCCCTCGCCGATTTCATGGTAGAGGTCACCTTCCCCGAAACCGACACAAGCTCGGACGAGTGGAAGGTGTTCGTTGATGGCTCACGATGTGACGTCGGTGGCGGAGCCGGCGTATTCCTCGCTGGCCCCTCAATCGAGACGGAGTATGCTCTCAACTTCGCCTTTGATGCCACCAATAACGACGCCGAATACGAGGCCATGATCGTCGGGATCAAGATGGCGCTACTTAGCGGAGCCCGCAAGATCAGGGTCTACACAGATTCCGAGTTGGTGGCACGACAACTCAACGACCAATACGACACCAGGACAGGTTTTCTGCCCGCCTACCGAGCAAAGGTGAAGGCCTTGGTTTCATGCCTGGAGACCTTCGCGGTAGAGTCGATTCCACGAGCCTCAAACACAAAGGCGGATTCTCTCGCCAGGTTAGGCTCCGCACTCCCCTTGAATGTGGGGAACCGCGTGATGATAGAGAGAAAACTCTCGCGAAGTGTTGATGGTGAGGTCCTTTCCATAAGGACCGAGGATTGGAGGTTCCCAGTGACGCGGTATATACAAAGCGGCGTCCTCCCAGAGGACCCCGCACTACCCAGGAAACTAAAGATGCAAGTTGCCCGCTACTGTGTCATCGGTGACCAACTCTACCGCCGAGGCTACGCTGAACCCAACTTGCTATGCATACCGCCCGAGGTCACGGACCACGTCCTCTACGAGGCCCACGAGGGAGTTTGTGGAGGGCACCCGGGGTGGAGGTCTTTGGCACACAAGATCGTCCACTTGGGGTACTTCTGGCCCACTCTCCGACAAGATGCAAAGGCTTACGTCCAAAGATGCTTCGGATGCCAGAAACACGGGAACCTCCAACACACCCCGACGCCCCCCCTCCATAGCATCCACGCACCGTGCCCATTCGCGATGTGGGGAATGGACATCTTAGGTCCTTTCCCCAAAGCAGTTGTCCAGGTGCAATACATTTTGGTCATTGTCGACTACTTCACGAAGTGGATCGAAGCGCAGGCCATGGCAAAAATCACTGGGGCGAAGGTCTGCGAATTCCTGTGGAAGAACCTCGTTTGCCGTTTCGGTGTCCCCATGACAATCATGGCCCCCAATTCGACTGCGAAGAGACTTGGGCTTTCTGCTCTGAGCTGGGCATCGACCTCAAATTTTCCTCCGTGGCCCATCCCCAGTCCAATGGTCAGGTAGAAAACGTCAACGCCCGCATCTTGACAGACCTAAAGAAGCGCCTGGGCGTGGCACAAGGCCGCTGGGCCGAGTTACTCCCACTCGTCGTCTGGACGTATCGCACGACCGCGCGTCGCGCAACGGGCGAAACACCCTTCGCTCTAACCTACGGGGCGGAGGCACTCGTTCCCGTAGAAACCCTGATCCCATCGGCAAGGGTGTACAACTTCGACGAAAAAGAAAACGAAGCCAACCTTATGGTCGAGCTGCAATTCTGCGACGAGGTTCGCGAGGTGGCAGACCTACGCTCCAGAGAATACAAGCGACGTGTCGTCGTATACCACGGCAAGAAGGTCAGACCTCGCCTTTTGGCCACATGAAACCTCGTTTTGAGACGCACCGAGGGAGGCAAATTGGACCCTAACTGGGAAGGACCATACCTCCTCGGGGAGGAAGTCGCGCCCAGAGCTTTTAAGCTCAAAGACAGCGAGGGGCGTACACTGAACAAGACATGGAACGTAGCGCGGCTCAAAAAATATTACATGTAAATTCTCAAAACCTCGTTGTTCCCTACAGTTTTGGTAAATGAAGGATTGCAGGCTTTTTCGAAAAAAGAAATCTCTCTCGAGAAGCAAAACCTTGTTGAGTCCACCTCTCGCTTCCCGCTTGGGGTTGGAGAATCTCGTGAGGTCCACCCCTCGCTTCCGCTTGGGGTTGGAGAATCTTGTTGACTCCACCCCTCGCTTCCCGCTTGGGGTTGGAGAATCTCATTGAGTCCACCCCTCGCTTCCCGCTTGGGGTTGGAGAATCTCGTGTTTATATTCACCCCTCGCTTCCCGCTTGGGGTTGGAGAATCTCGTTGAGTCCACCCCTCGCTTCCGGCTTGGGGTTGGAGAATCTCTTGTTTATATCCACCCCTCGCTTCCCGCTTAGGGTTGGAGAATCCCGTTGACTCCACCCCTCGCTTCCCGCTTGGGGTTGGAGAATCTCGTTGACTCCACCCCTCGCTTCCCGCTTGGGGTTGGAGAATCTCGTTGAGTCCATCCCTCGCTTCCCTCTTGGGGTTGGAGAATCTCGTTGAGTCCACCCCTCGCTTCCCGCTTGGGGTTGGAGAATCTCGTTGACTCCACCCCTCGCTTCCCGCTTGGGGTTGGAGAATCTCGTTGAGTCCACCCCTCGCTTCCCGCTTGGGGTTGGAGAATCTCGTGTTTATATCCACCCCTCGCTTCCCGCTTGGGGTTGGAGAATCTCGTTGACTCCACCCCTCGCTTCCCGCTTGGGGTTGGAGAATCTCGTTGAGTCCACCCCTCGCTTCCCTCTTGGGGTTGGAGAATCTCGTTGAGTCCACCCCTCGCTTCCCGCTTGGGGTTGGAGAATCTCGTTGAGTCCACCCCTCGTTTCCTGCTTGGGGTTGGAGAATCTCGTTGACTCCACCCCTCGCTTCCCGCTTGGGGTAAGAGAATCTCGTTGAGTCCACCCCTCGCTTCCCGCTTGGGGTTGGAGAATCTCGTTGACTCCACCCCTCGCTTCCCACTTGGGGTTGGAGAATCTCGTTAAGTCCGCCCCTCGCTTCCCGCTTGGGGTTGGAGAACCTCGTTAGAGTCCACCCCTCGCTTCCCGCTTGGGGTTGGAGAATCTCGTTAAGTCCACCCCTCGCTTCCCGCTTGGGGTTGGAGAATCTCGTGATTATATCCACCCCTCGCTCCCCGCTTGGGGTTGGAGAATCTCGTTGAATCTACCCCTCGCTTCAGCGAACGAGGTTCGTTGACTCCCTAAGAGGGCAAGGTTCGCTAATTATCTAAAGAGGCGAGTTCAAAACGAGATCGTAACCTCGGAAGAAAAAAGCACGAGATCGTAACCTCGGAGGGAGAAACTACGCGAGGTCATAAGAGAGGAAACCCACGTAGCACCCTAGAGGCTACTCTGACAAGATAGGACGGCGAAGAAGAATTTGAAGCGCCAAAAGAAAGGAAAGAGAAAGGAGAAGGCCAGCCAACGGTGGAAGCCAGCGGTGGAAGCCCAAACGTCCCGTCAGTCAAACATCATGACGTTTGAGCTCCCAAGGGTTTCGAAATTCGAAAAATGGCGGACGAAGGAGCAGAAGTTCAACTGCCACCCAAACGAGCAATGACCCCAAAAAAACACAACGATGACCTCACGGTGGTGACTGCCCGCCACCACCGTCCCACCGCCACAACCCCGGAGGAGAAACACCCGGCAAAGCACCGTCGCCCACCAAAAAAGGGAGGAGAGAAAGGAAAAAAAACCAACAGCAAACAAATGAAAAACGGAACGGGAAAACGCCAGGCGACACACAGAAACACCCGCCTCCTCACCGCCGTCGTTCCGCCACCGTGACACCGGCGCGAAACGCCAGGCGACACATCATCGCCCATCCGAAGCACGAAACAAAAAACAGGCGGAAGGGAATCCGAAGCAAAAAACACCAAAAAGCGAGAAAAAGAGAGTCGAGAACTTACTTGTTTAGAATCGGCGTGGAAGGAGCGGTGATACGGCTGGAGAATGGTGGAAGTTTGTCGGAAACCGCCTCGAAAACCGTTCGCAGGAGACTGAGAAGACAAAGAGAAAGGAAGCGAAAAGGTTGAAGGAGAAGATGAAGGGGAAGCGTGTGAGATACGCCCTTATAAAGAGCAGGTTTGGGCCTCCCCTCACCCACGAAAGGCTTATTGGGCCTACCCCACCTAGACGGCCCATTTGTCTAAAAACACGAAGGACAGGCCCCGAAAACTCCGCCCGTATAAGCAAGAGAGAAATCCAGAAGTGCAAAGCCTCGCAAAGAAAGAACCTCGCGAAAAGAAGAACCTCGCGGAGTCCCCTCCGCGTACCCCATGGCTCCAAGGAACTTATGACCTGTGGACCTCGGGGCGAGACTCCAAGGCCATGGGGTTATGATGATGTCCAAAACAGTAAAATAAAAAGTGGGCCCGGGGTACCAAGAACAGGTAGGCCCGAAGAGATTCCCAAGGGCGACTCAGGGACCCACATTCATACCTCTCATTTATTTGAACAAAGTTTATACCCTCGCGAGGTCTCCCAAATCCCTGGGACGAGGTCTAGACCTCGCCACCGACTCTACTAACACATCCGCCCACCCAGACCAATCACAAGCGGCCTCATCCCCGAACCAATCACAAGTGGCCTCGTCCCCGGACCAATCAAAAGCCCCTATTCCGGGCGTCTCACATCGGACCTTGGCCTAAACTCGGCTCCCCAATTCTCTATAAATAGAGGAGAACCTCGTAGGAGGAGGGGGTCGTAAAACCCCTTGAACTCAAGAACTCTCTTGCTTGTTAAAGATCGATGTGATAGAAACATCGTCAAAAGACCTCGCTACAGACAAGGGAAGTCCACAAAAAGACTTCAAGTCATACACAGACCTCGCCCACACTAAAGACCTCGCTACAAAATCTCACAAAGCTCTCTACACCACGCACCCAAATCTACCTCGCCCTAGGGTCAACCTCGCAACATTTAGGTTTGATCTCGGAACTTCGTAAGAGGTCTAGGTGTAATTCTCAAAGTTGTTTATCAGCCTCATAGGTTTGTAACCTCGTTATTGGGAGAAAATCATAAATAAAAGAGCAAGTATTTGCACTCTCGAATATAATAATCTTGTTACTTGTCTCGTAGTTAGCGGTTATTTCGGGTTTCATCAGCATGTAAGAATGTAAAGGAATTCGTACGAAACTAGATAATGTTGTGGAATAAAACAAAGAATATCAATGACAAGATAATAGGTTCTTATACACAAGCACACTCAAAACCGAAAAAAACATAGGCAACAGTGGGCGAAACCACAAAACATTTTTGTAAAAATAATTTTTATTGTCAGAAAACAGAGGCTAGCTCATGCGGAATATATTAATAAAAAGAGTTTCTAATCCCCTAAAGGGGAAATTACATCCAAACTTAAAAGTCTAGCAAAGCATTGATGAACATAAAAGAACTCACTTAAAGGATTAGAAAGCTCTAAGGAATAATTAGCAAGTGCGTCGTCCACACAATTTGCTTTCCGGGAAATATGCAGGATCTCGACTTCCCAAGTATGATTGTGAATAAGCTGATGAATGGCTTCCAAAAGATAAAAAACCTTATGTGGCTGAATTTTCGGCTAAGAAAGCAAATTTGCCGCTTGAGCTGAATCTGTTTGGAGTAAGAGGCGATCAAAACCGCACCTTTGAGCAATAGAAAGACCTTGTTGAATTGCACACAGTTCAGCGTGAAAGGCATCACCAAAAGGAAGTTTGAAGGAGAAAGCTTGGATGAAGCGACCATCATGATCACGGAAAATACCTCCTCCGCCAGCAACACCAGGGTTACCTTCCGAAATTGTGTCCGTATTAAGGGCAAGCCATCCCTGCTGAGGAGGAACCCATATTGATGGACTTGCAATTTTAGTCTGTTGCTGATGAACATGATTCAGAGCAAGTTTGGACGACTCGTAGGCAGCTAATGTGTTGACGACTCGGGAACTAAGAGACCTAACATCATCCTTGCCTTCAAAAACGAGTAGATTCCTGAATTTCCATGAGTACCACATCATAGTAGCAAAAGTTGAACTCCTATCCGCACGTCGAATATTCGACAACAACCAATCCTTGATTTCCAAAACAGTAAAGAAATCAGGTTCAAGAGCGTTTCCAGCTAGAACCAACCAAATCATGATCACGTAAAAATAAATTTTGATGGATCAAAGTTGAAAGATGGAAAAACAACGACGACATATATCATACGAGATCCGTTTGAAAATGTTATAAGCATGAACGCGAAGGCCTGCAATCAATGGAATGTTATACAAGTAGAGGCAATGGGGTTATATGAGGCCGTTCAGGACGCCCATAATGTGAAATACGAAAAAATAGAAATTGAAGGTGATAGTCACATAGTAATTAATGCGATAAAAGGCTCTCGATTTAGTCCTACAAAATAGACATTGCCATTGTTGATATTATCACTACTTTGCAATCGTTTAAGGTTGTTTATACAAAATATGTGCCTCGTGATTGTAATTCTGTGTCAGATTTGATGGCAAAACTACGTCAATTTTTACCCTCATTTATATATGATGCACTTGACCTCAATTTTTACCTATTTAAAAAAAATTATTTTATAAATTGAGAAATTGGTGTCGGGTGG
Source organism: Fallopia convolvulus (assembly GCA_964016875.1). NCBI lineage: Eukaryota > Viridiplantae > Streptophyta > Magnoliopsida > Caryophyllales > Polygonaceae > Fallopia > Fallopia convolvulus. Next base: position 60,797,383 of record OZ024720.1, on the reverse strand, counting down.
TGATTGCGTTTTCCAGGTTAACTCCCAGCCGCCTCTCTCGCCGGATCTTCCCCGTCGCTGAGCTTGGTGTGATCGGCACTCCATTCTCCTCACCACCCGTATTTATCCCCGAACAGAGATAGTGAGAGAGAGAGAGCATAGAGATGGTGGCGCCTTCGTCGTCGGTCGTGAACATCCACCCGCTTTCAAGCTACTCCTTCGGTACGAAGGAGCCCAAGATGGAGAAGGATACTTCCGTCGCTGACCGTCTTGCTCGCATGAAAGTCAAGTTCGTTCCTTTCCCTCTCTCTCTGAAAATTAGTCTTATTGGATTGATTTGAAGCTTTATTGATCTCTGATCTTTGTCTCATTATTGGTATTTTTGTCCGAAAAACTTGTATTCGTATTCGAGAAAATAAGCTGGAGATTATGCTAATAATGGACGGCTATTGCCTAATTCTACTCCATGTTAGTTTTTTATAAATGTTCCTTTCTAGGGTTTGTGGATTCATACGACTTGCGGATGTTCAAAGAATATTTTTTGTTGGATGTGAGAATTGTAGCTTGAATGTCGTCCGCGGAGGCTTTTGGACGGTTGTTCGACTTTCACTAGGTTACGTTCGAAATAGAATTAGGGCTTTTGTCCGTTTGCTCATCTTGTTCGGGCTGTATACTGGCTAGAGGATTTGGGCATGGCATGCGCTGATTTCGCCTGAGAGATTCAGGGTTTGCAGAGGATCTTAGGGAGTGTGAGCTGGCATTCGCAGTTGCATGGAAGTTATAGTGCTTAAAGAAGCAAGGCTTTGACAGGGAGAGAGGATGTTGATGGAGTTGGTGGATAGGTACAGTTTTCAGGTAGAGGATTTGATCCAGGCGTTATGGAGAGCGAATGAGTGTGGTGAGAGAGGAGGGAGAGACTGTTTGTCTAGTAGGGGAGGGTTTACAGCTTAATGCTGTTGATGTGGCAGTATCTTTGGGCTTGGGTGCTAGATAGTTCAGAGGATGCTGTAGCTTGCATTTGTAACAGAGTAGATAGATGGTTCGAGACTCATGTGGTAGAGGAATTGGTGCTCAGTGAGAGGCATGTATTTGGATTTGAGAAATGAGAACAAAAGAGGCTGAGGACTTTTGGTGGATAGCCTAGAGTTCATGCACTGCTTTTAGAGTAGTGATCTACCAGTTTTGAACTTTGATTTCATAATTTTTGACTATAGGGTGTTACCTAATTTAATAATTTCTCGACCAAGGCATGTATTTACCCACTTCAATGATTTTTCACTATAGCCTACAGGTAATGCCTATACCATTTTGCTAACCATTATGAGGTTTGGATTGAGGAGTATCTTGATTCCGTTGCTCATGATGTAATGTAGCTCTTGAATTTTCCTAATGAATGGTTTACCGAGTTGATTTTTTTGTTTAACTTTGTACTTATTTTGAGATGCTAGACAAGAAACACTTTAATTGTACCCTTCACAGCTGAGATCAGTTTTCCTATTAAACTCTGATGGATTTAGCTTACTATAAGAATTTTAGTGCTAGTGCCTTGTGCTCTCCTTTTATTTCTGTATTTTTCTGTTCTTAAGTTTTGTAGAAAATTAATATTAGTCTGTGTATCTTTTGTATTACTTGAATTCTTTTGTACTTCATAGACTTGTCATTATCAATATTAGTAATAATCTATACTTGTCTTGTGGCCGTACCTCGAGTTATAGATAATACATTAGAACTTGGAGACAATTGCTTGAAGATAATTACAGTGTTAAATATCCTATAACTACTGACTAGCATTACAGCTTGTGTTCCTGTGCATGTTAGGAGGGGGGTAGTAACTGAAATGTTCATCAGTTTCTACTCTAGACAAACCAAATTAGAAGGAAGAGCACATTTGGTTGATCCTTCCATGCTAGAAAGCAGTTAATCATATTGCATATGCTCTAATGGCTTAATCATTTAACCAAGTTCACATGGGGAGAACTCATAAAACCATTAATTCTCAAACTTTGGCTTTGTGTACACTATTATTTCTTCTGTAGAGTTGGCTGTATCATTGTAGAACTGTTGCCAAATATCTTTCTTATAATTTCATTCCAGATGAAACTGCTGCTGGTTCATTAGTGACATTCCAGTTTAGTTGCATTTAGTTCTGTTTGATTGATCAGTTTTTTTTTCCCCATTTTATTTTTGATAGTTATATGAAAGAAGGCATGAGGACTAGCGTTGAAGGAATTTTATTGGTAAGTACTGACTATTCTTGTATTTGCTCTTTACTTGTATATGAAATTTTTTCTGCTGGTTTACATCTATAATCTTCAAATCTTTGTTCTTTTATTCACCTATATGCTTTTGTTTAGAATGCATCTCACTTATTTGCATAAATAGTTTGGTTTGTGAACTAAGGGTTCATTTCATTATTGTTAGGGGCATGAAATATTTTTCTGTTATATTAGTATCAGATCATATGGATTTCTTACTGAAAAGCTGCTACTAGAAAAATATAGTTTCATGTTAGATGACCTCTTTTTATATTTATCTTCCTATTTTCCTTTTTTTATGTGATTTAAGCCCACTACTGCAGCTCGTGTTTAGATCTGAGCAAGGGGAAATATTGAAAGAGATGAGTACCCCTTGGGTGAGGAGAGATGAGAGGACAAAAATAAGATGGCCGGATGGTCCTGCTGATATATTAAACCTTTTGTTCAAAAATTCTGTACCGTATTTTAGTGTTTTGACTTCCACTTGGTGATCATTTTTTTTTAATTTTTTTTGTTAGAATCCAATTGATGCCTCTCAACTTTGGAATTTGTCTACACAATTACCATGTTGTATCAGGTCATCGTATTATCTTTGTTAAAATATAATATGTCCTCATTTTTTCAGAATCTAGGCTGCTCGAAATTGTAAATTTGTCAGAATACCATCAAACATTGTGATACCAGCTATTAGTGTTGGAGTATTCAAAAAATTTTATGAAGTTGAACTAAGTGCTTTGAGGGGTATTTTGATAATCCTACAACTTGTTCCAATAGACCTTAAAAGGAAGAAGAGTTTTTAGTCTGAGATATTGGCAAAAGTAAACCTGCTTGCTGATTGAATTAGTTAATCATGCACAGATTCTTGTACATAGATTTACCACAGTAATTTTGATGTTCATCAATCTTGAGGTAGTTAATTGTGTGAGATGTTGGCAAGGGTTACAGAATCATAATATCAGTTGGAAGATTTAACAATTATTTGATCAGGTACAAGAGCATAATCATCCTCACATTCTTCTCCTACAAATTGGAAATACTTTTTGCAAGCTACCAGGTGGTCGGTTAAAGCCCGGAGAAAATGGTCAGACACTATAATTCTCAAGTTAACTGCTCTTGTCATGATTGTGTGTAATTTTAAATTACTTTTATTATCATTTTCTTGCCTTTCAATATGCAGAAGTTGAAGGGCTGAAGAGGAAATTATCAAGCAAACTTGGTGCTAATTCACTAAATCTTCAACCAAACTGGCAGGTACATGTTGATCAAACAATACGGTGCATTTATTTATTTATTTTCAATTAGATTCTAACACCATATATTGTTATTGTGCTTCTATTGTTGCTGAAATAGGCTGTCTTGTTTGGTTCTACTGTTTCTGAAATATGGAACAACATGATAATTGTAGTATTGGTTGCTTCAAAATCATCCATGATAAGCTCCTTGAATTGTTGATTATTTATTCTTTTGAAACTGATATATTCTTATAAGTCAAATTTTGAGTCTCCTAAGAAGGACTAGCTTTTATATTCTCGGAAGGATTAAAAGCTCATGCATTTTGCCACAACAACCATGATAATCTTCTCTCCTTGGTCTCTGCTTACCACTCATATAATGCCTGCCATTCACTTCTCTTCATTATATCCCCAAATGCCTCTTGAGGACTCGATCACAATGGATTCACTGGTTGGGTGGTCAACATGAATGACAATGCAGTTGTTGTGGGGTTTTGAACAAAATTTCCTACAATCCATTTTTTTAATTCCTTAGTTATCCTTTTGATATATAAACAATAAAAAGGTATATGATCTGGAGCCATGTTATCTGGAAATGGTTGTCAAAGCTGTCTTAGGTGTCCAAACGTGAAGCTCTAAAATATGTATACCTAATAATTCCTCAATCCCGTGTGACATTATCTTTTTACCTTACCCTGCCCTTCATTGAGTGGCATCTCCATCCCGCTGCTCCATTTGCAACCCAATGGTTAAACAGAGTCAATGAGAGAACCCATATACAACAATATACTTTGCTTAACAGCATTTCACTTTGTTGGTCTCCTGTAATAACTTCTGATGTCGTATCCCCATACTGATACAACTATTTTCAACTGTCGTTTACACATTACCTGCTGATGTGAATTATACAATTGTATCTAGATCCTCCTCCCTTTAAAAACATCCAAGTCTGGTAAATTTTACAAAAGTTTGGGCCTCTTTGCCCATATCAGAATTGCTGCTGAACCTTTGCACTAATAATATAACCTTACAAACTCCATTTGACTATAGGTATGGTAATTTCCCTGAACCAGGGGCGAAAGTTTGACTTTTTTTGTTCAAACATCCAACTTCTGAGCCAATTAGCTTGGGTGTTCAACTCACATGAAACCTCTATATGCTTATTTTATGGGTTTCTTGTCTCAGTAAAATCAATTCCCCTTCTTGAATGGTATCCTTGAGTATCACATTTATTTCTTGCTAAATTTAATATAATTTAGTTATGACTCATGGTGAATATTATTACATTGGTTTTGCTGGAATTCTAATAAAAACTATGTCTACTTTTTATTTGTAGGTTGGTGAGTGTGTGGCCTGCTGGTGGAGGCCAAATTTCGAAACTATGCTGTACCCTTACTGCCCTCCTCACATTACAAAACCGAAGGTGGCACATCTTAACTTGAGCTGTATTAACTCTTTCCTTATGAGCCAATGTTTGAACTCTTCTTGACCAAATGGTTATATGCTTGATGCAGGAGTGTAAGAAGCTCTTCATTGTTCATCTGCCAGAACGAGAGTATTTTGCTGTACCAAAGAATCTCAAGCTTTTGGCTGTCCCTCTTTTTGAGCTCTACGACAATGTTCAGGTATGTCAAAAACAACGTGGCTGTAAATTAGAACCCTGAATGTTAGCTGCTGGCATTTATACTTTAGAGCATCATTCGGTGTCGTATTCTCAGGCTTCATATATAAATTGTAAATCTGAATAGCAACCATTGCTATTTTGGTTTTACTAGAACGGGACCTTTATTTTTCGCTTGCTTGGTTGCAGAGGTATGGACCAGTAATCTCCACAATCCCTCAGCAACTATCCAGATTCGATTTCAAGATGATAACCCAGTGAAATTATGGTATGATCTCATGGATCAGTTCAGTTGGACTGAGAGTAAGTCCATTTTCCCAGAAGATTGTGTTGTCCTTATCTATGATACTCGGAATCTGAATTAACCTAATGGATTGAACTCTTTACGTAGGTTTCTTGTTGTCTGTTCTTCATGTAGCAAGGAAATAACTTATCAATGCGTCCTAGATTTCCTAAGTATAGCTCGTCAGTTTATACTATTATGAATGTTTCCTATATTTGTAATGAACCAACCATGTATTCTCATTTGTTCTTATTGAGCTTAACAAGTTAAATTTTGTTCAAAGGGAACAAGAAAGGAGTAGGTCTTTTGACCAAAAAAAAAAGGAGTAGGTCAGCCGTCACCAGTAGGGCTGTCAAAATTTGACCCGACCCGAGAAACCCGCCCGACCCGCCCGACTCCGAACTCGACCCGACCCGAAAAAAAGATAAAAAGTGTTATACCCAAGACATGTTTGACCCGATCTAATTTGATCCGAATCCGAAAAAACCCGAACTCGAGATTAACCCAAACCCGATTATACCCGAAAGGACTAAGCCTGATGCAACCTGATATCCGATGCTACTCGACCCGAAGTCATCCGAAGTTACCTGACCCGAAACCATCCGAAAATCCGAAGTCACCCGACCCGAAACCATCCGAAAATTACATTATATTTTAAAATATTAATAATAGTGAATATTTATTATAATTATGTTTTAATTTAGACCCTAGAGTAGTTAAACTATAAAAAATCATCATTGATATATTGTCTGAATCAAAATTCGGCTTACTCGAAATCAGATAAAGCAGAAATTCGGTCAAAGTCGAAATCCAATTCACCCAAAATCCGAAAAACCCAAAACCCGACTCACTCGAAATCCGACTAAATCCGAAACTAACTAAACCCAAAACCAGACTTATCCGAAATCAAGTTGGACCGAAAACCGAATGACCCGACCGAAATTGACCTGAAACCCGACTTTGCCCGATTAATTGAGCACCCGACCCGAATTGATCCAACCCAATTTGACCCGATTTTCAAAATACCCGAATTTGACCCGAATCCGAACTTACCCGAAACCGAATTGACCCGACCCAAACCCGACCGACCCGCCCGATTGACACCCCTAGTCACCAGTTGAACAGAAATAGAAAGACCATGTAATTATAAGGAAAATTAAAGGGATTTTCCTTTTGGTGCCCTTGAGGTTTGGACTTTTCCTCTTGGTGCCCAAAAAGAAAATTTATTCCTTTTGGTGCCCTTCTAGTTTTACAAAAGTTCTTTTTGTAACCTAAAGTAAATATAAAGTCAAATTCCATCTAAATTTCAAAAATTCCGTTAAAAATTTATATAATTTTTTTTTCAAAATCTACCTTTTGAGTGAAATCCCTATTTTCAGTAAAAAAATATTAAAAGTTCCCTATTTTTTCAACCTCTCTCGATAAAATCAGATTGCGGAACTTTGCGAGCCAGTGACGACTTGCGATTGCGAGGGGTAGACGAATTGGGGCATCACACATTTCCAACGAGACTCCACCCCAATGTAAACGTCGTCCGTATAATTGTTCGGTTCCCAGATCCAGATTAGTCGACGGTTATGACCCGCTTCTACCACCGCTTGATGGCGGCGGCGGTGGAGCATATTGACGGGAGGAGCAAAACGAGGGAGAGGAGAAGAGTAACATCGACTTTTGAATTACTAGGAGACGCCATTGTTAATTAATTGAGGAGTAATTAATTGAGCTTTAGTTAAAGGATTTGAAGAGATGGATCGAAGGAATTCATTAGAGGGGTTTTAAAGTCTATGGGAAGCTTGGAGATGGTGAAGAACAAATATATGTGGGATTGTATATATAGAGACGTAGGGGATTTGGAAGGACTGGAGTTGATGATGTGCTAGTTGCAGCTCATGATCTTTCCGGTAGGGAGATGCTTTGGCCGATCGGAGAAAACGACACCGTTTTCGACAAAGGCTTTGTGTGCGATTGAGCGGATGAAGATGAAGATCGCCGGTCTCGGTCATAAGTGAAGGGTCACCAAAAGTTTTAATTTTTTTACAAAGATGGCAGGGCTGAAGATAGATCTAGCTTCCAGTTTCATATTTGTCTATTTTCCTTTTACCTTCTTCCTAAATCTCCCAGATGGAAAGTTTTACACAAAATAAAATGATTTAAAAAAAATTTAACAGAAGTTAAATGAAATTGGATGGAAACTTTGATTTCACTCACTTTTGGCTACGGGAGGATGACTGCACAAAGTAGAGGGGTACCATCGGGAATAAATATATTTTTTGGGCACCAAAAGGAAAAGCTAAAAACTGGAGGGTACCAAGAGGAATTTCCCAAAATTAAATTAAGCACCGAGGGGTGAAGATGCTTTATAATTCAACCTTTAGAGGGGTAAATATTTTATAACAAAGTATCATCCATCACTATTTTCAGGTCAAAATTAAGGCAAAAAATTACAATATCCCCCTCTATTTTGCTATTTCATCTCTCCTATTCACAAAAACTAGGAGTACCCAAGGGGTAGACCCAACCCGACTTGCGACCCGTAAGTCGCGAGTTGACCTACAAAAAATTAACCAGTGACTTGACCTGTTGGTTACGGTTTGATTCGTTTGTCCTGTTTGACACTCACAAAAGTAAGTCCAAATGTCCCACAAGTAACAAAAGTGACAATACTCACAAAGTCACAACGATGTCAATAAATTTTTCTCTTTAACAAAGTAATATAATAATAAAAAAAAGGTTGCAGGTTAACTATCAACCCCTGAAGAAAAAAAAGTGACCTGCAGTCCGGCCCGTTATCTGCGAATCGGGCGCTCAACCCACAAATTACGGGTCGGGTCAGTGCGAGTTGCAGGTGACTCGCACCCGTAAACATCCCTAACAAAAACTCCACCTCTTTTTTTTTCTTCTTCACAAAATCATCCTTAATCATTTCGAAGTATCAGACATACACCATGACCAGATGTGTATCAATTTCAAAATTCTTGAATAATAATATTTTAGCCTTAGACAGTAAGATGAATAAAAAAGATCCAAAACCAAACGCAAGAAAAATCTATGAGAAAAAATTACATTGATATATTATGTGCTTTGTATAATTTTACTCATTTTCTCTGAAATTTGAAAAAATATATTATATATGAAAGTGGGATGATAAAAACTAAAAATCTAGCTCAAATAGGAACTCTACATTATTCGACCAAAAAACAAGAACTCTACATTAATGAGGTTTTTTTTTAAAATCAACACAATGACCTTTATTTCTTTTGTTTCTCCTAAAATTTTCTTCTTGATCGAGAACTAATTCTGACTAGTTTTAATAGAACTACTCTATGTAGAGTTGGATAAAATCTTAATCATTAACTTATATATAAAGTGATAAGATTACCATAACAAAATTTCTAATTTTTTAATATAAAATTTACATTTTTATGAGAGAATTCATAATTTACCTATAGAAATTTCAAATTCTTACAAAATCCTACCGAAATAACACTTCTTTCTTACCACCAATAAGGCAATAATAAGATCATAAAATTCACTTCCCGTCAAGTCTCACTAGCCTAATTGATAAGTGATGATGTCCGAGATTATTATTGGGACGTGAACATGAATAGACAAAAAACGAGTTGAAAGGTTCGACCCAAAAAAAAAAGATTTGAAAGAAGGGCATGAGTAGTTTGGTAAAGCTATAATGTTAGAAATTGACGATACATTAAGTTGTTCAATAGTCTTAAATAAACAAGTTTTATCAAGAAATTAATTTTAATTAGTTATATCCGTCGTACCATGTACGACTACGATTCAATATTTTATAGACATTATGAGTAGAATATTAATAAATAAATAAAAATATAATATAAACTTTAATATGAGTAATTTGCTGCTCATAAAATGTATTATTTTTAATCAAATATTATATTCTTCGTGTTTTATTACGTTTCATGTACGTAAATTTAGAGATTATCAAAATTTTCAATATGTCTATTAAATATTTTATCATCTATTTTTATTAATTTAAAAAATTATAAATATTTATCTATAAAAAAATCACTATATATCTATAAATAAATTCATCAAAAGATATATGCTAAAAGATTTATATTTATTTTAAAATATTTTATCTTTAATTTTAAATACTTGTATAAGGAAGTTTTCGAAATATATTGTTATACTAAATAGATATTTTTTTGATGTTAAAGATAGATTTACAAAATTAAAGAAGAATTTAATAGGAAAATTTTAAAATATTAGAAACAAAAATTAATTTTGTAAATATGAGGTGGGGCCAGAATAGTTCTGGTTGCTCGAAAAGGTATAACTTTAATCAATATACTATAACTAAAGTCGAATCACTCAATCCTACATGTCAATCATCATTTAACTATGCCACCTAAGCAAATAAATTTTTACATTTACTAATTTGCCTATCTAAATCTTCAAATATTACTTAATTCTACCATATTTTAATTTTCAAATACTATATAATTAGGTCACTTTACTTATTGGTGATTTGTCATATTATACTTACCTTTTCTAATCGGAGTATCTATAAAAATATATGTTTATAAAAGGTATTAATTCTTTAAGATCAATGTATATAAAATCATTACTATATCTTTCTTAATTAGCTTACGTAACTTTATAAGATCAATCAATATTAAATAATTATATTTTAAAATAAATTTAGATTAAATAATTATATGAAAGGAATAAATTTATTGTTTTCTTTTCTATGCATATATATCCTTAAAATTTCATTGTTACTTTTTCTTCTTATTCAATAATTATATTTCCTTAATGAGTAGTTCAATTTGTATTTTTAAATAATTATTTAGATCAATTTTCTGAAGTAATTATTAAATAACTGTATTTTTAAGATCAATTTATATGAAATAATTTCATAAAACAATAACATGCACATAACTTTGTAAGATCAATATATATTAAATAATTGTATTTCAGGATCAATTTATATTAAATAATTACATAAAAATAAATTTTGAATTTTTATGTAAAAAAATTGTTTCTATTTTAAATACATATGTACATCCCTACAGTTTCAAGATTATTTTTTCTTCTCATTCACTAAATAAATATCCCAAATGTGAAAAATAATAAGATAATTATCTAATATAAATTATTTAAGTAGTACAAATGATGACGACAAGATTTTAAAAGATTCAATAACATGTTTCATGTAGAATATCATAGCATTGTATATAGATTTGTCATTGTATCATGAAGTTTGATTAATCTTCATTTTCTCAAATGCGTAGAAATTTCAACTAGATTTATCATATAGAATTTTTTTCAATAATATCATCATGTAGAAAGTTTTTATATAAAAATTTCGTTAAAATTTTTATAATACAAATTCTGCAACTATTTTCTTATTAGCTAATATCAATATACTATAATTAAAGTAGAATCCATCTATCCTATTTGTCATCACCTTAACTAGGCCACAAACCGCATTTGCGCCTGAACTATACTGCAATGTATCGTCGAATGAACCACTTACTCCTTCTAAGTGTTCAAATGAAAGCTTATCCTATATGATGATTATGGAGACAAACTTACAGAAGATCAACTTTTCACTTCACGTTCAAAAAAACTTTGAAGCACGAAGAGGAAAATTAAATTGTTTGCAGATCCAATGCAAATCATTGCAATATCACAATATGAATTTTCTTTCTCAAGCATTATTTCGATCATATTTTCTTATTTTAGTCTTATAGTTATTTCGAACATATTTTCTTATTGGTTATTCTATTTAGTATTTGGAGGTTAAATTATATGAAGTTATTAAAATTAATTTATATTTTATTTATTTGAAAATAATTATTAATATTCACTTAAAATAAATACTTTTTTTTTTTGCTCTCGCGCCTGGTTCACCCGTACGGGCTACGTCCAGACCGGGGTACTGAATGGGATTACGGTAGACCCCTCCCAACGACATTGCGGGGAATCGAACACACTGTTCGTCCTACCAAGCGTAGCCCCAACGCCGCTACGCCAATGCACCGTTGGTAATAAATACTTATTTACAATAAGTATATCAAACAACTAATGCATTATACTAGTATATAGTTATAGATAAATTAAAAAAAAAAAGAAATTAATTCTAATACAGAACATGACCTTTATATGACGTCTTTTGTAGCATTAATTAAAACCTAAGATATATCATTCATCAATATTTATGATAGTATAAATTTAATTATTAAATTGTAACTTTGTAAGTTTAGGATTATCTATTTTTGAAACAAAAGCAAGAACAATTCCAACAAAAGTTAATGAATTTGTGACTAAATAAGTATAATATTTAGATAAGAAAAGTTGAGAAAAAAAATACAAATGTCAAGAGGAAGAGTAAAAGAACAAATAGAAAGAATTAAAAAAGGTTTCTACCCAAAAAAGAATTGAAAAAGGTAATAACTTGAACGATGAAGAAAATAAAGAACAATATTCGAGAATGGATTAGGAGAGAATAATATTTGTGGAGAGAATTGATAACCCTCTATAATTGTTGGATCTTGTAGAAATATACGACTCAAATGAAAATATAATTAAAATGAAAAATTCGGAAAATTTGGCGCGGCCAAATTTTATTTTAAAAGAATGCATATTATTAGCAAATGTGCTTTAAGTTACAAATTTTGTTATTGACGCTTAATTTGGTTACCAATTGTGCATAATCTTATTATTGATCGTGCACAACTTTTTTTGATCTTCATCGTGCAAACCTTTCTCACTAAGTGTGTATGGGTTCTTGGATGTGTGTGCATGATTATATAACTGGGTGTGCATAATTTTGTAAACTAGGCGTGCATTTTTTTTAATTTCGTATGCATGCTCTATTTTAGACGAGTACGCACGATGATATGACCGAGTATGCATGCTTGTATAGTGAATGTGCATAATTATTGTAACTAAGTGTGCATGACCTTTTATAATTGAGTGTACATGATTTTATATCATCATTCACACTTAATTTTAGGGTAATGCATACCCAATTATAGGGTCATACGCACTTAGTAATAAAATTATGCACACTCAATTGTAAGATTATGCACAGTCATTATAAAGTCACACACACACACTCGTCCAAACAAAATAGAGTGATACGTTATATCCTAGGGATTATTTATAGTATTCAATTAATGTATTTTTATACAGAGTTTTATAATACTCCTTCTCGGGTTTTTCTTTATGGTTCTTTCCCGATACGCTTTATTTGAACCGTTAGGGCTTACGGTTAGGGTTAGAGATGATTATTATTTATATTCATGTATTGTATTCTAGGGAGGCAATTAATGAAGAAAACAATTATCCCAAACCCTAATCTTCTACCTCTCCTTCTCTCATCGTTCTCTGCCTCGTCTAATTTCGCCTCTAATCTCAGTCTCTTCTTCTACTCTTCTCTGACTTCTATCCTCCCTTCACTTTCATTCATTGATTAAGTCGGATTACTTGGTACGGATTAACACAGTTCGTATCAACTGGTGCTTTCATCCCTGAACTCGACAATCACCATGTCTGCCGTTCTCCACGAAATTCGAGAACTTGGTACGGATTAACACAGTTCGTATTAACACAGTTCGTATCAACAAGCAATAACGCGGTTCTCCACGAAATCCGAGAACTTCTCCAAAATATGGAGTTGAAGATCCATAAGTTTTGCAAGGCACAAGAGGTTACCCGTCGTCAGATAGATCAAATTTACTCACGAAGATGCGAGCGAGGCGCAACGAAACCCTAGCCCCGCCGCCGCGGCTACCAATCTGGCGGTCGCGACCATGAGTCCCGCACCCGCGGTTTTGACGTCGGCGACAACGGTCTCACCGCGAGCACTCGCACCCGCGGCCCCCAGCCCACGCCCACGGCCAATGCCCCGGCACCCGCGGCCAGCCCTTCGACGCCCACGGCCATCCCTCCGGCACCCGCGGTTTCCTTTTGCAGCCTTCATTTGCCCTTGCTTGATGCCTGCAGATCTTAGTCCTAAAAGTCTTGGCGTCGATACGAAAACACAGGAGACGGAAACGTCATACTCAAATATTAATTCCGCTGAGGTACATATCGATTCATTTGATAATTCAATCCGAATTGATACTTCAGTTGATGATTTGGTAGAGTTCAGTTCGGGTGAGATCAAGTTGCACTCCATGACGTTATATTCTTGTATTGTATTCTAGAGAGGCAATCAATGAAGAAAACAATTATCCCAAACCCTAATCTTCAACCTCTCCTTCTCTCACCGTTCTCTGCCTCATCTAATTCTGCCTCTAATTTCAATCTCTTCTTCTACTCTTCTCTGACTTCTATCCTCCCTTCACTTTCATTCATCGATTGAGTCGGATTACTTGGTACGGATTAACAGTTTGTATCATAGAGCATGCACACTCGATAAAAAAACCATACAAATTCAATTACAAACCAATACAAAGACGATACAAAAATTATGCACATACAGTTATAAAATTATGTACAAACACTTGCTTTCTAATTTTTTTTTAAATTTAGCTAACACGCAGTTTCAACTATTGATTTTTTTAGACCGGACGCCTGAGAGGCTTTACGAGTTCTTTCCTCGAGAGATGTTCTCTCCAAAACCGGATCCTATATATTAAAATGTAAACAAAACAAACCTAAAATGTAGCCTATGAAAGTTGCACTTGGATTGAATCGTGCCAAAGGAAATACTTTACCATCTAGCCAACCTCATTTTCATGCTACGTGGAGTATTAAAAAACAAAACTTCATTTATCTATATTTTAATTTCAAAATTTTAATATAATTATAGACAAATAGGAATGATGGAGGAGCACCGGTGGTCCCCCTAGCCTCCGAGGTTCCTATGTTTGAGAGTTCAAAATAAGATTGTGTAAACCTGGACCGGATTTTAAGGAGGTATATTATTTATTACCAAAAAAAAAAGGAGGTATATTATTGGAATGAAACATTACAAAAAATGGGTTTCTTTTGGGATTTCATTCGTATATTAAAAAGGTTTTTTTGGGTGTTTGTGCATGTCCTATTGTAGTAGAACATAAGATCCCGCCGAACAAAGCGGATCGGGCCTTAAGTTAATCAGTTTTGTAAATCCTCCATTAATTTAATCATCCTCCAAATTAAATAAAAATAAGTCACCACTCAGGTATAGCATAAATTTCTAATGATTCTGATGTAGCCAATGAGGCTTGGCCAAGTGTTCAAGGGGATGCCGAATAATTTTCCATGTCCCGATAAGGCTCGATTAAATATAGAAATTATAAATTACTGTACTGTATACTTATAAAGTTATTTCGTAAAAATTGATTTTTTATTTTTTCAAAATTTAGAGATTTGAAAAAAAATTATTTTGTTAAATTGGAAGTTAGAAATTTGTATATAGAAAAGGCTTTTAGCAACGTTTTTCTACATCGTTAATATAGTAGTGTACCAAATTTAAAAAAAAATAAAATCTTATAATAATAAAAATATTATTTATAGAAAAAATTGCAAAATAAATAAAAATACTTATTTTATGAAAAATAACTTAAATAATATTGTTGTTATTTTATTATTTCACAAAAAATAATGAAAGGTGGTTATAATTTGGATCAAGAAACCATATAAAGTATTAATTTTTTGTTCTACCAAAAAAGTATTCATTTTTTGACGTAAAAATTGGAAGTATTAATCAATTGCTTATATCCCACGGAAGTCACGTTCGGTTTAGTCGCACCATCTAGGATGCTTACTCGGTATGTCATTTTGAAACTATAATAGGTAGCAAGTTTGGCAGAAAATCACAAATTTAAACGTACTACTATTCCCTTCTGGTTTACAAAATATGCTTTATGATTGTCCTTTTTTTTGTATATTCAAACAACGTACTAAAACTTATATCGAATATTTTAGCCAATGTATAAATAGTAATCTTGTACATATTTTTTTTTTGTCATAATCTTGTACATATTTGAATATCACATCACATTATCACCTAAACGTACCTCAGTAACTAGAGATATCAACATTTATCATTTTCTAATTCAAACATATATATGATCATGATTTATGAACCATGATATTAATAAACAATTTTTACTAAATATTTGGTTACCGATTTTTTTCTACTAGAGTATGAAGACCGATCAACAAAGTGGAGAGCTAGATTAAAAAATAAAAAATAAATATAGTGTGAAAATCATAATAAAATCACCAATTTTATTTTCTAAAAAGAATAGAATGCTGTAAATTTACTCTATCTCTATCGTTGAATTTGGTTAAATATTAACCTTTCTTAAGTGTCTTCTAAGCTATTAGATTTGGTTCCATTTTTTAATTTTAACTAGTTGAATACCTGTGAAACTCACGGGATAATTTTACTAAAGATTATACAAAATTATGATATTAATATAAGATTTTAAACACTTGTATATAATATCTTAATAAAATTATGTAATTTATAAGAAAATTTTTAAGATTGTCACCCATATTTTATCAACATATAGATAAAAAAAATTATATTCTTGAAGCCCGAATCTTGTTAAGAGATAAAAAATATTGTGCACAAAATTAATATCAAAAATATAAGATCAAGTTATTATCAACACATAGATAAAAAAATTATATGTTTGGATCTCAAATCTTGTTATAAGATAAAAAAAGATATACAAAATATGTATATAAAAATTATATAAATATGTTATCTATTGTAATAAACTAATACATAATCCATAGATAGAAAATTATATACATAAAAAATTAGATAAACATGTTATCTATTTAGTATATATAGCAAGAATACTATAAGTTGTTACAAAATTTATTAAAAAATAATTTCACATTAATTTATTCAAAAATGCCACGTGGCGCAAATTTTACAACAGACTTGAATTCTACTTTATAATGTATTAGGGTAGATTTATCTTTTTAAGTTATTAATTATTAGGGCAATAGTAATTTTATAGGTAGAGTAACATTACTAATTCCAATCCCTACTAAATTAAATATACATGCATAACTAATAATATTACACAATATAGTATTAAATGTGCATTTTTATATAACCATGTATATTTTACTAGGCCCCCGAGGCACATGGTCTGTGGCAAATGGCGGATTAAAAAGGGATTGAATGTTCTCAACAATAACGCAAGATCTCGGGGTTGATTCCTGACCGTTGCGTCGCATATCCTGCGATTTACCTCATTCACGATGACCCATGACAGAATGCGGTGGGGCACACGAGGTGAGCGTCTTATTAAGTGTGAGACTCTAATTTTTAATATATTTTGTCGAGATAGAGGTAGACTTAAAAAGAGTTAGACGAGAATTATAACAAAGCAGTGCATGATATTCTTACAATCTTACCCTCTTGGAAATTTGAGCAGGTCAAAAGGTGCTATGA
Organism: Fallopia convolvulus; assembly: GCA_964016875.1. Classification (NCBI taxonomy): domain Eukaryota; kingdom Viridiplantae; phylum Streptophyta; class Magnoliopsida; order Caryophyllales; family Polygonaceae; genus Fallopia; species Fallopia convolvulus. The sequence continues at coordinate 60,780,621 of OZ024720.1, read as the reverse complement.
ATCCAAAATCTCTAATATATTTTTTTTGATCTCCAAAATCTCTAATATGTACAATAATTGTTGGAACAATAGTTGTTCCATGGTTTCTCTTAGTTTTGATGATAACAAACTTAGTAAATATAACTTGCTTCTACATGTAAGTGTTTCAGGAAAACAGGTACATGGTCACGAGTGAAGGAACATCGCGAGGAACGATGGAGGGAACGAGTGACAGATTTAGGAAGTGCGTCTGAGAAGGAACGCGACTTTCTATAAATGGCAAGTTACCTTATCTTCTGCGAGCGATCTTCTACGAAGATTCTACAGCTGTAGGCGGTTGCTTGAGGAGATAAAAGAAAGGATAAGATCAATCTTCACACGATCTTATCTTGGGAAATCCGAGATCATTCGGTTTTGGGAAGAATCGACATGGTTGAGGATCCGAAATCACAAACAATCTTTTTCCTCATTGTGTGGGATTTGTTAAGTGGAATATCAGCGTAATTAGGCAAGAATTACGTGTGAGATCAGACTTGACTTATCTTATAAATAGCTAGGGTTAGCTAGGGTTAAAGGTGTGGTTTTGGAGTGGTTGAAGACGAAGAACTTGAGAAGAGAGCTTTTCAAGTGTATGAGTGTGTGGCTTTTTCCGGTGAAGAATCCACAAGTAAGTCAGTAGTTTACTTTCGATTTAGGTTTACGCTTAGGGTTGTAGAAGTCTAGTTGATTGAACTTCGGTCGGAGCCGTAGTTACCAAGGGAACTTTGGTAGGAGCCTTAGTTACTAGACTTGCCTTGTAATCGTTGAAACTTAATAAAAGTATTCTATTGACAATCCTCTGAGAAGGAGTCTCAGGGGTAGAGGTTTTTCTTTCTACGACTGGTTGGTCGGACAGAAGGTTTCCTCTATAAATTCTGTGTTCTTACTGTTTATTTCCGCTGCCCAGGGAACCTTACTAGTTCCCTGTATTGTTACTAATGCGTCACGATCCAACAATTGGTATCAGAGCAGGTCTGCTCTAGATTGTGTGTTAGTGTAGGAATACAGAATGACTTTGAACAACAACCACAACATCGGAATTGGAAACAACAAGCCTCCACTGCTTGTTCCTGGAGAATATGACCACTGGAAGAAGCTCTTCGCCACCTGGCTCAAAAGCAATGACTACCAAGCATGGTCAGTTATTGAAGATGGAGATTATGTCGTTCCTGAAGCAAAGAAGGACAAGAAGACAAAATGGGGCCAATCTGAATGGACAGGAATGGAGAAGAACTACAAGGCACAAATGCTACTAAACAATGCCTTGGGTGCTGAAGATCTCCTAAGGGTAGTCAACTGTGACACTACCAAAGAAGCATGGGAAGCCATTGAGCAAATGCACATTGGTAGCATTGATCTGAAAGAGAGCCATCAAAAGGACGCTAAGAAGGAGTTCTACAACTTCAGGATGATAGATGGAGAAACTATAGCCACATACCAATCTCGGTTTGAAGGCTTGGTCAATCGCATTAATCATCTTGGAATTGGAAAATCTGTCACTCATGCTGAGAAAGTCTCTGCAATTGTAGATGGCTTAGGTCCCACGTACGTAGTTACAAGAGGACTTCTCAAGGAGAACCCAATTACAAAGACTTGCAAGCTTCATGAGATCTTTGGAAAACTGACTGACTATGAGCGATATGAGAAAAAGAACAGTGGTGCTTCAAGCTCTAGCAAGGGAATTGCTCTTAAAGTGGAAAGGGCCATTGAAAATATCTCTGCAGGAATTGACGGTGAACTAGGAGAAGATTCTGACGTAGCTCTCATAACCAAAGCAATGAGATCCTTCTATAGGAGAGGCAAGAAGCAAGGTGCCATGAAGGAAAGAATCAACTTTGAGAAGAAGGATCTCAAAGACGTTACTTGTTACAACTGTCAGGAAAAGGGTCACTATGCAAAGAGTTGTCCCAAAGGTAACGACACTGGGAACGAGAAGAAGAAGGCCTACATCGCTGCTTGGGATCTTGACTCAGATGATGAATCTGATTCAAAGATCTGTGCCATGGCTCTGAAGACTGAAGATGTTGATCAAGAGGTAACTCCTGAACAATTTCTTTCTAGTATAGAGAGTGCTAAACAGTCTGATCTTGTTATCCTTGTTAAAAAGTTGTTTGAAGATAATTTAAAGATGCAAGATGAAATAGAAACTTCTGATGAGAAATGTCTAAATCTTGAAGAAAAATTATCATAAACTACTGTTACTTCAGTTGTTCCTTGTTCAGAATGTGAGAACTATAAGAAAGATGTTAAGACTCTAACTGAAACCAATAATGAACTTAGGTCAGATTTACTTGTTCACAAACTCAAAAGTGAAGAATTAGAGCATGAACTAAGTAAACAAACTCAGATTGAGTTCAGTCCTGCTAGGTCTGGTATTGGTTATGGTAAAAACAAATCTGAATATCCTCCGGATGATCTTACCTTTGAAGAGAAAATGGAAAGAAAAGCTAGGGAACTTCAATCCGCTAGAGATAAGGTAATTCATCTAGAAAGTAGAGTCAAAATTCTTGAAAGTAATCTTAATGACAACTCTGAATGGTATTATGGAAAATCGGCTCATAAAATATACCTAAAACAGTCTCAAGGGAACCAGCATAAAGTTCCTTCCAAGGAACGAGCAAAGGAACGAACCCTCCAAAAACCACATCCTAAACGCTATCTTGGTGAATACTATAGGGTGTGCTATCACTGTGGTGGGGGAGGTCATGTTCAAAAAGACTGTAAGGTTAGACTAGAAATGTCAAACAAAAGGGCTCAAAACCAGAATACAAGGAACAACAAGAAACAGTGGTCTGGTAAGAAAAATCAAGGGTATGATAAATCTCATAAGAAAAGAAAGAAACAGGCCCCACAACCTCAAAAGAAGCAAGATTCTAAAAATGAAAAAGGGAAAAATCATGTTGATCCCTCAAATATTGCTTCTAGTTCCAAGAGTTCACAGAAAGCTACTTTAGTGCAATCTAATATTTATCATTCTGTGAGCTATGCTAACCGACCCGAGAAGGCTAAGCAGGCCTGGGTCGTTAAAACGTGATTTCTTTCTTGCAGGTTGAAGTGAGGGGGAACGTCCGCTGGGTCCTTGACAACGGGTGTTCATGTCACATGACAGGGAACAAGAGTATTCTGTCCTCACTTCAAAACAATGCTGGAGGAAACATTTCCTTTGGCAACAACAATCAAGGAGAAATCATTGGAACAGGTGAAGTCAAGCTAAATGATAAAATCAGCGTTAGAGACGTAAGCTTGGTGAAAGGTCTTAGTTACAACTTGTTGAGTATTGCTCAGCTTTGTGACCAAGGGAAAAACGAGGTAACCTTTACCTCAAATGGCTGTATGATCAAGAATATGAAACTAAATCTTGTGGTCCTGAAAGGAAAGAGGCGAAACAATGTGTATTATGTCGACTCAAGTTTCCAACCACAAGAAGAACTCTGCTTTGTTACAATAGCCGACAAAACTGATCTCTGGCATAGGAGGTTTGGTCACGCTAACCATCGAGGAATCCACAAACTCTACTCACAAAATCTGGTGATAAGACTACCCAAGGTTCTTGCAGAAAAAGAAAGCTTATGTGAAGAGTGTGTAAAAGGAAAACAAAGCAAATCATCTTTTCAGCCAAAGTTGTCAGTGAGCACCTCTCATCCTCTTGACATGGTACACATGGATTTGTGCGGTCCCATGTGGGTGAGAAGTCATGGCGGTAGCAGGTACATTTTTGTTATTGTTGATGATTTTACTAGATATACATGGACTCTCTTTCTAGGTTCCAAAGACGAGACGGTCATGGCATTCAAAAGCTGGATCAAGAAAGTAGAAGCATCAACAGAACAAAAACTGAAAGCTATCAGATCTGACAACGGAACAGAGTTCAAGAATTCCATGTTTCATAGCTATTGTGATGAACATGGAGTGTCTCAGAACTTCTCTGCGCCGAGGACTCCTCAACAAAACGGCGTTGCAGAAAGGAAGAATGGAACACTACAGAACATGGCTCGTACTATGATGTTGGCAAGTAACTTGCCTCGGTCCTTTTGGGCTGAGGCAGTCGGTACTGCTTGCTACATCATTAATCGAGTCACCATACGTTCCAACTTTTCAAAAACTCCATATGAACTAATCAAGGGAAGAAAGCCAAATATATCCCACTTGAAAGTCTTTGGATGCAGGTGCTTCATTCACAACAATGGAAAAGACGAGCTAGGCAAGTTTGATCCAAGGAGTGATTAAGGCATCTTTCTGGGATACGTATCCAACAGTAAGGCTTACAAGGTGTTCAATAAAAGGACTAAGAAGTTTGAAGAAAGCATTCATGTTGTCTTTGACGAGTCCAAAAATGGAGGGAACCTGTCCAGTAACGAGGATGCACTGAAGGTTCTAAACTCAGATTCAGATGATGAAGTCGATCCAGATACAAGTGCACAAGTTCCAGATAACAATGTTATACCTCCTCATCCTGACTTGGATGGAGATGACACAGAAAGTGCATTGGTTCCAGAAGATGATACTTCACAGAATGAAGACATTGAGGAAGACCATGAAGAAGGAACATCACATGGAACGACAAGCCAACAGGAACAAGAGGAGTCAAGTACAGATCCCACTCAGATTGAAGTCAGGAACTATCATCAAAAGAGGGATCATCCTGTTGACAACATCATCACTCCATACGACAAAGGTGTGCTTACTCGTTCCTCTATTAAGAATTTTTGTGCTTTCAATGCATTTATCTCTCTTGCAGAGCCAAAGAATGTGAAGGAAGCATTAAAAGACCCTGACTGGATAGTTGCTATGCAAGAGGAACTACACCAGTTAGAGAGGAATAAAGTATGGAGACTAGTTCCCAAGCCAAAGCACAAGATGGCTATTGGAACAAAGTGGGTTTCAGGAATAAACTTGATGACACTGGAGCGGTCACAAGAAACAAGGCGAGACTTGTAGCAAAAGGGTACAATCAACAAGAAGGAATTGACTACGATGAAACGTATGCTCCTGTTGCAAGAATAGAAGCCATCCGTCTTCTAATCGCCTATGCTGATTACAAGGGATTCAAGTTGTATCAAATGGACGTGAAGACAGCATTCCTGAATGGTTACCTACAAGAGGAGGTCTATGTTCTACAACCTCCAGGATTTGAAGATGTTGATCACCCTGACCATGTCTATGTGTTGGATAAGGCTCTTTATGGCCTTAAGCAGGCTCCTCGTGCTTGGTATGATAGATTCGCTCAGTTTCTATTAGCCAATGGTTACAGACGTGGTGTGATCGACAAAACCTTGTTCCTAAGGGAACAAGCCGGTGAGGTTTTAGTAGTTCAAGTTTATGTTGATGATATTGTATTTGGTTCTACTAGCCCCAAACTTGTAGAAAGCTTAAGAAACTTATGAGCAGTGAGTTTGAAATGAGCATGATCGGAGAGCTCACTTTCTTTCTTGGACTACAAGTGGTGCAAACTGATGAGGGAACAAAGGTACATCAACAAAAGTACATCAAGGAACTGTTGAAGAAGTACGGTATGGATTCTACAAAGAGTTTTGATACCTCTATTTCTCCTAATATTCGTCTTGATGCTGATCTCAATGGTGTTGATGTTGATCAAACGATGTACCGAGGGATGATTGGTTCCCTGTTGTACCTAACGGCCAGTCGGCCAAATATTATGTTCAGTGTGTGTCTCTGTGCTAGATTTCAAGCCAATCCTAAAGAAACACATCTGAAAGAAGTGAAGAGAATTCTACGCTACTTGAAAGGGAACGATGCGTTATGTCTATGGTATCCAAGGCACAACTCGTTCCAACTTGTCGGATTCTCGGATGGAGATTTTGCAGGTCACTTGGTGGATAGGAAGAGCACATCAGGGATGGCCCAATTCCTTGGACCATGCTTGGTGTCTTGGGGATCGAAGAAGCAAAATTCAGTTGCTCTTTCAACGGCTGAAGCGGAGTATGTCGCAGCAGCTGCCTGTTGTTCCCAGGTATTATGGCTAAAACAACAACTGGTGGATTTTGGTATGTCTCTTGGAACTATTCCTATCTTATGTGATAATAAAAGTGCCATCAATATCTCCAAAAATCCTGTGCATCACTCTAGAACCAAACATATAGATATTCGACATCATTTCTTAAGAGATAATGTTGAAAAAGGTTTTATCAAGATGGATCATTGTAGGACTGAAAATCAAGTGGCAGATATTTTCACCAAGGCTTTGGATAGAAAACCCTATGAACATCTGAGGATGTTGCTAGGAATGATTTCCTTGGAGTAAACAAGCCCCGGTCCTTTATTCCCTCAATGCCTGACCAAAAAGGTAAACATCTCAGGTAACTACATATCATTTGACAAGTTTTCTAATGACTTATATCCTTCCTCTATGCATAAATGTTGTATATATTAGAAATTGTTAAATGTTGCATGCTAAAAGGAACTGAAACCATAATTGCTTCATCCAAGATTTCTTTTTTAGCCCAAAATAACCAACTTGATCTATTTTATCCCTCACTTCAAGCCGAAATGATGGGTGGTTATAAGACTGTCCCTTAGCCTGGTCCACACAAACGTTCCCTATGAACCTCTTTCTATTACCTTTAAACGGGGAATAATTGTGTGGATGTCAAAAATATTCCCAACCCACAAAAAGTTTGAATGGAACGTCTCTAGTCCCTTGTCTGTTCAAACATAGCCTTTTTATCCACTCATGGTAACGAGGTATGGAACTAGTGGTTGCAAATATTGTTACATTAAAGGAACATCTTTGATTACATTTGAAGATTTTTTTTGCAAAAGAACAGACGTCAATCATAGAAGCAATTCAGTAGAGTTATAGCCGTTGTGACTGCTCATTTGAAAAATCCAGCCGTTGCACAGTAATTCTGCAGGGAACGATAGGACGTCTACGCAGACGAGACTTAATGGCGGTGAAAATTCATCATTATGGAAACTCTTATCTCGGTCATTTTTTTTACCGCATCCTTAATTCTCTCCAACCCTAAATCTTCTTCCAAACTTCGACCTTTTTCTCCTCTAAAACAATGGCTTCCTCCTCAAACACTCCAATCCTAAACTTTGAGGGTCTCGATGCTGCTGAGATCGCCAAAATTCAAGCCCAACTTGAAACCCTCAAAAAGGCCAAACTTTCTTCTCCCTCTCCAATCTCCAAACTCGAAACCAAATTCAATGCTGTTTCCGACACTGGTGTGGCCACCGCTGATATGGCCTCATCGGCAAAAGGCACTGAGGGTGACAAATCTGAGAAGGATCACTCTGTGGTTCCCTCGGACAACCCCTCTGATAAGGCTGCTGAAACAGAGGATGCCCCGGAAAGCAAGGATGCAATGGAGAAGGAAGAGGTGAACTCGCCTCCGAAGGACACCACCGCTGACCCTGAAAAGGAGGCGTTTGTGCCGATAAGTGAGCGACCAGGATGGGTGAAGCCGACGAGTCGTGGCAAGCGAAAGGCGAAAAAAAGTGTTCCTCCCCTACCGTCTCAGATTTTTCACATCTCTGACTAGAAAAGAACCCCTTCCCCTGCAACCAAAAAGCCAAAGGTCACTCCTTCTGGATCCAAGTACGCCCTTCGCTCCACCGTTCCAAAGGAACAGGTGGCTCAGGAATCCTCAGAAGAAGAAGAAGATCCAGAGGAAGAGGAAGAAGTGGTTGGCTCGGGCTCTGATGAGGGTGAGGAAGAAGAAGAAGAAAAGAACGCCTCTGATGGTGACGGTGATGAAGAAGAGGCTGAGTTAGAAGAAGAGGTTGAAAAGGACCTCAAGTCTGCAAAGGCGCAAGGCAAACTGCCAATGGAACCAGCAGCAAGCTCCAAGAAGGATCGTTCAAAGAAGGTTGTCCCTCCTCTGGTGATCGCCGAAGCGTTCCTGAAAAGCCATGACTTGGATGAGTTTTGGGAACTTCTCAAGTTTCAGGGATGGGAGAAAATCTGTGACTCTGGAGTCAAGGTAGATGTGTCCCTTCTCTCCCAATTCTTTCAATCCTATCAACTAGCCAATCTCTCTACTGGTCCAATGGGTTTTGCTACTGTGGGTGGGATGGAAATTTATTTCTCTTTGGGATCTGTTTTCACAATTCTGAAGGTGCCTGCTGAAGGATATGAGGATGTTCATACATCAAGTAACTGGCCAAGGAACAAAGCTCAGTTAATCAGGCGGGTCATGGGAAAAGTTCCTGCCTCTGGTCCCTACTTAACCACCGACTTGAGCTACACTGCAAGGATTGCACATCAATTTCTCATCAAGGTTATTGTTCCAAGGCTGGAGAAGAGGACTACGCTCACTATCAATGATATGGTTCTACTGGACAAGTTTTTAAGGAAGGAACATATCAGTCTTCCGGAGATTATGATGAGGCAAATGGCTAAGTGCACTGGGAAGAAGCATAGCATACCTTATCCTCGCTTTGTGAAGGCTATACTGAAGGAACGAAAGGCTTATCAGCCTTCAAAAGAGGAGTTCTTTGGATTACCCCTGGAGATGCGCAATATCTCGAGGATGAGTTTTCAGGGTGATTCAAAGGGAACAGCTGCAAAGAAGACTGCCCAGAAGGATGTTGGGAGTTCTTCGCTGAGTGAAGGTGTTTCTGCCAAGATGTTGATCGAGCTTCAAAAGATTTCCTCTCAGCTGAGTACCATCATTGGGTACCTGGCTAAGAGAGACACTAACACTGCTGCTGATTCCACCTCCTCCGAACCATGATGTGGACCCTCTCTAGTTCCTTAGCCCATCTATCCCCAGCTTAAAATTTTTCTTTGTTTCTTGGATGTTAAGACTTTTATGTTTTTATGTTTTCTCTGGCTGTGATTCCTGCGACAATTATCTATAATAATAACTATCTTTTGCTTATGAATGGTTTAAGTTTCAATTAAATTTGTTCATTTGCTCTATGTTTTTGCTTGATGATTGTTGATCTTTTGATGATGTCAAAAGGGGGAAGTAAGGAAAAATGCAGAGATGCGTTTTATCCAGGAAATACAGAGGGAACTTTGGCTGAGGGGGAATAAGTTGTTACCTCTGACGAGTAGGAACAACAGTGCATTTGTTAAGGGGGAACCAAACATGATTTTTTTTTTTGATCTATATTTCTATTGGTTTCTAGACATGCATTTTTGTATAGGTTTGTCATCATCAAAAAGGGGGAAATTGTTGGAACAATAGTTGTTCCATGGTTTCTCTTAGTTTTGATGATAACAAACTTAGTAAATATAACTTGCTTCTACATGTAAGTGTTTCAGGAAAACAGGTACATGGTCACGAGTGAAGGAACATCGTGAGGAACGATGGAGGGAACGAGTGACAGATTTAGGAAGTGCGTTTGAGAAGGAACGCGATTTTCTATAAATGGCAAGTTACCTTATCTTATGCGAGCGATCTTCTACGAAGATTCTACAGCTGTAGGCGGTTGCTTGAGGAGATAAAAGAAAGGATAAGATCAATCTTCACACGATCTTATCTTGGGAAATCCGAGATCATTCGGTTTTGGGAAGAATCGACATGGTTGAGGATCCGAAATCACAAACAATCTTTTTCCTTATTGTGTGGGATTTGTTAAGTGGAATATCAGCGTAATTAGGCAAGAATTACGTGTAGATCAGACTTGACTTATCTTATAAATAGCTAGAGTTAGCTAGGGTTAAAGGTGTGGTTTTCGAGTGGTTGAAGACGAAGAACTTGAGAAGAGAGCTTTTCAAGTGTATGAGTGTGTGGCTTTTTCCCGTGAAGAATCCACAAGTAAGTCAGTAGTTTACTTTCGATTTAGGTTTACGCTTAGGGTTGTAGAAGTCTAGTTGGTTGAACTTCGGTCGGAGCCGTAGTTACCAAGGGAACTTTGGTAGGAGCCTTAGTTACTAGACTTGCCTTGTAATCATTGAAACTTAATAAAAGTATTCTATTGAAAATCCTCTGAGAAGGAGTCTCAGGGGTAGAGGTTTTTCTTTCTACGACTGGTTGGTCGGACAGAAGGTTTCCTCTATAAATTCTGTGTTCTTACTGTTTATTTCTGCTGCTCAGGGAACCTTACTAGTTCCCTGTATTGTTACTAACGCATCACGATCCAACAATAATCAATCGTGAAGATGTAATACCATATATTATATATATATATGCCTAAAATAAAAAGTTAATTTAATTCAAACCTCAATCAAAGAATAAATTACAAGAGAAAAGATACACGTTATATATAAATAATACAACTAATTAATAGTCTAATAATACCCATGGCTTGTTGGCTTTTATATATGTACGTCAGAGACTTGAATATTCATGTGTGTGAATTTCCGGGCGTGGAAGTTTGATTTAGACGCCATGCCCGGGCAAGAAGGTGGAGAGTGGAAAAAGCTTAAGCTTTCGTTGGCTGCAAAACTCTCCTTTCTTCTCCTCCTCCTATCTCTTCTCCTCTTCGTCTTCATCGCTGATATCGGCTCTGTTACCTCTGTAAGATCCATCCATCCATACTTCCATTTACGTATGAATAATTGCTAGCTTAGAATCCTTAGATTGTGTGTTCTAATTTTTCAAGATTTATATATGTAGCTAGCATATATGGTTAGGTTAATTACTTAATTATCTTCATTTTTCATCCCTAATCATTTTGTCCATTAATTATCATGTATACTATACTATAATCTGAAAGAGAAATTATCAACAAAAAAAATCGGAAATAATCGTTCCAATTAATATTTTCAGAGTCTTTCAAAGAACTCCTTATTCACATTGACAAAGTCAGCAGCTCCACAACAAGATGACGATGAGCGCGAACCGTACAAAGAGTACCCAATCATATGCGCTCCTAAAAACGAGACCCAAACATGCCCTAACAACTACCCAACGAAGCACAAGCCGAGGACGAATCCTGGCCGTCCATCGACGTGCCCCTCGTACTTCCGCTGGATCCATGAAGATCTACGGCCGTGGAAGCAGAGCGGGATAACCAAGGAGATGGTGGACAGGGCGAATCGGACGGCCAACTTCAGGCTAGCGATCGTAGACGGGCGGGTGTACGTGAAGCAGTTTTTTAGATCGTATCAGACGAGGGACATATTCACGATATGGAGCATCGTACAGCTGGTCAGAAAGTACCCCGGGAGACTGCCGGATCTGGAGCTCATGTTTGACTGTGAGGATACGCCTGCCGTCACGGCGGGTGAGGATAGCAGCAGCCCCGCTGTGCTGTTCGGGTATTGCAATGACGACAAGCACGTGGACCTCATCTTTCCGGACTGGGCCTACTGGGGCTGGTAAGTTTTCCATGTTGGGCTTTGGCCCATTTCAATCCAATGTGTTAAGAATTATAAATCTGAGATAACCTGAACTTGTGGATCTGTGAATTTTTAGGTCGGGTCTTAAGTTAACCTTAAACAACCCAAGACTTTTATAAATTAAGTGAAAACATATTCTTAAAATAATTAAGTGTTTGAACATGTGTGATTTCTATGCATGTACGGGGTATATATAGGTCGGAGATCAACATAAGACAATGGGAAGGGCTGAATGAAGAGATAAAACAAGGGAGGAAGAGAACAAGGTGGGAAGAACGAGTGCCCTTGGCTTACTGGAAAGGCAACCCCTACGTCGGCAGCTATTGCAAGCCCCGCCGGGAGCTTCTCAACTGCAACCGCACTCATCAAGCCGACTGGAACGCTCTCATCTACATCCAGGTTTCTTCATCAATTCTTCCATCCATCTTTTAAATTTTGATTATTTATCTTACTCAACTAGTAAGTTATTCGATCGATCATATGTTTTTGTATGCATGGTGTCAATTGTAGGATTGGGGCAAGGAACGATCACGAGGGTACAGAGACTCCAACTTAGCTAACCAGTGTCATACTCATAGGTACGTACGTACGTGCATTTCTACCTTTTCTCGATTTATAGGTTGCTGGGTGCATGGCTGGCTATCGATCTTATAATATACGTACATGTAAATTCTACATGTGTTGAAGATACAAGATATACGTTGAAGGACTAGCGTGGTCAGTGAGCGAGAAGTACATATTGGCATGCGACTCGGTGCCGTTAATCATCACTCCGCGTTACCACGACTTCTTCACCAGGCAGCTGCTGCCGCTGCAGCACTATTGGCCCATCCGCGACTCCGACAAGTGCCGCTCCATCAAATTCGCCGTCGAATGGGGCAATAATCACACCTCTCAGGTCTTACCTAGCTAGCTTTCTTAATTTCTCGGCGTTTTAATCTTAAGGATATAATTTAAGAATATCCCATTTCGAATATCAACATCATTGCTCAGTATAATCCCGCTTAAACAGAATTTAAGAGGTCAAGATAGGGGCACCCATAATCTGAATATGTTAGGAGGATATGTCTCATAGATCCAAAAAAAGCTAAAATTTAACTATGTGACAATAATAATGTACTAAATTTAGTTAAAATACACACAAATTAATATAGGAGCTAAATCCATCTCAAAGACATTCTGGCATTTTGAATGCCATACTAATTAATGGATCCACCTTCTAACTAATCGATTTGTAGGCGAAGGAGATAGGGAGATCATCAAGCAAGTTCATGGACGAGGAAGTTAAGATGGAGTATGTGTACGACTACATGTTCCACCTTTTGAATGAGTACGGGAAGCTATTCAAGTACAAGCCCACCATCCCCGAAGGAGCAACCGAGGTGTGCTCGGAGTCATTGGCGTGTCAATATGACGGAATGTGGAGGAAGAACATGGAGGAATCTCACATCCGATCGCCTTCTCCAACGCCTCCGTGCAGTCTCCCGTCGCCCTTTGAGCCGACGGAGCTTAAGGAGTTCCTTGACAAGAAGGCTTCCTTGCTTAGGCAGGTGGAGACTTGGGAGGATGAGTATTGGAAACCCTCTTCAACTTAATTGTAACTTGGTTTCTTTCTTTGTATAAGAAGAGTTCGTGACAACATATATAAACCATAATATTTGAAACTTTATTTGGAAAGCTTGTACTGATTGCCTTCCTTCAACTGATAGATTAAATCGTTTCTTTAACTATGTACCTCATTGTTGGCCTCTTTGTGAAATGAAAATTTAAATCATCTATTTTTCCATTGTACTTTTACAAGAAAAATGATATCAAAGTTGGAATCTAATCTTCAATGCTCATTTGATTTAGCTGCTTCTTGAAATTTTAATGATAACCTCATTTCAATTCTTAATTTAAATAACAATAAAAAATTCCTTGCTTTTTATGGTGCCTTATTTGGAGTCATAATAATTCAATTTTTTAACCCGTCTAGGATTATTCCTTATCTCTTACCCTGTGATTTAGCGATTTCTCAGTTCTTGCAATGGGAATCTGCAAGCTCTAAAATCTAATAAAATATGTTCAAATAGGTCTAAAAGAAAGAATGGAGTCCTGTTGATTAAGCCCCCTGCATCTTGGATTAAACTTAATTTTTATGCCTCCAAATAGAAAAATTCGGTTACATATGCTAGCTTTATTTTTAAGAATAAAGTACTATTCTAGGTTGTGATAGAATGGCTCTTCAATCAATGTAAGTTTTAAAAGCAGAGGCGGCATCTCTTCTGGAATGATTAAAAGTGGGTGTGGATTTATGATGTCCGCCTTTTTAGTCATGTTTTTAGGGTGTGTTTTTGTGTCTTTTGAGTCTTTTTCTTTAGTTTTGTGTTTTGTTTTGAGTCGTTTGTGTAGGTTTTCGTATTTTCTTGAGATATGGAGTCTACATAAGCTTTGGTGGTGTTTTGTAGGTTTTTAGAAGCTTTTTGGAGCATATTTTGAAGAAAGGAGTAAAGACGGTGAAGATAGCACTCAAGCATGAAGAGAAGATGAAGATTAAGCGCTCAAGTAAAGTCATTGAAGATCAAGTTTGAGCTTGGAAAGAGATAGAGAAATTCGTTACAAGAACATAGGAAAAAGAATCGAGTCAAACGGAGTTGTAACGAATCTTCTACGCAAGTTTTACTCAAGGGTCGTTAACGACCCTGTCAAGGTCGTTAACGAGGCAGCGAGAGCGGCAGAGATCCGAGTCGGTGCTATTTATGGGCTTCTATCTTGTTTCCTTTTTTATGTTATTAGATAGATAGAAGGGGTATATCTTATTAGAAGATATTATTTCCTTATAGTTAGATTTAAGATAGATTTATTTCCTTAGAGATAGATTTAAGATAGAATAGTTTCTCTATAAATACTCTTGTTTACCCTTTGTTATCAAGGAGACAATCAATTGCCTTGGAGGGCAAGTAAGAGGAGGAGAAGAGAGAGAGAGACGTGAGAGGGGGACGAGATTGTGGATTGGAGAAGAACTATTGTTTTGAATTCGGTTGTAAGCTTTCTATTTTATTTAATTCAGATGTTTTCAATTATTATGAATTGTGAGTAGTCTCTCTCTCTAAGGTTGGGGTTGAACCCAACAATGGTTGTGCATGCTTGTTTATGATCATGTCTTGATTGTTTTTATTGCATGAATCTATTCTCTTGTTCTTAATCCTTGAAACGAAAGTTGAAAGGAACTTCTCATTCATAGTTAAAGCGAAAGCAGAAACCTTGGATCAGAATAGTCAAATTAAGGGTTTTGAAGCGAAAGCAAATCTATCCTAGTTGAAGTAGAAGAGATTAGATAGTAAGTTTATTGATTTAGCGAAAGTTGATTGATTTACTTGCTTAAAGTTAACGAAAGTTAGCGTCTTTATGTGATAAAAGCATGATCTTTATGTTTCATAGCGTTAGCATTGCATGATTATTGTTGTGGTGATACCTTTACCTTAGAATCTTTCTCTTACTTGATAAAAACCCTAGATTTGTTGATTGCTTGCGTGAGAAGTAATAGAACTTAACACTGACTTTCTCCTTGCGGACGAACCTAACTCTGCTATACAACAGCGGGGTCTTGATTATAAATTTATTTGTTGTCAAGAAACCCTCTCAACAAATTGGCGCCGTTGCCGGGGAGATTTCAATAGTGCCAAGTTTTGTTCTTTTTACGTTTTTTGGGACTCCGCCGAGTCGGTAACGACCCCCCCAGGGTCGGTACCGACCCTGCTGGGCAACCCAGTTTTTGTGTTTTTTTTTGTTTAGTTTCTAGGCCACTATCGAGTCTTTACCGACCCTACCCAGGCTCGGTAACGACCCTGTCGACAGGTAGTTGTTTCTTTGTTTTTAGTTTCGGTTTTTACGGGATCACTCCAGGCTCGTTAACGACCCCCCAGGTTCGTTACCGACCCTGTCCGAGACCCCGTTTTTGCTTTTTGATTTCGTTTTTGTTTTTGTTTTTGTTTTTGCTTACAGTGTATGCCAGCTCAAGGTCGTCAAGCAAACAAAGCCATGGCTACACATGAAGAACTAGCTGAGCAGATCGCTGAACTCTGTTTAGAGATTGAGGAGATCCAGAGAGAAAGGGAAATCATAGCTGCTGAGGCATATGAAGAGGATAATTACATGTGGGGCCCATATAGGAACCAAGATGATACTTTTTATGCATGGAGGAATTACGATCAGCCCACATGGGGCAATTATGCATATGACCAATGGAGCCAACCTCCTCAACAAGAACAAAGGGTTCCTCCTTACCAACCTCCGGACCATCATGAGACGCCATCATGGGTTCAGGAAATAAAGGAAAGCATTAACGTAGTGAACAACAAAGTTGATGAAGTTCAAGCCAAACTGAACCAACAAGATAAAAGATGGGGAGAGTTCGATATTTGGAAGAGGATTGTTGATTCCCAACTAGGGGACCTAGCTGCACGGATTCCAAGACCACAAGGGCAACTCCCGGGTCGCCCCGAGGAGAACCCTAGAGGCCAAATAGCAGCAGTACACCTTAGAAGCGGGAAGACATTACCGGAGAGAGTCCAAGCTGAGGACAAGAAGGAAGAGGACGTCACAACCCAGCTCGGTAACGAGCCAGCGAGGGCAAATACCGAGCCCGCATACTAGGGTGACGAGGCTCCGAGGGTATCTAACGACCCTACCCCAGGTAAGTTCTCTAAACCGAGCCTTCCTCTCAACCCCAGGGTAGTTAACGACCCCACCAGCGTCGGTAACGACCCGCCGAGGACACCAAACGACCCCAGTGTCGACCCGGTACTCTCACCTCTCGAGCCCAACTTGGTTCCGAGAATGGTGAAATCTCTTCCATTTCCAACTAAGAAATCTATGGACTCTACTGAGAGTAGGTTCAAGCGTTTCGTGAAGATTCTTCAGGGCATTAATATTTCCATCCCATTCACTAACGCCCTAAGCGAAATGCCGGCTTACACAAAATTTTTGAAGGATATTCTTAGCAGGAAAAGGTCCATTACAGAGCTGCAGGATGAAGTCAGATCAATAGCTCTACCAGAAAAGCTTGGAGACCCAGGGAGATTTTCCATCACGATTGGCATAGGCGACCACAAATTTAAAGCTTTATGTGATTTGGGAGCCAGTGCTAGTTTGCTTCCTCTTTCCATCTGTTTAAAAGCTAACATGGGACCACTAGAGCCTGTCAAGATGAAACTCTACATGGCGGATGGATCTTCTGTAAAAGCAACTGGAGTCGTTGACGATGTTCCTATCCGAGTTGGAAAATTCTTTGTTCCAAACGACTTCATTGTGCTAGATATGCCTGAAGACCCTGCGGTTCCAATCATTCTAGGCAGACCATTTTTAGCCACCGCAGGGGCACGTGTAGATGTCAGAAAAGGACTCCTCACATTTGACATTGGGGAGGAGAGGGTTGAGTTTCATTTCAATTCGCCCATAAGCGAAGTGGATAATTGTAGTACTGAAGAGTCTACCGACCCACCTTGGCTCGGTAACGACCCTTCCCTGAGTACAGAAACGAGCAAAATCAAGGATGTCACGCCTATCACGGAGCCTACCGACTCCCCATGGGTCGGTACCGAACCCATCACCATAACCGAGTCTGATTTTCACGACATCGAGCCACTTCCAGATCCAGCAGGGTCATTAACGACCCACACCACCTCGGTAACGAGCCCTTATCTGCTCAATCAAGGTAAGTCTTCTTATTCTGATTTGATTGATTATGGTCATGATCCTTTCTCCTATCCTTGTCCTATTTCATATCCTACTGTTAGTACTGTGAAGGAGTCAAAACCTCCTTGGTTTTCGGATTTTACTAACCCTGTTGTAGGATTACCGAGCATTCTGATTGATGATAGAGGGCCAAATATCTTGGAGAATGCTATTTCATCTAAGAATGGGGTCCCTCTTGATCCCAACATATTTGGATGGAAACCGCCCTGATTTGCCAAGGTAAGTTCGTCAGGCTAACGACGTTAAAAATAGCGCTTACGGGAGGCAACCCGCTTTTAAGTTTTTGTTTTTATTTTCCTTTCTTAGATCTTTTTGCTAGCTTTCTTTTGACTTGTTTTTAGGTTAGATTAGTATAGTAGGATAGAAGTTTTTCTTAAGTGACTCAGGTACAAAGAAGAAGAAGTGCTACAATCAAAGGCAATCGGTGGACAAGCACGCAAGCTCGGTAACGACCCCTCAAGGTCGGTACCGACCCTCTACAGGAATCCGAGAAAAATTCATACTCCTCAAGGGATCATTGGTTTCAAATAGCTTCATTTTTATTTTGTGAGTTCCCTTTTCCTTATTCTCTTTATTTTTTTCTGTCTTTACTTTAAACAGTGAGGACACTGTTTGGTTTAAGTATGGGGTATGGGAAAAGGAAATTCAGTTTTGTGTCAGTTTTTTTGTTTTTTTTAGGATTGATGATATTCCACTTAGATGTCCTATGATATGCTTTAACTTGCTTGATCATGTAATTCCATAGCATGTTTGGATAGCTTTGCCTGAATCATGTTGAAAATTGTTTTTATGTGGATATTTAGCATGTGATGAAATTGAGCACATATGATCTTAGGTAGAAGTGACTGAAATCCAAAAATTGCTACCTTGTGAGTTATTTTTGGCCTTATAGGGAGAACATCAAAGAATCCCTCTTCTTTTCTTGTGTGATTTACTCTCCTTGTGCATATTATCTCTTGTCATTGCATGGTTATCTATTACTTGAGACCTATATGAGATATTAGTTCATTGCATGTGAAGTCAGATGATAGAGAACTTATTTTTCATAAGCCTTATTAATCCTTATCCACCCTTATCATTATCCTCTTTTTGAAGCCAAGTTGAGCCTTAAAGCCTTTTATTTTTAGCTCCACAAAATAAATCCCTAGCCGATATAAGCTTGACCCTATCCAGGGATTAGGACTTAGTGTTTGTTATGGTGATGGTTTTGTTGAGTGAGATGTTTTGGTTCAAGTGTGGGGTAATTTGGGTTGGGTAAAGTGATATTATCTTGCAGTTTGTTATGTAAAAGGAGTTTGGTTCCCTGAATGCACTTACAAAAGAAATGAAGTGGAAAGTAAAGGGGAAAACAAAAGAAAATAATTCAGAGTCGTTACCGACCCTAAAAGGGTTCGGTACCGAGCCCCCGCGGAAAGAAAAAAAAAAGAAAAAAAAGAAAGGACTTGAGAAATCCAAAGTGAAGAGTTGAAAAGTGAAAATGTGCATGAGCCAAATTTCCTAAGTGTTTGTAAGCAAGATTTGTTGAGATAAAAGGGGTTAATGAGAGAAGTGTGCATAAAGAAAAGTGAGTTTGGTATGTTGTTTTATGAGAGTTTTGGAAGTGTGAGTTTTTAGGAGTCTTTGATTCCCGGATATTATTAGCACCACATGACCAAATATTTTCCGCGCCCTATTGTTATTACCAAGCCCCATTACAACCCGGCCGAATGGAAACTTCTTTGAAGTTTTTCATTGAGCCTAAGTTCTCTAGATGATTTTTATGTGTTTTGACATCTCTGGTGGAGAGTTTGGTGATATAAGTAACAATGGCTATGTTGATATTTGCATATTGGATTGAGTTGAGAGTTGTTATTCAAAGCCTAAACACTTGAGAGTGGAGTGAAACACAATATCCCTTGTGAGGTTGGATTTTTGGTTTCTTATGCTTGAGGTTGTTCATATATGTGTGATGAGATTAGATTCACTTGTCTATCTATTTCTACTTGTGCTTTTGATGTTGCTTTTTGATAAGGGCATTGACTTGATATATGTGCTGATGATTTTGGTTGATGTCTTGTTTATTGCTTGAGGACAAGCAAGTCTAAGTATGGGGTATTTTGATGTCCGCCTTTTTAGTCATGTTTTTAGGGTGTGTTTTTGTGTCTTTTGAGTCTTTTTCTTTAGTTTTGTGTTTTGTTTTGAGTCGTTTGTGTAGGTTTTCGTATTTTCTTGAGATATGGAGTCTACATAAGCTTTGGTGGTGTTTTGTAGGTTTTTAGAAGCTTTTTGGAGCATATTTTGAAGAAAGGAGTAAAGACGGTGAAGATAGCACTCAAGCATGAAGAGAAGATGAAGATTAAGCGCTCAAGTAAAGTCATTGAAGATCAAGTTTGAGCTTGGAAAGAGATAGAGAAATTCGTTACAAGAACATAGGAAAAAGAATCGAGTCAAACGGAGTTGTAACGAATCTTCTACGCAAGTTTTACTCAAGGGTCGTTAACGACCCTGTCAAGGTCGTTAACGAGGCAGCGAGAGCGGCAGAGATCTGAGTCGGTGCTATTTATGGGCTTCTATCTTGTTTCCTTTTTTATGTTATTAGATAGATAGAAGGGGTATATCTTATTAGAAGATATTATTTCCTTATAGTTAGATTTAAGATAGATTTATTTCCTTAGAGATAGATTTAAGATAGAATAGTTTCTCTATAAATACTCTTGTTTACCCTTTGTTATCAAGGAGACAATCAATTGCCTTGGAGGGCAAGTAAGAGGAGGAGAAGAGAGAGAGAGACGTGAGAGGGGGACGAGATTGTGGATTGGAGAAGAACTATTGTTTTGAATTCGGTTGTAAGCTTTCTATTTTATTTAATTCAGATGTTTTCAATTATTATGAATTGTGAGTAGTCTCTCTCTCTAAGGTTGGGGTTGAACCCAACAATGGTTGTGCATGCTTGTTTATGATCATGTCTTGATTGTTTTTATTGCATGAATCTATTCTCTTGTTCTTAATCCTTGAAACGAAAGTTGAAAGGAACTTCTCATTCATAGTTAAAGCGAAAGCAGAAACCTTGGATCAGAATAGTCAAATTAAGGGTTTTGAAGCGAAAGCAGATCTATCCTAGTTGAAGTAGAAGAGATTAGATAGTAAGTTTATTGATTTAGCGAAAGTTGATTGATTTACTTGCTTAAAGTTAACGAAAGTTAGCGCCTTTATGTGATAAAAGCATGATCTTTATGTTTCATAGCGTTAGCATTGCATGATTATTGTTGTGGTGATACCTTTACCTTAGAATCTTTCTCTTACTTGATAAAAACCCTAGATTTGTTGATTGCTTGCGTGAGAAGTAATAGAACTTAGCACTGACTTTCTCCTTGCGGACGAACCTGACTCTGCTATACAACAGCGGAGTCTTGATTATAAATTTATTTGTTGTCAAGAAACCCTCTCAACAATTTACATATTCAAAACCTTATTATAGAAGGAGATAATTTAGTCATTATCAATTCTTTAAAAAATATTTGGAAAGTTCCTTGGAAAATCTATTCAATTGTTCGATCAAGATATCCAAGTTTGGTGTCAGGTTTTTCTAAGGTAGTGTTTTTTCATTATTTTAGGGAGACTAACTCAGTCGCTGACTTCTTAAAAAGAAGACATGTCAGCATTTCGCAGATTCATCATGCAATTACTTCCTCTTGCTTGGATTTGTGCCTTGATGAGATCTCATTAGTAAGGTTACGACAACTGTTTTGTCTACAACCTTTAGTTTTTAATTTTTTCAAATTCATCCGCAGTGATAATTTAGGTTGACATTGTAATATTGGGGCGATCTAATGTTTGCTTTGTAATGAGCTAGTAGCTCATTGTTAAAAAGAACATATATAAACCATAATAATAAGGGCGTTTTTTGCTATACAACAAGGAGTATTTAAATGGTGGAATAAAAATAATATATAGGCAATTAAACACATTTGAATTTCGATCTCATAAATATTATTCATATTGAGTTAATTAAACTTAAGATTTTATCCCCCTTCCTCGAAGGCGACCCCGACTGATGAATCGAGGAATGCTTCGTCGGGAATGCAAGTACGTAGATCATACCGCTTCGACCGGTTGTGACTACCAATGCAATTTCAACCCCCATGTGATCGTGGAAAGACATGATAGTGGGAGAGAATGGGGAACGACAAATGGCTCTTGAAGAATCTTTCTTGGATGGTAAGATGGCTTTGTCGTAGCCGGAAGGGGATGATGGAGATCCGATGTTTATGATTGAGCAAGAAGTTTTGAAAACTCTGGCTGATGTCTCGCAGAATTCTTTAATTGTGAAACCGGTGGGGAGGATGATTCCCCATGCAGTGATGGAACGAAAACTGAAAGAGCTATGGAAACTGGGGGGGGGGGGAGATTTTCGTTGCGGATCTCCCGAATGGGTACTATGTTATTAGATTTGATGTTGAAGGAGACTACATGAAAGCTTTGACTCGGGGACCTTGGATGTTGTTTGCTGATTACTTGATTATCAAACAATGGACTCGGGAATTCAACCCGATCATGGATGTTATTACGACGACTCTTGATTGGATTCGAATTTCGGGGCTACCTATGATCCTTTATGAGGAGTCGGTTCTGTTTCATCTTGCTTCTCGAATAGGTCGACCGATTAAAGTGGATCAAAAAACTATGTTTTCCAACAAATGTCGTTTTGCTAGAGTTTATGTGGAGGTTGATATCACGAAAGCTTTAAAGGGTTCAATAACCTTCAATGGCATTCGCTTCCATGTTGAGTATGAAGGGCTTCATTTAATTTGCATTCACTGTGGAAAATATGGCCATATGATTCAAAAATGCCCTTTGCAGACTTGTGAGACTAGTAAGACCGTGGAAATTTCACCACAATCTGAGGTGGTGATCGTCCCACCACCACTGAAGCAAGGTCCTGTTGATGGTGAGCCACGTTACGGGCCGTGGACAGTCGTTCAACGGCGATGACATAATTAGAAAGGGAAGTCAATGGAGAATGTGAACGCTCAACTGCCTGAGAAAGGAAAAAATCGATTTGTTGTGCTTGACAAAGATTCGGATGGCAAGATTTCGAGAGATTTGGGGAAACAGAATCATGCTGAAAAAGGAAAACAGATTGTTTTTTCTATGAAGGGTCCCACAAGGAAGGTACCAGAACCGACCAAAAATAAACTTGTTGCTAATCCAAAAATGGCCCCCACATCCAAGACTTCAACAATTGCCTCATCTTTGACTGCAAAGACGAGTAAGAATTAGCGGAAGAATATAACTGGATTGGGCCAGGCCCACCGTGAAGCTGCATATAACAAGGTATTGGGTCAATTTCAGTTTGGCCCAAAGGATGTTGGAATTGGGAAGAGGCCCATGACTGATTCTATTCTTGATTTTGAGTTTACTAGTAACACTGAAGTATGCATGGTCTCTACGACACATCAATAGACTGGTGAAGAAAATGCAAATCCTACGAGTTCAGTTGCTCAAACAAATGATAATGAGATGATTGTAGCGAATTCTATGCTAACTACCAAAGTAGGTCACAATCCACAACAACCAGGGTTTGTAGTGCCCGTTACCTCCCCCGGTTGTTAAAGAATTGCCTTTTCTAGAATTGTTACGGAGCCAGTAAGCCTGTTTTTTGTAGGGCTGTCCGTTATATGGTCCGTCATCTTTCAGTTGATATTTTATCAATTTTTGAACCTAGAATTTTGGGTGATCAATCTCAAGAACTTTGCAATCGACTCCGTTTTTCGGGGTGTTGTCGTATTGAAGCGGTGAGACTTTCTGGAGGTATTTGGCTCCTTTGGGATGCCCAAAAACTTAATCTACAGATTGTTAAGATTGCTTCCAATTTTATTCACGCTGTTACAGTTAAGGGGCAATGTCGCGTCCACCTTATTGTTGTGTATGCGCCGCCTTCTCCTGGTAGAAGGAAAGTTTTTTGGCAAGAATTGTTGAGTGAAGTTGAGCCTATTTGTGAACCTCTTATGATAGGAGGCTATTTTAATTGTATCTTGCACTCTAATGATCGTACTGGTGGTTCGAGTGGCTTGTCGGAGGACTCTGATGTTTTTGCTAAGATTGTTAATAGTGCAAGATTGATTGATTTGGGTTTCTCGGGACAACCGTACACCTGGTTCCGAGGTAAAGCTGATCGAATGTTTGTGGCGAAGCACTTGGATCGAGTTTTTGCCAGTATTGCTCTAAGATTACTTTGGCATGAAGCTTCAGTCCGTCACCTCCCTCGTATGTCATCCGACCACTTGCCTGTTCTTTTGTCGCTGGAACCGACCGTTGGTTTTAATCGATCCCGACGCCTGTTCAATTTCGAATCTTCTTGGATAACACATCCTGATTTCCTTGGTTTCATTAGAGACTCTCGACATTAAGATTGTGAAATGCCGATTGCCTTTCTTGATTTGAAACGTAGGCTTCTAGATTGGAACAAGTGACTTTTTGGGATTAATACTATGAAAGCCGAGATAATCCGTAAGATAGAGGAAGTTCAGCGTAGCATCTGTGTGAGTCCTTCGCAACAGTTGTTGGACCAGGAGATTACCTTGCAAGCTGAGTTGTCTGTTATTTTGGAACGGGAAGAACTTCTTTGGCAACAAAAATCGAGAATTCAGTGGCTCCAAGAAGGTGATCATAATACAAGATTTTTCCATATGACGAACATTATCCGCCGTAAGAGAAATAGGGTGGAGACTTTATATGATCAAAATGGTTCGTGGATTGTTGAGAAAGAGGCTCTTGAAACTCATGTTGTTGAGTTCTTTTCTCGACTGTATACTCTTCCCCCTAATGAGGATCTCCCGATTGACATTATTGCTGGCGCCTTTCCTCACCTTCAATTTGAGGAGTGGAGCCACCTTGATATTCCGATGTCTAATGAAGAGGTTATCAAGGCGAATAAAAAAATGGGTGCACTCAAGGCTCCAGGTAGTGATGGTTTCCAACCTATTTTCTTTCAGAAATGTTGTTCGACTGTTGGCATGTCTGTTATCGATTTTCATTAAGAATTTTTTTGAAACTTCTAAATTCCCAGAAGGACTGAACAAGACTCTGATTGCCCTTATTCTAAAGTTGGAGAACCAGAACGAATTAATCAGTTTCGTCCTATTTGCTTATGTAATGTACTTTACAAAGCTATAACGAAGATTCTGGTGGAACGGATGAGGAGTATATTACCGAAACTGATTAGTCCTGCTCAGGGTAGTTTTTTTGCCGGGAAGACTGATCTCTGATAATATTGTTATAGCTCAGGAAGTTATTCATTCAATGCGTCGTAAACAAGGTATTGGCGGTTGGATGCTCCTTAAGCTTGACTTGGAGAAGGCCTATGATAGGCTTAGATGGGATTTTGTTGTTGACACACTTCATGATGCGAGTTTCTCTGCTAATTGGGTTAACTGGATTCATGAATTCTACTTCTTTCCGGTTGCTTTGTAATGGGGAAATGACTCAGCCTTTTTAAGCCTAGCAGGGGGATTAGACAAGGTGATCCTATCTCTCCCTACTTGTTTATTCTTTGTATTGAGAGACTCAGTCAGATGATTTTTTCTGAAGTTGCAATGAAACGTTGGAAAGCAATCAAAATTGCTCGGAATGGGCCGATGCTTTCTCATATTATGTTTGCGGATGACATTATCTTGTTTGCTGAAGCTTCGGGTGAGCAAATTAGGGTTGTTAAAAGCTGTGTTGACCGGTTCGGCAGAGCTTCGGGCCAACGTGTTAACTCGGCAAAATCGCGTCTCTTTTTCTCCCACAATGTGAGTATTCCTCTGCGTGAAGCTTTGCAACGAGAGAGTGGATTTGAGTTGACTGATGAACTGGGTACATATCTTGGAATGCCTTTGTTTCATGATAGGGTTAAAGCTGAAACTTTTGATCCCCTGCTTGAAAAAACTTCTTCTGGTCTCCAAGGTTGGCATGGACGTTTTTTGAGTATGGATGGAAGAGTCACCCTTGCAAATACGATCTTGATTGCTATTCCAGTTTATACAATGGCTACGGTGATCCTACCGGAAAAAAATTGCTCTATGATCGACTCTATTGTGAGTTATTTTATTTGGGGCGGGAATGTTGATCGTAAGCGAATTCATCTTGTGAGTTGGCTTGAAATTTGCAAACCTAAATATGATGGGGGCCTTGGGATTAGGAGTATGATGGAACTCAATTTATTGCTTGTCAGTAAACTTGGATGGCACTTTTTAACTGAAAACAACAAGCTCTGGATTGATGTTGTTCGATCAAAGTATGTGAGATCATCGT
Organism: Fallopia convolvulus; assembly: GCA_964016875.1. Lineage (NCBI taxonomy): Eukaryota > Viridiplantae > Streptophyta > Magnoliopsida > Caryophyllales > Polygonaceae > Fallopia > Fallopia convolvulus. Next base: position 60,755,336 of record OZ024720.1, on the reverse strand, counting down.
TGTGTGATCGAGCAACCCCTTTATACATCTGTTCTAGCCTTCAGAGAGGAGTCAATGATGTGGTTATTCTTGGATCTTCTTGGAGTATTGGTAATGGCACTACTGTTCGCTTCTGGCTTGATGTAGTAAAAGCGCTTAATTGATATCAATTTAGGGCCTGTTGATCACGCTGATTTGCAACGTCTTGTGAGAGGTTACTGGGACCAACATAATGGGTGGAATTAGGGCCTTATTTCTGCTATGTTGCCAAGTTATGCTCTACTGAAGCTTGTTGTTGTCGGAATTTCGGATTTAAATGCCGGTCATGATGTGTTGTGTTGGCGCCACTCTCCTTGTGGATCATACACTGTCTCAAGTGCTTACAAAATGTTGACTGGGCATACTAGGGAAATTTGTAATCGTTCCATTTACTTAATTATTTGGAGTTTGCAGGTCACGGAACGTGTTAAAATGTTCCTATGGCTGGTCATTAAAGGTGTGATACTAACGAATCAAGAGCGGGTTAGGCGACATTTTGCCTTTAATTCCCTTTGCTCAACGTGCTCAACTGAGGAGGGGTCATTGATCCACCTTTTGCGTGATTGTTCAAGAACAAAACGCTTTTGCAATGATCTTCACCATCCTCTTGCCAAGGAAGTGTTCTTCGAATCAGATTTTGCTCTTTGGTTGCGTTTGAACATTTCTAGCAATTTGTCTCATCAACATGGTTTAAAATGGGCTAATGTCTTTGCTAATTCTATATGGTGGCTATGGAAATTGCGCAACGCACGAGCTTTTGGGGATGCTAGCTTTGAAGGTGATCGTGTGGCGTATGTATTGCAATAATCTGCTGCATATGCAATGGCAGATTGCTTACGCTTTTCTACCATTCAAAGTAGGCAACGAGAGGAGCTTTATATCCAATGGGAGCGACCTCAGATGGGCACAATCAAATTAAATACGAATGGCTCCGTTCGAGATGGACTTGCGACGTGATGCGACCCCGCCATGGATGCTAGCCAGGTGGACGACTCTTTCACACTTCGCTCGGATGGCCCCATCACTCGTGCCAGGACTCGAGCAATCCAGGCCGCGACACAATCACTTGTGGCGCGCCTCTCCGCAGGCCACGACGCGCCCCTCGCCGCGCCGACGCACACTGCCTTGTGCGTCCTCGGCGTCGAGGAACCTCAACTCGAGCCAACGGTGACAACCTCCAACCCCTTGCCACCATCGGACTCGAGCCTAGCACCGTGCCATGGATCGCAACTTGAGGTTCTCGCAACCCCCGCGCCAGCGTCCTCGCCAGCGCCCAGTCCCGCGCCGTGACCTCGCTAGCGTCGTGTCCTTGCCTCGCCAGCGCCGTGCCAGCCTTGTCGCGACACTGCGAGCACGGTCACAGACGACCTATCACTTTTATAGTATTTTTTGCATGGTTTCTAATTCCGAACATTACTATTAGTAGTTTTATGGTTTTAGTAAGTATTTAATTGGCCTTGTGCCGATGGTTTATGGACGCGTGCCGCTGGGCCTTGATCTGCGCATCAGCCCTAGGCGCGCCGCACTTATTAGGGTTTTCTAGCTTTTCTCTAGTGCCGCCTCTATATAAGGGGAGGTAATATGCTTGTTTCAATGGAGCGCACACTTAGGTTTTAATAAAGTCGAGGTTGTCTCCTTATTTTGCCCTAGTGCCATTGCGCCGCCCCTCATACTATCAACAAAGCTCTCGTTTTCGCAATTGTTCTTGTGTGTTCGTGCCATACTCGATCAGTCCAACGTTGATTCGAGTCCTTACCAGCCTTCCGCTACGCCGATTCGAGACCTACTACTCAAACACCGTTCGATCCGTCGCATCCCATACGAGGGACACATCAACTGGCATCAGAGCCAAGGTTTGAGTAAGTCTCGTTCAACCCTCTTTCATTCATTCTCACACGATCCTTCCATTGCATCTAACCCTAGATTCCATCCTCCACTTTGTAATTTTTTTCTTTAGCTTCGAAGCGAGGACGCTTCGAAGCTAAGCGGGGGAGAATGATGCGACACTGCCTAGCTCGGACCAAGCTCCGACGAACCCGAGACGGCCTAGACCTTGGAGACCCCCTTGGATTAGGACTTAGTCTCGTATTATGTTATTATTTATATTTTCGTCATTTATTTTCGTCATTTCCATTTTAGGCGTGTGTTCCATTCTTATAGAATGGGCTAGCCTTGTTATTTCCTTTTCTAGCTAGTTTCCCTTTTTAGCAAGTTGTCTTATTGGGCCAGGAGTCGTTGGGCCTTGTTTACATACAAACCCTAGGCGCCTCTCCCATTTAGAATTAGGGTTTCATGTGGCCTCCTCTATATAAAGGAGCCACACCCCCATTGTACTTCTTACGTCAAGATGAATTAAGCCAAGATTATAGTTGAGTCGAGAATCCTCCTAGTTTTGGCCCGACGTCACCCTGGTTCCTTTTGTCGAGTCCTTTGGACCGACGTTCTAGTACCTTACCTCGCCCCACCCTCGTTCCGATGAGCATTAGAGGCCCGCGAGTCCACTTTTGTGGTCTCGTATTTATCCGGTTACCCTTGTCGGAGAAGATACGGACGTTTCGAGCCTAGATCCGCCCCTTACCATTCTAGGGTCACATCACGACGGTTGGAGGAGTCATTAGAGATAGCGATGGTAAGTGGCAGGTTGGTTTCGTCCATAATATTGGTATTTGTTCTGTCCCTATGGCTGAGTTATGAGGCGTCCTGCGTGGTTTGAGTCTTGCTTGGAGCAAGGGCTACATGAGGGTTATTCTAGAAGTTGACTCAAAACTTGTGTGTCTTCTTCTTGGGAATCCTGTGGAATGTATTCACCCACTCGCTAGTCTAGTACATCAGTGCCATGACTTTATTTGTAGAGACTGGGCTATCCAGTTTCGTCATATTTATAGGGAATCGAATAAGGTTGCTGATTTTTTAGCCTCTTTAGCGTTTTCCTTTAACATTGGTTTTCATGTATGGTGTGACCCCCCCCGGGGGTGTTTGTTCTTTATTGTTGGATGATGTAAGCGGTCGAGCTATCCCCCGTTTGATTACTACTTAGCCTACTTTTTTTATTAATAAAACTCCCTAGAGGGAACGGAGAGTACAACCTCCTTCCACCAAAAAAAACACATTTGAATTTCGACGAGGATTTTATGGCATATCGCGTTTTAAATTACTGATCTCCCAAACTTGGTACTTTATTTGGGTGATTGACTGTTTTAGGGCTTAAGGATCGTAGGCGTCAGATCCTCGGAGGTTTAGAATTTAGGTAGCGTTAGAATGATTAAATCACGAAAAATTCAATACGGTTGTTTTTGTTTATGAATTTAGTTATATAATCCTAATCATTTATCTAATTACGAATGAAGCACAACTTTCAATTGCCAAAACCTCTCCAACAAATTAAAAGCGAATTCTCAATTAAGCTTGTGATTCTGTCGGTGTATTTTTATTGGGAGGTTGGATCAGGTTGGCATTGCCGCATTGACACTTGTTGTCGACGATGCTTTGAGTTTTATGTTGATGAAATTGGCTGGTACTGCCATTACAAAGAAGAGCACAACAATGGACGTGCTTAGTTGGCCATTTTCCTATGATGGAGATTATGTAGTGAAGTCGGCTTATGAGTTTCTTAGGCCTCTGATCATGAGTTACAAGTTGTTGATCGAGCCATATACTCTTTAATTTGAAAGTTGCATATTACGGAGAGAGCTCGGATCTTCCTCTGGCTAGCCGTGAACGGTGTGATCCTCACAAATCAAGAGCGGGTTAGGCGACATCTTGCCATTAATGCCCTTTTCTCGACGTGCACAATCGAGGAGGAGTTGTTGATATACCTTTTACGTGATTGTGATGTCACAAAGTGTCTTCAGGAAAATCTTCACCCTCCTTTTGTCAGGAAAGTTTCTTCGAGTCTGATTTTACTTTTTGGGTTCGGGTCAATATTTCTTGTAATCACGTTCATGATGGAGGGGTGGCTTGGGCTAGGACTTATTCCATGGAGTTATGGTGGATTCAAAAATGGCGTAATAATATTTTTTTTATCAAAACCCTTTTTAGGAAATCAGGTGATGTTTACACAACAACAAGGGCAGGAGTACGCTCTAGCAGAGCCGAGTGTGGCTGGTACCGAGGGTGTGCGGGATCGTTTGGAGAAGTATATCATATGGGAGAGACCTTGTGCTTGCTGGATGAAGATTAATATTGATTTTTTTGTCAGAGCAGATGGGATGGCTGCAGTGAGAGGAGTGATTAGGGATTGCGATGGGCAATGGCAAGGCGGCTTGGTTCATCATATAGTTATGTGTACTGTTACGATGGTCGAGCTTTGGGGTGTGTTGCAGGGTTTACGACCGGGGATACAAGAGGGTTTGCCTAGAATTGGATTCACAATTAGTGGTCCTCTTCCTAGGTAGATCTGTGGGTCATTACCACCTCTTCTTAGCTTGGTTGTTGAATGCCAAGAATTTCTTCGTAGGACTGGATTGTTAAGTTCCGAGTCACATTTATTCCTTTGCTTTTTCATTTAGTCTAGGATTTCATGTATTGCTTGACCCGCTAGAGGGTATTTTTCCTTTATTGTCTATTGATGTTAGGGTTTGAGTTATCCCCCTCTTACTTACTACTTGGTCTTTTTTCTATTTTTTTTATAAGGAAAGGAATTCGATGTACCAGACAAGTTTGATAGGAGAACACAACAAGAAAAAGTCCTAACAAGCACGGAAGCCACCTAAAGGCAATCAGAAGCTAACAAAGGAAGGGAGGGGTGAGCCAAGCACTACTAAATGCAGCACCGCCGATACGCGTGAAAACGGGTCAACTTCGTCTGGGAGTGCAAAATGAACCTCCTCGACATTTCCCCCACCTAGATGAGGAATCTTTGGGAAGCAAGCTCGACATCAACCTCGACCTCGACCAGACACGACTCGATCCTATCCAGCTAACTCCAAATCGACGCAGATGGCTTGTAAAATTGACTTGAAAAGAAGAGTATTCATTTTAGAAAAATTCTCAAAGAATAAGTGGTATTTTTTCTTTATTAATAAAGGGTAGAACCTGAGAGTGCAGTCTCTTTTTCGATCCGAAAAAAGAAAGAAAGAAGAATTAACAACTCTATGGTCCAATATGATGACACGATCACAATTTAGGCCCAAATTAAGTGTTCATAATTTGGTTGTAAATTATAAACGGTTTTTTTAACCTATGTCCTAAGACATAGGTTAAGCATTCCAATTAAGGGAACTAAAACCCTATTAGGAAACTAATAAACCCTTTTAAAAAATAAAATATAATTTAAATAAATATAATTTAACAAAACATTATCATTTTAAGAAGTTAGGGCATAGGTTAGAAAAATCGACTTATAAAACATAAACGAAAAGAATATATTAATAAAAAATTGCGTTTATGTTTTCATAATTTGCTACTAAATGCCCCTTATTAGGTGGAGAAAGAAGATACATTCCAATTCCACCATTTCAATCCTGTGTTTATCAGACAAAGCCCAAATTAAGCCGTCGCCGACCAGTTTCAGTTCCACGTGCTTTTGTTTGCAATTTCATTCAGTTCTTTTATTGGCGATGTTCTTCTTTCAAATGCTCTCTCATTTCGATTGGTACGAGCTTTGATTTTGGAAATCTTGGTTTAAAAGTGATTAACTCAATTAAACTTATTGGTACAGAAATTTCTGTTCTCTTCTTCATTCTTTTCTTAATGGGTTCAATTTCAAGGAGCAGAAGAAAAAGTCTTACTTTGTGCATATTCTTCTTCAACTTGGGATATCTTCAGAATCTTCTTTATTGAGTGATCTTGCTTTCTATCCAGTTGCCTTTGGTCCATTATTCTCCCTTTGTTTGGCGGTTCTTGTGGGAAAAAAAAGTATGTGAAATGAAGATTCTGGATATTAGCTTTTTATACTTTTTAACTTTTCATAATTCCTGGCATAATCAATTTGATCCTGTTTCATCTTAATTAATTTGATCTTAAGAAATAAAGGGTTACGTACTGCTTCTTTTGATTTGCCACAGGAAATTTCTTTATCTGTTGGTTATATACTGCACTTTATATTTCAGATTTTTAACAATTACTTTGTCAAATTGAAGGCCAATGGAGGTTGGATTTTTCACTCATTATAAGAAGATTAGATCCTATAAGGACAAAGATAAAATTAGCAGTAGCCTGTACAATTGTTTACATGGGTCCTGCACAAAAGTTTGGAATCAGCTTCACCCAACATATACATAGAAAGCTGTACTTCCATTCCTTCAAGTAGTAGCTAGGGGAAGCTTATATTATTCATCAAAACTTCAAAAGGTTATGTTGACAGGTCAACTGTTTGCTCACTTGCTTTTCTTATTCACCTGCTACATTTTTGTATATCAGTAGCATTCAGTTTGTTATATGCTTCTTTGCTATCTTCATTTGTAAGTTTTGTAGCTTTCATTCATAAAAAAAACCCCTCTCTCACTTCATTCTATGCCATTTTCTCATTCTTAGATAGAAATAAGCTCCTATTTTTACATCACCAGATGATATACAAACTTCTGTTTTACAGATTGACATAGACAAAACACTCAACATGAACAACCTCAAGCTTGGAGTGGAGGTGATAAGTGCACATAACCTCATACCAAAAGACACCCATGGGTCAGCCAACCCTTTTGTTGAACTCCATTTCGACAACCAAAAGTTCAAAACCACCACAAAGGAGAAAGATCTCAACCCGATTTGGAACGAGACGTTTTACTTCAACATAACAAACCCAAACAACCTCTCAAATCTCACCTTAGACGCCTGCATCTACTCCTTCAACAAAGAATCCCAAGCCAAATCCTTCTTAGGCAAAGTACGCGTCATGGCCACATCATTCGTTCCTCAATCCGACTCCATCGAGTGGCCTTACCCTTTAGAGAAGCGCAGCATCTTCTCCCGTGTCAAAGGTGACCTCACCCTCAAAGTTTTCCTCACTAATGATCCTTCTATCATTCCTACATATCAAAATGGTGTAGATCATGAAAAGGAGGAAAAATCATTGGTCACAAGGGGCACATTTCACCACCTTCCGAGCCAAAAACATGAGACAGTTCGCCAATTCTTTGCTGGAGGAGCCAAGCCTGAGGCCCCAAAAGGCGGCGGAGGTGGAGGTGGTGGTGGTGGTGGTGGTGGGGCTGACTACTCAATTAAGGAGACAAGCCCTGTTCTTGGAGCAGGGAAAGTTGTTGGTGGCCGGATTATATACTCTGGCGCTCCGCCTATTGGGAACTTTGATCTAGTTGAGAAGATGCAATTCTTGTATGTGCGAGTTGTGAAGGCGCGTGACCTTCCTATAATGGATGTGACTGGAAGCCTAGATCCGTATGTGGAGGTGAGAGCAGGGAATTACAGGGGAAGGACGAGGCATTTTGAGAAGAACTCAAATCCGGAGTGGAGAGATTTGTTCGCCTTCTCAAGGGACCGGATTCAAGCTAGTTTTATAGAGGTTTATGTCAAGAACAAGGATATGGTTAAGGATGATTTTGTTGGGCTTGTAAAGTTTGGACTTAGTGAGATTCCTACACGAGTTGCTCCGGATAGTCCTTTGGCTCCACAATGGTACAGTCTTCAGGACAAGAAAGGCGATAAGCTTAGAAAGGCAGAGCTTATGCTCGCGGTTTGGCTAGGAACACAGGCTGATGATGCATTTGCCGAAGCTCAACATGCTGGCACAATTACTTCAGATGTTGTTCCGTTTTCTTCGGTTCACACCCGACCCAAAATCTACCATTCGCCAAGGTTGTGGTATCTTCGGGTCAATGTGGTTGAGGCGCAAGATCTTGTCCCATCGGACAAGGAACATGTCCCGGGGGTTTATGTGAAGGCACACGTTGGAATCCAAGAACATAAGACAAAGGTGGTTCAAGCTAAGACGGGGAATTCTCTATGGAATGAGGATCTTATGTTCGTTGTCGCTGAGCCATTCGAGGAGCATTTGGTGTTGTCAATTGAGGACAAAGGAAAAGAAGAGACGCTTGCAAAGTTGGTGATCCAATTGTCGTCTGTTAAGAGGCGACCGGATGATAAGAATGTGTCCGGCACTTGGTACATGTTACAAAGGCCCTCGGCCGATGACTTTGCTAAGGTTAAAAAAGAGAGATTTTCTAGTAGAATGCAACTTAGAGTTAGCCTTGATGGAGGGTACCATGTGATTGATGAATCCACTTACTATAGTAGGGATCTTAGGCCTAGTATGAAGCAACTTTGGAAATCCGCGGTTGGGATCTTGGAGGTCGGGATCCTCGAAGCCACGGATCTCACCGCCATGAAGAAACGAGACGAAAGAGGCACCGCGGACACCTTTTGCGTCGCCAAGTACGCGCAAAAATGGGTTCGAACCCGAACCGTCCTAGACAACTTAAGCCCCAAGTTCAATGAGCAATACACATGGGAGGTTTTCGACCCGTGCACCGTGTTCTCGATCTCGGTTTTCGATAACGGTCACATCGGAGGGTCCGGAAAGGACACGAGGATCGGGAAGGTCAGGATCCGGATCTCGACTCTCGAATCGGGCCGGGTGTACACTCTAAACTACCCACTTTTAGTCCTCAATCCTTCCGGGGTTAAGAAAATGGGCCAACTCCATTTAGCAATAAGGTTCACTTGCACATCTTTTGTGAACTTGATGCACTTGTACTCAAAACCACTCTTGCCCAAAATGCACTACTCAAGACCCTTGAGCGTGATCCAGACGAACGCTCTTAGACAGCACGCGATCAACATACTCGCCACTAGGCTTGCACGTGCCGAGCCGCCTCTTAAGAAGGAGGTGGTTGAGTACATGTGTGACACCGAGGCTCATCTATGGAGCATGAGGAGAAGTAAAGCTAACTTCTATCGCGTCGTTTCGGTTTTTCAAGGACTCATTGGGCTCACCAAGTGGTTCGGGGAGATTTGTGCGTGGAAGAACCCGGTTACAACGATTCTAGTTCACATTCTTTATTTAATGCTCGTCTTCTTCCCGGGCTTGATTCTTCCAACGGTGTTTCTCTATGTGTTCTTCATCGGCCTATGGAACTACCGGTACTATGATCAAAGACAACTTATTTATTTTGCTACTTACATGCTTTAGAATTGTTTTGGTACAATTGAAAAATTAAGCTACAAAACAAGCTAGAGTCCTAGTCCAATAGTCCATTCATATTAATAGATTAACACTCCCTCAAGGATGCATTTGAATTGAATATATATTATAATGGGTAATTCAAACACCATAAGAGGTCGACTCTTTACTTAATAGTGTTTTACAGTTCGACCTTGCTTATTTATTTTTCCTTCTATTGGGTCGAGTTGAATGGCTCAAGCTTGTAAACCTTGTCCGTGATTCTTGTCAACTAAGAAGTCACTAACCTAGTACTAAAACCTTGACACACTATGTTTTCAACAGGTACAGGGTGAAGCAGCCGTTGCACGTGGACGTGAGGCTGTCGGGGGTGGAGGCGGTCACGGGGGACGACCTGGACGAGGAGTTCGACACGTTTCCGACATCGAAAGGGTCGGACGCGGTGAGGAAGAGGTACGACCGGCTGAGGAGCGTGGGGTCCAGGATCCAGGCTGTCATGGGTGATTTGGCGGCGCAGGGGGAGAGGGTGCAGGCGCTGATGAGCTGGCGGGATCCGAGGGCTACTAGCTTGTTCTTGGGGGTGTGCCTTTTTGCGGCGCTACTGCTCTATACGGTGCCGTTTCAGCTGTTGGCGATCATTGGAGGGTTTTATATGATGAGGCATCCTAAGTTTAGGGGAAAGTTGCCGCCTCCGCCCGTCAATTTCTTCCGCCGCTTGCCCGCCAAAACGGATTGTATGCTGTGAGGGCAAGGTTATGATAATTGTTTACATTTTTCTTAATCTCTTTTTTCTAAAGTACTTGAGTTTCTTGTTGAAACGTGAGAATTGGATTGGATTAAATTGAAGGAGACATGTTTGATTATGTAATGTTATGAAACTTATGATGTTTTTTTGAAAATTTCATAAAATTGGTCAAACTTCTCGTGATTACTAACCAATGTTCTCTAATACTCCGTATGTGGAAACTGGTGAATCAACACAATCAAACGCAAGCAATCGAAGCAATAACAATATAAAATTGAATCAAACTAGATAGATTGGTTGATTAACATCATCGGGTATTCAGCATACAACAGCAGCCCCGAGGGCACCCAAAATACAAAGGTTCATCACACCTTGAAAAGAAAGGGAAAGCGACAATATATACCACTGGTTTAGAACAAGACCGGCTACATAAAAGTATAGAAAATAAAACCCGGTTCAGGGCTGGAAATAAAGACCAGAAACTCAGTGAAGCTTTGAGTGGATTTCATCTTTCATTAACCAAATCCCACGCTCTTTACTTTTGAGCTCCGACTTGATCAATGGATGAATATCCATTCTCCACATCCTCCCCTCAAGTTGGAACAAGTGTTAGTCCCAACTTGCTAGAGAGGAACTGGAACTGGCATTGATTCAAAGCGTTAGTCATCAAATCTGCGATCTGCAGGTTAGTAGGAATGTAGGCAGTGCAAATGAAACCAGATTGCACCCTCTCTCCGAGGAAGTGACAATCCATGTCTATATGTTTAGTTCTTTCGTGATAGCATGGATTAGCTGCAAGTTGTTGTGCGGCCTGGCTATCACAGAACAAAGTAATGGGAGTCTCCACTTTGACCTTTAAATCCTTGAGCAAGTAGCTAGTCCAGATGAGTTCAGAAATAGTTGAGGCCATGCTTCTATACTCTGCCTCGGCTGATGAACGAGACACAATTGTTTGCTTTTTACTCTTCTAGGAAACTAAGGCATGCCCAAGGAAAACACAATATCCTGAAAGAGATCTTCGAGTTGTCAGACAAGATCCCCAATATGCATCTATGAATCTTGTAATCTTCAAGCTAGTTTGCACGGGATAATACAGTCCAAGTTTCACAGTCCCTCGTAAATATCTGAGAACATGAAGGACAACTTGCCAATGAGGCATGTGTGGCTGTGAGACAAACTGACTTAAATGTTGAACACTATACGAGATGTATGGCCTTGTTAAAGACAAGTAAAGTAACCTTCCCACTAGCCTTCTATATTGTTCAAGATCTGTCATCAATTCTCCATCATCCTGTCGAAGCTTCAAACCTGTTGGTAATGGGAAAATAGCCGGTTTGCAATTATTCATATGTCAATCCTCTAGAATGTCATTCACATATTTTTGTAGACTCAGAATCACCCCTGCTTCATCCCTATAAAGCTCCATTCCAAGAAAATATCTGGCTATCCCTAAATCCTTGATAGTAAACTTGGAGTGCAGTGCTCGTTTGACCTCCATAATCTTATCACTATCATTTCCTGTTATTAACACATCATCCACATAAACTAGCATACCAGTGAATGATGACCCCACCTCCTTGGTGAACAAAGAGTAATCTGAGTGAGACTGAGTGTAACCCAAGCAAGCAAGGAAATTTGACAATTCCAAGTTTCATTGTCTGGATGCTTGCTTCAACCCATAAACAGATCTCTCCAACTTGAAGACTTGTCCTGAAGAACCTCTATCATACCCTTCTGGCAGTTGCATATATATTTCTTCTTCTAAATGTCCATGCAGGAATGCATTATTGACATCTAGCTGATGCAAATCCCAGCCCCTTGTTGTTGCTAAGGAGATTAGCATTCTCACAGTAGGAACGTTTGCCACTGGTGAAAAAGTATGTTTGTAGTCCTTGCCCAACTTCTGACTGAAACCCTTAACCACAAGCCTGGCCTTGTATCTCTCAATTTCACCATTAGGTTGGAATTTCACTATATAAACCCATTTGGATTTAATGGCCTCTTTTCCTGGTGGTAAAGAAGTAAGACGTCAGGTTATATTCTTCTCAGGTGCCTATATTTCAACTCTCATGGCCTCATTCCAGTGCTCATGTTCTTTGGCTTCTTTATAACTCTGTGGCTCTCTTACTGTCATAACATTAGCCAAAGAAGCCAAATATTCCTTCTTTACACCACTCATGACATAGCCATTATGCCATACTGGTGCTGATCTCAGTCGCTCTGACCTTCTGAGTTCTTGGCCAAGAACAATTTGTGTGTCTGAATTGACCGGATCATAATGGATTACATTTGTTTGAGATGGATCATGTATTTCTTCGTTTGAATACTCCATGTCAACTGCATCTATTCTGTCTAATTCCTCATCTGGCACAAAATCAAAGCTGCCTATTCCTACCATGTCATCTGTTGGCAAAACTGCATGTGGAATCTGCCTGACTTCCTTCAACTGATCTTTATTGCTCCCTTTCCCTTCAACTGATCTTTATCTGCTGGCAAAACTTCATGTGGAAACTGGTGAATCAACACAATCAAACGCAAGCAATCGAAGCAATAACAATAGAAATTGAATCAAACAAGATAGATTGGCTGATGAACATCATCGGGTATTCAGCATACAGCAGCAGCCCCGAGGGCACCAAAAATAGAAAGGTTCATCACACCTTGAAAAGAAAGGGAAAGCGACAATATATACCACCGGTTTAGAACAAGACCGGCTACCTAAAAGTATAGAAAATAAAACCCGGTTCCGGGCTGGAAATAAAGACCAGAAACTCAGTGAAGCTTTGAGTGGATTTCATCTTTCATTAACCAAATCCCACGCTCTTTACTTTTGAACTCCGACTTGATCAATGGATGAATATCCATTCTCCACACCGTATTATAGTGTTTCACTCTTTCGTGTCCATATTTTGAGAAGCCCGTAAGTTTTAGGTAAAATTGTTCCAAATTTGTTTAATGTAGTTATTCCTTTATCCGATCTTTCTTAATTTTACAAAGTATCTTATACTTTGAAGGTCGTTGTACACTTTACCCTCAAAATTTCTACACTTTATCGGGTTGATCTTTTTTAATTCCTCATCATTTCGACCAAAACCTTGTCTCTCCAACTTTTTTGATAAAAGGAAAAAAAATTAATTGCGATAATTAAATAAGCTAAACTTGTGAATGAGAGATTAAGACTCTTTTTTATGGAAAAACTAAAGAGAGATTAAGACTTGAGATATTGTGATTGAGAATGAGATTAAGAATTGACAAATTAAGACTCTTTGTAGAATAAGCACGTAGAAGAAGATGAGAGTTGAAAAGATTGAGTGGAGAGAGAGAATGAAATGGAGTGATATTTATAGAAGTAGGAATAGAAGTGGTGGAATAATTTTTTTTTTAAATATACCCAACGGTCGGCTATATAATTGTTATACATGTTATTTTTATTTTTTTAAATAAAGTAATCGTTGGCAACCGGGCAGGTCCGGGATTTTGGCCCGTTGACCAGCCCGGCCGGACCGGTTTATTTTTCCCGGACCTGGGACCGGCCCATGGCCCAAGCGAGTTTAGCCCAGCTGGCCTGCGAGCTGGCCTGGCCTGGCCGACCCGCACTTCCGTCCATGACTTCATTCAATTATAAAATGTTTAGGCATTTCTGTATTCATATAAGTACTTTTTAGTAAAAAGTATTATTTTTAACCTTGAAATATATAAAAAGTAATTAATTTTCACGTATTTTTTAATAGTAAATTTTCACACATTTTAAGATAAAAATAAGTACTATAAAAACAGTACTTATAGAGGTTGATTCAAATGAAACAATCTCTTATTTTGAAACGAATGCACTTATTTTAGTTCGTAGTGTACTTTTCGTAATTTTTATAATGCACTTTTTTCGGATTGCATTTTTTCGTATTTTACAAAAAACTTTCGTATGAAAGTGTACTACAATTCTACAAACTAGAAAAGTGCATATATTTCATGTTTTATGATAAAAGTTTATTTCATTTGAATCAAACTAAATACTTATATCTCAAGTCGAAAAAATTAGTATAAAATCTCCGCGTTAACTATTAACTAATACAACCATAATGCGGATGAACAGATGACGAACACCTTGGATGTAATTTCTTACTGTATTTAATACTCGATTCATGTATATGTAGTAACGCACCCAACGTTCTACCAAAAAAATTAATGTAACGCACCCAGGCTCGTCCAGGGCCCCCAAATACTAGGGCCCCATATATATAAAAAGCTTCATTATTTTGCTTAAAGAACATATAGTGGAGCTGGGGCAACGCTCAAAACTCTACCCGAAGGCCCGGGTTCGATCCGTCAAACCTGTGGAACCTGTGGAAATTTTATTTTTTCATTCAATATTTTACCACGCCAGCCCCTCCTCAACTTCAATGACTTCCCTTTTTTTGTCTGAATTCCAATGACTTTCCTTAAGTAGCTATTTTTTAATTAATAATACATGTTCCATTTTTTTTGGTCCGAATGAAGCTCTGAGTTTTCTTAATGAAATACCAAGACATGTATACATAGTTACGAATTTTATATTGTGGCAATTAATAAATTTTTTATTTAAGGTTTAATTAATTTTAGTAGAAAGAATTTACGAGAGAGTTCCTAATTTTAAAATATTTTGGTAATTAAATAAATGTAAAGATGGGGATTATTCTGTTAAATAAGTCTTAATTATTTTACATGTGTTCTTAATAAATTCATTGATTATTTATTTATTCTATTTTAAAGAAAATTCAAGATTCAATCTTTTATTTACCTTACACCTATTAATCTAAGCATACATAAAAATATTATATAAAATATTAACCTTTTAATTTATGACATAAACTTCATTGTTAATTAATACGAAATTTCCCATTTTCTAATAAGGAAGTCTTATATTTATCAATCTTTAAGCTTGTAAACTGTACAAAAAAAAAGTGAATATTTTATTTTGTTTATTTCATAAATAGGGTCTTAATTTTTTTGCGTAAATTCATCTAATTTATCCTGAATTTTTTTAAATAGTCATATGTATTTTTACGATATATTAATTCGCACAGTGCCTCCTAAAACCATTGGACTAATACAACCACGGTCCACGACGACGCCGAATGTAAACAAACAAATCACAAAGCAAGAACCGCCTTGCATGCGTCTTCTCATCTGTCACACAAACACGAGGACAAAAACATTATCTAATGATCATATTCAGAATGACCATGGTTTAGTGATATTTGACCTAAATTTTTTTGACGGTCTACTTATTTTTAGCTAATTTTTTTTTTTTTGATAAGGTAAGGATTCGGTTTACCGGACAGGCCCGATAAAACAGAGAGGCCGTGAAAACGGCAGCCGAAAAATCGACTTAGACAGACAAAAAACAAAAAAAAAAAACAGAAAATAAGTAAAGTAGGGAGGGTGAGGGGCTAAAGAGAGCTAAAGTCTTTAGCATTCGGGTCATAACGGGCAAATCAGGTATGAAGTGGACTCTGACGTTGCCTCCACCGGAATGAAGGATCTTCAAAAGCCACGAGAACGTCCAAGCGACCTCGCCAATCACAAGCACACTACACTTAATCCCAGAACCAACTCTCGGAATTATACAAACCTTACCGAAAACCTGAAAAGCACGAAAAAAAAAAAGAAAGAGAAAAAAAAAAGAAAAAACACACACAAAGGCCCATAAGCAAAAGACCACACAAGCCCACAAAAAACAAAAATGGCCCAAAAACAACGAACACATCTCTTTGCAAAACAATGCGTATGAAAAACGCACCCAAAAAATTCATTTCTTTTTTTTCTCGTACAAGGAGTCTCTATGTTCGTCGAGCAGATGTATGGATGAATCCAAAGATTTTTTTGGCCACAAATTTAAGCAGAAATGGGGATTCATATAATAATTCTATGCTCTTGTATGCAGGCCCCAAAGGAAAGAGAAATCTGGTGAAAACATTCAACCATAAGGATAGATCTAAAAAGAAATCTCAGCGTCGGAATTTGCAACTGTCTGCCACAAACATCTTAAGCCGAAAAACGGGGTGGCGAAGGAAGTGGGTCTGCCACCGCCAGCGACGTCCTGTCTGAGGAGCTACAAAGGGGCGAGCAACGCCCGCCGCAGAGAAGGTCTGGGACAACTACACAACCAATCGGAACAAACAGACGGGATAGACAAACGAGATCTGGGGTCCCAAATTCTCAAATTGAAGTAAATTAATAAGGGGCTATCAATCTTTAAACTTAATATGAAACAAAGAAGAAATCAATCTGAAAAATTTCTTTAGATTTAGAAAATTTTAGCACGAGATTCACAAACTCAACAAACTTTTCCTCTTAGTATCTATATGAATGGATAGGGGATTCTCCATGCCTGCTCAGCGATTATATCAATACCTTCTAGAAGACGTGGACTTCTCAGAATATATGCAAGACAGTGGCTTTCTCAGCCGTAAGGCGGTGGCTTTCTCAGCCGGTGAGCAAGGCTTTCTCAGTCATATGTCTAAAAGAGTTCTAGAGAGAAGGGAGAGCACTTCTCTTTAAAACCCCCATATATGAGTGATTTTATTTTAACCGCCTTAACAACAATCCTCAATCATTGAATTTGGTTTGAGTGGTCTAGATCATAGAGTACGTTATTTTACTTATTTTTAGCTAATTGGTTTGTCTATAAGTAGTTCAGATATATATTCTAATCTGAAATAAACTCTTAAAATTTATGATATCGATGGGAACAAGTGGAGTCGGTTTGACCCGCTTGAATTATGCAAGCTCTAGTGGGCCTAATGATTGATTAATAGACCGCTGACTCGTATGAATCCAAGTCAACAAATTTGAATATTACTTCCCAATAACAATTTTTTTCTAACTTTCTAAATGAATGTTGTACACGAATGGCCTGCCAACTAACAGCGTGATCGGAATTGCAAGTGACAATTTCATTTCTTGATCCCTTCCAATTCCTTTTTTGACTCTTCCTCTCGCCCTCACTATCTATGTAAAAAATTAAATTATTTTATTATATCATCAGGAAATTTATTCGAGTTTGAACACGAATGGTCTCTTCTGCTCTGTGCTCGTCGTCGCCCGTTGAATTTCTTGCTGTATTTTTTTGAGCTGATTTGTTTCTTGGATCCCGAGAAGTCAAAATTAAATCTTCTGCAAGTATAATTCCATTTGCTTAAGTTTCGTTTTTGGGTGTGCATAACCAGTTGAACTAGCTAGATTTTCTTTCTGATTTTTCGCCCTCTTATCTGTAGCGGAAATGTGGATCTTGGTTGCTGAATTTTGGATATTATTTTCAGGAGAATTTTACAATCTCGAGGGAAAAAGTATTTTTCATCAATCCAGTTGCTCAATCTGAAGATTCTGAAGGTGCTTCTTGCCTTTCAATTCCTGTTAGGCTGGATTCTTTCCACTCATTCCATTTCCGTTTTTAGCAGCTTAGCTGGTTAGAATTCATTGTATCTTAAATCAATTCAATTTTATTCAAGTAGCAACATATCTTCTTCTTCATCTTTTTTTCTTGCTTCATGGGCAATCAGTTATTTCTTAATTTTCTGAGTTTCTATGTTTGTTTTTTTTATTTAGGGGGTGAAAATCCCCATTCTTGAACCAAGTCTTTGCTATTCAATTGGGAATTGACAACCAAAACAGTGTTTGATGGCTTATACATGATGGGGGTCTAATTTCTATTTCTTTGTTGACTAACTTGACTGTGAACAATATGGAATATTCAAAGTAGGCAAACTAGTTGGATTGTGTATACATTTACTCCTGTTCACCTCATTGAATGAGACTGTCCTTTTTCCAGTGTCTTTGTAAGATTTGTGAATCATCTTTCCTTACACTTACACAACAAATCCTTCCTTTGATACAGTATCCACCAAATTTCTGTGGCCACCTTCAAATTTTGGCTCCAAAGATGGGTTCACAGGGATCAAAACTCATGCCATGTTGTGTAGGCTCGCCAAATCATGCAGCCATTCTTGAAGCTCCAGATATTGGTATGAGTTAATTTGTTTCCTGTGGCTACAAATTTTATTTGGGATGAATATGGTTTTGGATCTCATGGTTTTAATTTTATGGCAGAAAGTGAGGATGAGAGTGGCCTTGATTTGCCTCCATTCCGCGAATACACGTTTGAGCAGCTTAAAAAAGCAACATCTGGGTTTGCACGCGAGAATATAGTATCTGAGCAAAGTGAGAAGGCCCCAAATGTGGTGTTCAAAGGGAAGCTAGAGAATCAACAAAGAATCGCAGTTAAACGCTTTAATAGAACAGCTTGGCCTGATGCTCAACAGTTCCTGGTATGTGCATTCTTTAGAATGGCTCTTAGATCACTTATTTGGTTGCCAAATGCATTAAAAGTTTTGTTGTTAGTCAAAGTTGGTTTTGGAATCCCTTATTCTGCTGTACTTCATTAAGAAGAGCATATATATTTTTCTCGACGTAGATGATCATTCATTTCAGCTTATTTTGCTACCATAAATATGAGGGTTTTTATTTGGGTTTTTTTTAGGATGAAGCACGGTCTGTTGGCCGGATCCGAAATGAAAAGATGGCAAACTTACTTGGATGCTGTTGTGAGAATGACGAGAGGCTGCTTGTCGCCGAGTTTATGCCTAACAATACACTTGCAAAGCATCTTTTTCACTGTAAGTATTTTAGTTGTTATAGGTTACCTAAGTTCAGGAATGTCTTAAATGAAGAATTGTGCTTGTTGGTTTGACACATAATCCAACTATATACCAGGAAATGTCATATATAGCAAGTCATTTTTTGTCAATAATTATACGTCATTCATGGAGGGGCTTAATTGAAATGTCACAGGGGATTCACATCCCATGAAATGGGCAATGAGATTAAGAGTAGCACTCCATATCGCCCAAGCGCTAGAATGCTGTACAAGCAAAGGCCGTGCTCTTTATCATGACTTGAATGCTTACAGAATTATGTTTGATGAGGTGAGGTGAATAAAACACCATATTGTTGTTAAACTGAAGCCTTTTTTTTATATTTGGAATCCTTTGATATTGCTGTATTAATGGGTTAGAATTTTGCAGAACGGTAATCCTAGACTTTCCTGCTTTGGCTTGATGAAAAATAGCAGTGATGGGAAAAGCTACAGCACAAACCTGGCATTCACTCCTCCTGAATATATGAGAACTGGTACGTTTTGCACACTCCATCAATTTCCTCTGAGAACTAAGTTGCTAGATGCTTGTGCCTTCAATTCATGTGCAAATTGACCTGCAAACTTACTTTGGGTGCTTACTGAATGTTGATTTCTTTCTTCATCTCACTGTTTTCCTGATAAACTACATTTTAACTGTGGTAGGGAGGATAACACCAGAAAGTGTAACATACAGCTTTGGAACTCTTTTGCTTGATCTTATCAGCGGAAAGCATATCCCGCCGAGCCGTGTAAGTATCCAACTTATCCATAGCTTCATTGATCTGTCAAACATCCTATAGTATTATGCTATATGCTTAAAACGTCATTTTGAGCACTATATTATGCAAATTTCATACACTGTCTGGTCAGAGATGCATCCCTCAATGTCTTAATATTCGTTTTGCAGGCCCTAGAACTGATTCGTGATAGGAATCTGCAGATGCTAACAGATTCCTGTTTGGAAGGGCAGTTCTCTAATGATGATGGTACTGAGGTTGTACGCTTAGCTTCCCGATGTTTACATTATGAGCCCCAAGAGCGGCCAAATCCTAAATCATTGGTTGCAGCTTTGACCCCACTTCAGAAGGAAACTGAGGTCAGTCTCAAGCTTCATAGCAGTGTATGCACCTATTGCATAGTTTCGATGATCTTGACCTGCAATTGATATGTTTGTGTTGCTATTGTCATATACCTTGAAACCTAATATGGACAAAGTACCTGCTCAGCTACAATTTTCTAGTTCTAGTGTCTGGACTCTTGAGTATATAAGCCAGGATTCTAACTGAGAACTCCTTTCATTGGTGTATATCAGTTTGAGAATCTATATATTTTAGAATATAAAAAAAGAATTGTTCCTCTCCTTCATAGGTTCCTTCTCATGACTTGATGGGTATCTTACCTAGTGCTTCATTATTACCTCTATCGGCGCTTGGTGAAGCTTGCTTAAAAAGGGACTTGACTACCATTCATGAAACTCTGGAAAAGCTTAGATACAAAAATGACGAAGGAACGACAAATGAGGTTGGGTTCGCTTATCACTGTTGCTTTTTTTTTCGCGCAAGGAAATAAAAGCATTATTGAAGAGGGTGAATTTTGTCTGCTTGAGCCCTGATGATTAACTTATTTGCAGCTTTCCTTCCAAATGTGGACTGACCAAATGCAGCAGTCTCTAGAATCGAAGAAAAAGGGTGATGTTTCTTTCAGGAACAAAGATTACAAATCTGCAATTGAGTTCTACACAAATGTAAGTGTTTCCTTTCATTCTGCTGAATCAAAGTCACTGATGGATAGTGGTCTTGTTGAGTCGAGTTCTTACATTATCTCTTTAAATGATAGAACTGAAATCTAACAGCATGATTTCTTACAAGGCTGGTTTCAGAAAATATGCCAGGACCAGGATACAATCCACATATGAAACTTGTTTGTTCAATTCAGTAGAAATTTCTTCCTTTGAAGTGTTGCATAATTCTACTATTTAACTCTGCAGTTCATCGGTGGCGGAACAATGGTTTCGCCTACAGTTCATGCACGCCTCAGCTTCTGTTACTTGATGAACAAAATGCCTCAAGAAGCTCTGAAGGATGCAATGCAAACTCAGGTGATTTCCCCTGTTTGGCACATGGCGTCTTATTTACAAGCTCTTGCCCTTTTTGATCTTGGAATGGAACACGAAGCGCTTGTTGCACTCAAGGAAAGTACCACTCTTGAAGCCAAAAGGAATGATGTCAATGGAAAATTGTGACTGAGAATCACCAATACACAAATATATGTATACAAATTTCATTGGTTTCTAACACGGATGTGAGTCGCAGAAGCTATTTTTCCTACACAACCACCACAAGTTCAAAGGTGAAGCCTTTTGGATATACATTTGTTGGCAAATACCCAAATAGCAGAACTATGTTTGATACACTATGAATGGTGTGATAATGACAAAAGGAATGATGTGAAGTTGGTCTTGGATATTATTGAGGATTCACTGTTCATATGATTGTGAGTTGGAATGTACAGGAAAACTACGTTACTGTCGTATTTAAATGTGAAGACAATCCAATCATATCGGCAGTGCATTTTCTTTCTATCACGTTTCCAATGGATTGTGTATGAGCAATCCAGAAACAGAAGGATTTGCTCTTTACTCCTTACTCTTCACATTAGGGATTTGAATTGTGAAACATCCATTTCTGTTGCTGAACTTGAAATATGTCATCAAATGTAAAGCAACAAAGAAGGGAAAGAAAAGGACAGAAAGCAATTTGCAAGTGTACATAAACAAATAAATGTGCAATTGATTCTTCTTATATATGAAAATATGAAATCATTCCAGTAAGTTTTTAGTAGGAGCTGCAACATCTTAAAAGAGACAGCTCCTTTAAAGTAATCACAAGAGTATTATACAGTAAGGATTTACATTGACAAGGACTTGCAACTAAGCACATCATGATCAGAATTCAAATTAGGTATTGAAGAACTTACAATCACTCTCTCAATGTTATTGGCATTACCAACATCAAAAACCACTGTGCTAAGTCCCTTGCCTACAACAAATATGCTCTTTTCAACAGCCACTAGGCGACAAGGCGGCCTCGTAAGCTGGGGAGAAAGCCTTCCCATTGAAACCCATTCTCTTGTCTCCTTTTTCCACATAGTAAGTTTGGTTCCAGAGCTCTGGTCCAATACATATAGAATATTATCTACAACAATTGCAGGTCCACGCCAGCCTGATGCCAGGTCAGCATCAGCATGTTGCCATGTTCCACTTGATGGATCATAAACAACCACGTATACATGAGAGGATATGCCTGACTCGCCGCACCGGATGTAGATTTTTCCATCCATCACTACTGAATCCTCAATGTCAAGAACAACATTTGGATCTGCATAGGATGTCCAGCTTTTTGTCTGAGGGTCGTAAACATCCCAAGAGCGTGGGTCACTTGATTTTGAGCCTAACCCACCGATTGCAAAGATTTTCTCATGCACAACTTCACAGGCAAAATAGCACCTGAAATAATGGACCTTCAGGCATGAGAACCGGGTGACCAAAAGTCTAACCAAGGTATATTACAAACTAAACCCAACTCAGAAATAAATTTCCTCACTAGTTCATGTAGCATGCAGTTTCTAATTGCCTGTGAAATGAGAGCTATAAACTGATAAATGGAACCTACAAAAAATAGGTCCAACCAACAGTTTAACCTCATTCGACAAATAGATGTTCATGAAAAGTTCCAACATTAGAGCAGCAGGTATCAGATCTATGCTTCAGCTAATTGCAAACTTGGATATTCATAGAAAAGGAACACATTTATTGTATAATATGGCACCTGGCAGCTGGCAGAGGAAAGGCTGTACTCCAAGAATTCTTGGAAGGATTATAACAATATACTTCATCTGTAGCATCTTCAGACCAACTACAGCCCCCTAATAAATAGAGATTCTTCCCAAGTGTTTGAAAGGCCATGCCCTTTCTCTTGAAACATTGTGCAGGAATGCCTTGAATGAGCTTCCATGACCTTCTAGATAAACTTGGGTCTAAAACATAGCAGCAAATTTGATCAAGAATTTTGTCTCTGCACAAAGCATAAATCAAATTTTCCTCCAAATTATGCTTCCTGCGATGAAAACGCCACTCTTCACTACATACTAAGTTTCTCCATCTTTTTGAAACACATTTGAGAACAGCATGGTACTTCAAAGGAACCCTTGCCATGCAGAAAAGAGCAATATCGTCTGGAAGGCTAGATATCAATGGTTGTGGTGATAACTCCAGCTCGTCGAATGCAGTTAGCTCACTTGAACAAGACTCCATAGAGGATGAGATTGACAGCTATGTTCCTAAAGGGAATAGAAACATTATTCTTTACAACTTTTGAAGGAGAAACTAGGTTTAATTATCTAAGCTAATCTGAGATCATTTCACCTATGTGGAGCATAAAGATCACTTATATTGCTCAATAATAATTTTATATGTTTCCGTAAGAAAGAGAGAAACACTGTCATTATCATTAGACTGTTTTTTGCTACACCTTATTACTAGGAATTAAGAAATTCAACTGAGAAGTTAATATTTCACAATTCTATAGTAACGGTACTAAAAGAAACTTTGAAGATTCTAATTCCTGTAAAAATGCTATTGGTATCTATTCTACAAAACAGCAAGTCAATGTGCTACCCTTCTAATAAGCAATCATCCGTTCATCAAAGTATGGAACATTAACCATCTCTTTGTCAATCAAACAATCCATCATTAACGGAACAAATTACTCCATCTGAATCGAAGGCATGTATCATGTTTTAATAATCAGATTCGATGAATGAAATTTGCTTGCCGGGTATCTAATCAAACAAATTTCTCCATCACGTTTCAATAAAATCAAACAAAATTCTCTTTGTCAATTACGTGAGCATTGCGAATCCGACCCGACAAAGAAACAGGAAGTTGATTAGAAATCCGGGAATTACATTTCTCATCCAAAATACTCCCGTCTCGATGTCAATTACATATTAACAATTTCAGAGTTTTTCTGTTACCAAAAAATTGAACTTCAAAACACAGCAAAAAACGTAACCTAAACGTGGCAGATCCAGAAGAAAAGATAGCCAAAACGTTTTCAGATCTATAAACACAAATACCGAAATCGGGTATGAAAACGAATCCTAAATACCAAATTTGATCGATACATGATAGATATGAACGAAGATGGAACAGCGTACAGCACTAAAGAAGAAATCAAATAGACGCACCTGCAAGAGGCCAAGAGCTACAATTTTGAAGAACGAGATCGGGAGGGGAGAGATGAAGGAAGCGTTGCAGTCGCTGCAGTTTATTTGACGATGGGCATTAATCAAATTAAGAGAATCAACAAGATGGTTTTTTTTTTTTTATCTCTCGCGACCTTCCCAATTCAATTTTTTTCATACACACCGCCAGGAAGATTCGAACTTCAAACCTCTTGAACAAACGCTTAAGGAGCCTAGCACCTCATCCCACTAGACCAATTGGTTATTGGTATCAACAACAATTTGATTATACGGCTTGATAGCCATACGACTATGACAACCCTTATAGTCTTCTATTTTCCTTAGTTGCACACAACAAAATTAAGCCAAACTTTTAGCCTATAAATAACATGTACAAATCAATGTAATACCATCAAGGGAATTCAGTTCAAATTTCACAAGTTTTCTCCCAAAATATCACAACACGTTATCAGCACGAGAGTTTTCTCAAAATAAAATACCAACTAAGTGGCTAGATCTTGAAGGTAGTAGTTATTTCATATCGCTTTCAATTTTCCAAACCATAGTTTTATGGATCATCGTTTTAATGGCTCGGTGATATGAGAGTTTGCATCAAAAATTATTTTCTCATATGAAATAAAAGATTTTGAACATAAACCTCGTTGTTTTATTATATCCAAAAGGCTAAGACAACAAGATCAGTTTTTACATTCACTGTGCACTCTCGATCTCTCTTCCCAAGTTTGGATTATCAAGAGAGCTTAGGGAGTCGCTGACATCCTACTCGTGCAAGGAAGCCGAGTAAACGCGATCCCACCAAGGGCCGATCACCAAGCTCGTAAGCAACAAGAGTGTGTCAATATAAGTATTAGATTCAGTTGGAACAAGGTATAGGTGTCGGTTTTATGACAACAACAAAACTTACGCAAGGAATTCAATGAACCGAAGTTGAAAGGATGGTGGTTTAATGTGACAAAGGCCTTTTGTTTTTTGTAACTTGAGTAGCAACTCTTGGTATGGGTCATCATCAAACTTGGACATGGGTTTCTTGGTTGAAACAAGGCAGAATTTCGACACACACAACAAGGCAACACACGACACAACACAACAAGACAACAACACTAGGGTTTAACATCAATTTCGACCAAAAGTGGGTGGCTTCTAAAGCTCTTGCAAACGATTTAATCTCAAATCTAAAGTCAAGATCTAGGATGAATACCTTGCGTGGCTCTGATACCACGTGATGTGGAATTAAGATCTGATGACGTTCACTGTAAGGTAGTCGACAAGGCTTGTTCCGGCAAGACTGTTTTGAACAAAACTTATGTTCTGGCTTCACAAGAGCGGTTCTCCCTATTCTGGACTCCGATCTGAGTGATTTCAACTCGAAGAGTTATATATATGAGTATAATTCAAGTCATAAAAAATTTAGAGCCAGATGATGAGTGTTTTTAAAGTTATATCGATTCTACTGAGATGTCACATAATCTACCGAGAAGTGATTTTGTTGGACGAATTTGGATCCAATGGTGAACGGTCCTTCAAGGGCGTTTGAGGAAATTTTTGATGGGTGAGAGGGGATGGAATTAAGGAAATGGAAGTGTTGGAAATTGGTGGATTAAGTCTGGATATGGATGAGAAGAATCAAGGAATGACTCACCTTGATCTCACACAAACTTGAAAGATTTAGCGAGGATGTTACGCAGGCACGGAACTAGGGGTGGGCTAGGGTATGCTCTAGCCCACCCCAAAAAAGGATAGTAAATAAAAAATATAAGACATGGGGTGCATGAAATTTTTCTAGTGTAGTTGGTGTACACCCGTGTTCTACTATCTCAATCCACCCGATTTTGATTCTCCATTTAACATTTATTCCACCCATTTTTTTGCCAAGTAGCAGACTACACAAACACCATTATAATTAACAAACCACACAAAAATCTTCTATAAGACTATAATTGGTGACATAAAGAAACTAATGTTTTGATTTGATTTTATCTTTTGTTTTAATGAGTGCAGTAATAAGAATAATCTGTACATGGTTTTATGTTGCTAATAGGATAATAGTTCGTGGTTAAACCCAAAATATGTGAAGTAAGAAGAACAAAGTAGATTTTGAAAAAAAAAATTAATTATTTGCTTAAGAATAAGGTAAATTCAGCCCACCCTGAAATATATTACTGGTTCCATCCCTGATGTAACGCACCACGATCAAGCCTTTGAAATTTGGGATTGATATGACTCACAATCCAAGAACCAAATCTAAAGTTGATTCAATAAAAAAGCTAAAAACGGTTTTTAAAGGAAAAGACAAAGATTTGGAATTTGTTCATCAATCTTGTCTAACTAACAAAGGTGCCTCCTAACCCTTTTAACCCCCACATAGGCACCTAACTCCACCCTCCCACAAATAAGGAGTTGTTTTCAAAATGAACCAAGGTTTCCAAATGTTTAGAAAATACCTTTACAACTCATAAAACAACCACACACACGTGACCTTCAAAATAAGCACAAACTGAGCATCACGACACCGGCGCGACAAGATCCATGGCCACCAAAAGGGACCATGCTTCACTTGGCCTTTCCCTCAGCACTCCATGGATCATATGGCCAATTTTTAGATCTTCTTGTAAGGTAAGAGCTTTGTCCCGAGTGATTCGACCCAAATATGGAAAAGCATCGGACTTGGCCCTTGGCGCCGCTACGGTATCATCAATAAGATACTTTCGGCGCTTGGCTGGCTCCACACTCTTTTCATGGGAATTCTTGGCTTTATATAGCTCCTAATTTGGTGAGTGGAAGTAGGCTTGGCAATTTCACCCGCACCCGATGTGTACCCGAAAAACCGACCAGAAAAAAACCCGATTAAAAACGGGTTTCGGGTGATGGAGCGGGTACGGTTTCGGGTATGGCCTCACCCGACTCGACCCGATCACCTGGTTTTTTGTCCCACATTAGAAAATTTGAAGAAGAGGAGAAGAGGAGTAGGCTTCGCAATTTCACCCGCACCCGATGGGTACCCGAAAAAAACCGAAAAAACCCGATTAAAAACGGGTGAAAAACGGGTTTCGGGTGAGCGGGTGATGGAGCGGGTACGGTTTCGGGTATAGCCTCACCCGACCCGACCCGACCCGATCACCCGACCCGACCACCCGACCCGATCACCCGATTTTTTGTCCCACATCGGAAAATTGGTAGAAGGAAAGGAGAAGAGGAGTTTATAAAAAAGGAAAGGAGAGGAGGAAAGGGTTAAGTATTTGAAGTCTAACCATAGAGATAGGATTTGAGACTTCTAGTTAAATATATTTTTTGGCTAATCCAATGGGTAGGCCCTATATAAATAGGTTTAAATTTTAGTTTATTTTGTTTACGGGTCATCGGTTGACCCGTTAATTTTAGTTTATTTTTTTACAGGTCATCGGTTGACCCGTTGAACAAATAAACTAAAGGTTAATTATGATTGAAAATTAAAAAATTTTAATTTTTTATAACACTCGAAAAAACCCGACCCGACCCGAAAACCGACGGGTTTTGGGTGGGTCGGTTTCGGGTGGAACTCGTCGGGTGAAAATACCGGGTCGGGTGGGCGGTTTACAACCGCGAGTCGGGTGGTGGAAGTAGTCCACCCGCACCCGACCCGACCCATTGCCATGCCTAAGAGCTTATAAAAAGGGAAGGAGAGGAGAAGATGTTTAAGTGTTTAAAGCTTAACCATAGAGATGAACTTTAAGACTTTCTAATTAAATCTATTTTTTGGGCTAATCCGGGTAGGCCCTATTGAATTAGCCTAAAAAATATCGGGTCGGGTGGGCGGTTTACAACCGCGGGTCAGGTGGTGGAAGTAGTCCACCCGCACCCGACCCGACCCATTGACATGCCTATGTAGAAGTCCCTCCCAAAAGATAGCATGACGGAACTTAAGAATTGAACGACCATATCACCACCCGATGCTTGCTCACTTGGCATCGGCGTGCCCTCGGCTCCAACCTCGGCGTCGGCGTCGGTTCCTGGCTAGTTTTCTTGCTCATGATGGAACAAAATCACATCACCTTGCCTTTTCAAGCAAGGTCCTATTCATCCTCTTAACAATGCCATTTTGTTGAGGTGTACCTGGCATAGTCAGGTGCCTTTTTATGCCATGTTGATGACAAAATGCATCAAATTCATAACTACAAAACTCAAGGCCATTATCTGTTTTAAGACACTTCTAGTTAAAATCAAATTGACCCTCAACAGTTTGTTTCTAGAATTTAAACATTTGAAAGGTTTCACTCTTAGCCTTGAGTAAGTACACCTAGACCTTTTTTGGAATAGTGGTCAATTAATGACATGAAATACTTCTTGCCAACAATTGTGTCCACTTGGGCAGTCCCCCATAGGTATGCATGAACATACTCAAGGGGTTTTTTTAGCAACAAATGTGGATTTAGAAAAGGGAGATGTAGTCTATTTTCCAAACACAATTTTCACAAATGCTCAAATCAATAGGTTTCTGACTTAAATAACCATGCTTGAATAGATAATGAAGACCCTTGTTTTCTATATACCCTAGTCTATCATGCCATACTTAGTAGAATCAAGATTCATGCAAGCATTCACTTCAGAAGAGATATTCAGGACAAGAGCACCAAGAACATGATAAAGACCACGTTTCTTTATTCCTTTTACAAGGACTTTCCCATTTCTAGATACATTTCTAACTCCATTATGGGTGTGGGTATGACAATCAAGGTCATCAAACATGGTTTCAGACAACAAGTTTCTCCTTAAATCAAGTACCCACCTAACATTTTGGAGAATTCTAACAACATCATCATGCATTTTAAAAGGAAAAGTACCAACACCCTTAATCTTCAGAGAAGAATGATCACCCAACCTAACCTCACCCTCATCACAAAGATGTACGTAATCAAAGACATGCTTATGAGGTGTAACTTGCATAGTACAACCAGAATCAAGTATCCATACATCATGATAAAAATTATCATGATGTGCACGCATAAGAAAATCAAAGGAATAGGAAAGGTGTTGTAATAACTATGGTTTTTGAGGATATTTTTGAATTTTTCTCGGATATCCTTTTAACCTCTTTGTCCATTTTAACGCTTAATCCAATACTTTTGTCAGAATTTAAAACCTAGAAAATTGTTGGTGATATCCTAAAATCATAAAGAAATGATTTTATGGATCGGTGTGAATTCTAGGATTTTTCAGTGGAAAAAGAATATTTATTGGATAAGCCGTCTTTTTAATTATGTACCGGAAGAAATTTAAAATACGAAACGGAAGTCTTAAAAATTGAAGGTAGCATGATAAAATCATGGAAAATTGATTTTATTGGTCTACATAATTTACGGGACATTTTGTATTTAGTAAGTTTTTCCATCCGAGGTACATAATTTTACCGCTTTAACGCGAGTTCCGTTCCGAGACAGGTTTTTGTTTGAAAACCGCCTCTTTCCTTGCCTTAATAAGGAAGGAACTTGAGAGAGAATTCTTATCCACGACATATCTTTCTGCCTTGTCAAAGTTTACTACTTCGTTTCAAAAGAAAGAAAGGAACTAGAGAGCGGACGACGACGGACTCGGTGTTTGAATTTTACACCGTCGGCTATCTTCTTCTCCAGCCAACCACCTCCTTATCCCCTCCACCTCATCATCTTCTTCTTCTCGTTAGGTTCGGGCTGCTGAAACCGAACCAGAGGAGTGAATCGGGACGACGACGTACTCGGGAGGAAAGAATTCTACATCGTCGGTTATCTTTGCCTCGCTGCGACGTCGTCGGCGTTCGCTAGCTACTCCGACCACCACCCACCACAAGGGTCGCCTGCCGGCAATACTCAACCACCCTTGAGCTCAGGGATCGAGCCACTATCGAGCTAAACGAGCCATGGGCTCAAGTGAAAGTATTTACGATCGAAATTAATTAGCGGGTTGGTTGCGAAGCCACCGTAAGGACCTTTCGATTCCGCTTTGCTAATAAAATTTATGGTTTTTATAATCTTGACGTTGATACGGTCTCACAGGTTCAAACAGCTCGTGAAACGGACATCCGGATCTTCAGTTATAGCAAATACAAGTTTTAAGACCGATTGGCAGGTAAAGGACTTCGGATAATTACTCGGGATTCGTTGTTAATCAGAATGATCCAAGATTTGGTCACCTTTAAGAAATGTTGCTAATGAACAATTTTTATTTAGAAAATTGTTTCAAAAGTGAAGAGGATAATTAGTTATAATTTCGCCAAGATGGCTCCTTAAAGCATGATAACTAAGGATTTATTATATATCGATATTCGGAAATTAAATCGTTTATCGATTAGGAAGTTGTAGAATTTGAGTATACAACTAAGAAGTGTTTCCGTGAGCTCGTTGTTGAGAGATCCTTTTGTTATATTTGGTAGAAGGGTGATAAAGATTATTGTTGGAATTGTTAAGGACGTTGAGCACACCTTCTAAGGCAAGTGGACAGTTCTCTCTTGCATTATTGTTATTAAATGAGGAATTGAATCCCATTTAATATTTGTGTTGGGAACAACCTGTATGCTTAATAAAATATGATAGGTTGTTATATTGTTAGAAATAATGACCATGATATTTATTCAGTTTGCGCTAGAACTGGATTTAGGTCCGTTATGTGCGACCTTGTATGTTGTCTCTTGCTGAGACTTTGTTGTTTATTACGGTAGCTTCAGGGAGGGGAACGTGGTTCCATATCCTCTCTTTAAAAGAAAATTACATTAGGAGAGGCCTAATCCTAATGGTGGGTCATGACTCTTCCCCTGCTCTTCGTGTGAGAGGGGTGATGCGCACTCTAGCTAAGTGCAATTGGTACGGTGCAGTGTAGACGACAGGGTGATAGGCCTCTCTGATCTCTACATCATCATATGCAAATGAAAGATCAAGGATAGCTTAAGTCATGTGATCTTGGTACAGTGTAGTCGACCATGGATGAAATACGCCGATGATCTCTACGGTACCAAAATATCTCAGCAGTAGTTCGAGCCGATTAAAAGCCACCAACCTGTTTGTGAAAAGTTTGAAAGTAATATAATATAAATGCGTTAGGCACATTAATATACCTGAATGGTTAGTCCGGTCGGAAAGCCATTCTTGCTCCCGGTTATGAATGATTCTTAATCAAACTTTGATTAAGCCAATCTGATTAGTCGATGGAGGCTTTTAAAAATGTTGTGTGATTAATATGAGTTTCCAACAATTGTTCATGTTTCATAATGGAACCGCAAGTTGTGGTGTCCTATCTCTTGAATGCCTCATTTCTTATCCTCTATGGGACTACTAACTGTTGGATCATCGACCGGTTGTTATTCGGATTACGATGCCAATATGTTTAGTCACTACCATAGGAACTAGTAATTTTCTCCACTTGCTTAGTCTTTCATTAGACTAACCCGACCACTTTATTCAATTGCATGGTCGGCTGGTGTCCACCATTGTATACGACACATCAGGCATTTCTTGGAAGTTGTTTTGAGAAGTGGATCAAGAAGTTGAAGAAAAGTATCCAGAAGTTGTATTTGAGCGAAGTTTATGGATGGACCACTATAAAGTTATGTTGGGAAAGAAGAAGCTAAGAGTTTACATACTAAAGGTTTTGTTCAGATAGAAGATTGTTCTATCATCTTGTCATAAAAGCTAATGTTGTTTTACCACCAAAATGATAAAGTCGGCCAATTTGATAAAACTTTTCTAAAATTACGATTTTCACCTTCAAATCTTCTTTACTACAAACTTTACCCTAAAATAATTATTAATTAACTTTTACTTAAAAACTTTTTAAACTATAATAAACTTAATTAGAAAATAAATATTACTTTTAAAAATTCACTATATATCATACTAATATGTCATGCATATTCTTCTAATATTATATGAATGCAAAATGACGTATGCACTTTGGTTGGAGATGTTACACTTGGGTAGCTTCGGTTTAGTCTTAATCGGGGTTACTGGCGGTAATACCTCTAGGGTAGGAAGGGGGTGTTACAGGTGTGACTCAACAATTGCAGAAGTTCAACTCTGTGATTTTGTGGTGGCTACCAAAGCCTCATCTTTTTTCTTCTTCAAGCGGTCAATGATCATGTGATTAGTCTTACCACAATAGTGACACTTCACATTCTTTTTATAACATTTGGGTTTGGAACCACCAGAATTAGAGTTAGAAGAGTCAGACTCTTTTTCTTTCTTCTTATAACTATTCTTTTGGTGTTTAGACTTTCCTTTGGTAAACACGACTTCATTTTTAGAACCCTTATCTTGTTTACCCTTAAAGACCTTCAAAGTCTCATTTTTCTGAATTACAGTCTCAACAATCCTCTTTTTAGTCAAACCCTCAATACCTTCAAGACTAAATTGGATCATATCTTTAAAATTATCAAATTGGGAATGCATTGAGTTAAGAAAAATCACAACCTGGTGAGTATTAACAATTTTATCACCACGTCTTTCAAAATCCTAAGTCATCTTAAGAAATCTATCAATATTATCATTCAGAGACACAAACGCATCCATTTTGAAAGTAAAAATGCGACTCAACAAACTAATGACAGAGGGAAGAGATTTTACCTGGTGGAGGTCTTTCAATGTGTTCCAGAGATTCCTAGAAGTGTCTATTATGGCCACTTTGCGAGCTACTTTATCAAACAAACAGATAATAATCTCAGAATGAGCAATTTGATCCATTTCTTGTTTCTTAGTAGCATCAAAGGTATCTGGCCATGATTCATTAATGGCAGACCAACATTTCTCCTTGATCAGAATAGCTTGCATCTTCAATTGCCACATGACAAAGTATGAAGTGTCATCAAATGGCTTGATCCGAACAGATGAGGAGTCAGACATAGTGAGCCAAGCTTAGAGAGAGACAACAAGAGATTCAGAGAGGTAGAGGCAGAAGGTTCAGTGGGTGAGAATCAAATAAAGAGTCTCACAACAGAGTTTAAACAAGTAGTTTCCAGCAACAAAGATCAACTCACAGACAATCACTAGGAGAGATTGAGAGAGAGGAGATCCAGATATTTTGTTTGCTAAAGAGCAAGTTAACAGAATTAAGGCCATCTCCAACAGTTTCTCTATAATTTTCTCTAAAATGAAGTGCCAAAAGTCATATTCTTTAAATAAAATTTACTTCAACTCCAACAGTTTCTTCATTTTAGAGAATCTTACATTTATTAGTTCTATTTATATATAATTTTTTTATAAAATTTTATATGGCCAATCACAAGTTTCCATGTATACACTTTTAATTAATGGATTCTCCAAATAAATTTGGAGAATTCTCTAAATATAGGGAAAACACTTTAATCTTTTTGAGAATTCTCCA
The DNA here is from genome assembly GCA_964016875.1 of Fallopia convolvulus. NCBI lineage: Eukaryota > Viridiplantae > Streptophyta > Magnoliopsida > Caryophyllales > Polygonaceae > Fallopia > Fallopia convolvulus. Next base: position 60,722,243 of record OZ024720.1, on the reverse strand, counting down.
TTATAGAGAATTAGATAGGGAAGCTGTTGGGGCAAAAAAATAGGTAAAATTCTCCAAATGCACAATTTTCAACAGTTTGGGGAAGCTGTTGGAGATGGCCTAACAAGACGAAGCTTTGGCCTATTAAAGTCTCAAAACATCAAGTAAAGTGATATGCAAGAGCTGAAACAAGCAAATCACAAACAAAGATCCAAAAGCCCCAAAACAATTTTAGGGTTCTTAGATCCAACATAAAGACGCCCTTTTCCAAGAGCTTAATATAGAACATGACAAAGGGTTGCACCGGTATAACCATTACCCAGCTTGCCCGGGTTCCCCTGACTTCCAACTAATGAAGTCGATTGATCTATCACATAGAAGCAAGCAAAGGAGCATGCAACCTAAGATCCACTTGATGTCAAGAGAATATCAATGTTTTAAAAGCGATTTTTAGCAACTTTTTTCTTCATGAGCCCTCAGATTTGGAATTTAGAGCGTTTTTTAGCTCTAAAACCTTAGATCTAGCCAGAGAGAGAGAGAGAGAGAGAGAGACGTGGGACTTTAGATCCAGAGAGTATAAGCACACTTAAGGGATCGTAGCAAGAAAATCTCAAGAGTAAGAAATCGAAGTAACAACGAAGAGAATTGGAGATCGGGAAACAACGGGTCCAGATCTAACAAAGTGAGTCTCAGATTTGAAATCAAACGCAAGCGACAACGAACACAAACCCTAGATCTAAGAATCCAGGACTAGAGAGTCCAAAAATCACAGATCCTAGGTAAGTTCGAGCTCTCAAGCTCTAATACCAAATTGAAATGAACAAGAACAACAAAGAACTTGAATAAACAAAATCGAAGCACAAACAACTCAATCAAAGATTTTATTAACTTCAATCAGAATGCCAAGATCACAAAAGGAACATCAAAAGGCAAAGAGAACAGAAATCAGAATATACAATTGAAAGAGAGATTTGAAGTGAGAAATGCACAAATCGAATTAATCGACCAACCACGAAGGTCTCCAATGTGCACTCTCGATCTCTCTTCCCAAGTTTGGATTATCGAGGAAGCTCATGGAGTCGTCGGCGTCATGCTCAAGCAAGGAAGCACTCTCAAATGGCAAACCCTAGGAAGCACCTCAAATGACCCAAACAAACGGCACAAGGAAGAAGGCTAGGCTTTTATGTGGCACGCTTCAACCCTAAACCAGAACAACGTCGTTCTAGTAAATGAGAGGAGCTCACCAAATAATGGGTTAGTCTCGGGTGTGTCGGTATTGGGCCATTTGGCCCAATACTAGCTCCTACGAGAAATAAGCCCACACACACATACAAGTTATTACATTACAAGCACATACCAAACTTAGGAAATTACACATTTATGATAACTACTCTACAATTTTTTAGATTTGAAGTACAAACATTCATTTCGTAACAAACTCGTAGGATCGTAAAATCGATTATAAGATCGTTTGAATCGCGAGTAGGATTAAGAAATCGTAAATTCGTATCCGGATCACCTTATATTGATACAATTTTTACTATAAGCGAAACTAGTACTTGGCTCTTATGCCAGTGTTTGGCAATTTGGCCTCCCTGAGAAGTCCTTCCTGAACAAGTGTTACAACAAGCTGCACAAGACAAACATTTTATATCAAAACCGGAGATGTTGAATTGTCTGTACAATTTGCAGAGAAAGTTGAAGCAAATAAACTTCCATTGGAAGAGTATGAGCCAATTAAACATTTACCTCACCACTTCGATCAAACATTTTACCCCAACAAATTCCGCGGCCGTCGCATGCTGTTGGGCTATCAACCTGCATAAGTATTTATCAACAAAAAATTCGAACATGATAAAAAAAATTGGAAATAAAATTTCCGTTTTATGCTTGAATCCCCATTCTCCTTTTGCATTTTTCTAGCACTTGCCTGAAATAGTATCCAGTCATCAGCTTTTACATTTCGGTGAAACCACATCCTAAAAAAGAAAAGCTGAAATTAGCAACAAGCAACATCTCTATGTTTTCTTCGACCAAAAAAAAAACATCTCTATGTTTCCATCAAGAGACAAATTTTATTAGTTTCAAAGTTGAATTCATAGAAGTGCAACCCTAAGCAGCAACACAACTATCTACTCGAAAAGAGTTTAACGACGAAATGACAGAGCTTACGTGTGATTTAAACTGAGGACACTGATCTTCAAACCCCGTCTCCGGTGGGGATTTGAGCTTACATCAATAAACATAAGATCTGAAGCATATGCTATCACACATCTGCAGAATACTCAACAATTTTTAAGACCAGACTAATCCTTTTCAGTGGCGAAAGAAATTAAAATAAACACAATAGAAATGTATGATTGTTAGCTTATGCATTTCCTCGACAGTACTAACTTACAATACACACCATTTGGCCTTAAAATTTGCATTTTATTCACAATCGGAAAACATGGTATAAAAAGTAAAGCCTGCCAGCATTGGCTCATAATTTTATTAAATAAAAAGAAAGATATTAAAGCAAGATTTCAAATATCTGTCGAGAAGTCATAACTTGAATTCAACAAATATGTACACTGTTATATAAAGTACAATTGATTTGAAGTATCATAAGTCATTTCGTACCTATGCAATGCCTGGTCATCAGCAAGCTTTCCTTTTGCTCTGAACCAGAACCTTAAACTATAACCAAATGAAGCTGAATGTTAGAACAAAAGAACTCTGCCAACATAAGCTTCGGTTTAATAATAAGAGTAAATGAAAACACACCTTGGAGGTGATTTAGTTTGATTAGTGGAAGTATTTGGCTCACAGAATCTTATCTCTATTGGCCATGGAATGAATTTTGTTGCTGCCATCTTGTTGCGGTAGGTTCTGTCATAGAGAAACCCAGTAATGCATTACAGCTGAGAATCCTCATAAGAATTCAGAAGCAAAATGGTCATTCAACAGACGCAAATTTAAAAGGGAAACCAATTGGGTAATAGAACTTCATTGCAGAGCATGCAAAATGACAATTCTGTTCCATTTTAGATAGAAAGGTAAATCATACATATGAAGATTTCATGATAGAGGAAATTCCATGTGTTGTTATATTACCTGGGAAGACGAGGATCAACTATACGCCTTTCACGCAACTCATCCATAGACAATAGCTGAAATAAATTACACCAACTCAGTAAAGACAAAATCAGAATTAAGGAAATGAAAAAGACAATCTATTCAGTACCTCTTCTGGGGCCGGAACTGCAGGAATAACTGGAATTTGATGTTCAAAACCCTTCCCTTCTTTCTGAAAAAATAATAATATCATATAACTTAGGACATGGAAACTGGAAAGCACTAACATCTACTACTTTTTATCACATAGCAACATAAACGACCTGGTGCAAAAATGTGTCCCTATACCTGTTGTTTGGTTGGAGTTTTTAAAGGCATCAACCCGATTCTAACGAACACCCCCTAATAATAGATTCAAGCATACAAGGAAGCATAATTTACCTGAAATGAAGCAAGTAGTGTAAATACAACATTTCCTTTTTGTTTAGCGTCTACTCTTTGGGTGGCAAAGTTTTTTCCATCACGAATACGATGCACCTCATATATTATTGGAACTGCAAGAGATTATGCTCACATAGTGAGGTCACATATAACAAATAGTTATCAGAGGAAGCATTAAATAATAATGGTTTTAGAGTATTGAAATGTTGGATTTCAGAGCAGGAGGAAAAAGAGAGCGAAGAAAAACTGTACTCACTGTCAACATCCCCAACAAGAAGGAAATAAGCCTGGAAATGGTGAAGAATTTTGAGACAGTCAACAGTTTTTGATGCTGCAGCCAATGCCTGGATGAGAAGAATCTATAGATTAGACAAAAGACAAAAAAGGTTCTCAAGTATTCCTGTAAAAATGGGGGGACAAAAATTACCTGTCCAATAAATTGTCCTCCAAAAACTTTGCCAAACTGTGGAGCATCTGGCAAGGTAATGCCTTGAAACAGGTCTACCTGTTAAAAAAATAACTAAAAATATGGGCGTTTTCCTAAAATGTATGTAGAAACAACTTTATTAATTATAAACATCAACAATTTCATGTGCATAACATGAAAGTGGCACAAATTCATCAGCTTACAAATAGCATAAAAATTCAAAAAAAAAAGAGTATACAAATCACTGACTTGAAGGAAAATGAAATATAAGACTTTCAAACAGTCTCAAGAAAGCATACTTCAATGGAATTTAAGTGCAATATGCTTTCAAGGGGTGAGCATGTATCTTGCCCCTCGTCTGCATTCCACATTGATTTTGGCCGTAACAACTCCAAATGCTCATGAGGCAACACTAAGCAGGTCAACTGTCATCATGAAACAGAAGTGCTATCAACCAGTAAGTATACTGCCACAAGTCAGTAAGTCAACCTTATGAGTCAGATAGATATTTATCATATAACAACAAGAATGCACTGAGTATTCTCCTGAGAATGAATCATGTACCTTTGAGGCTGATATCACATCTACTTGTTGACCAGAAACACCGGAACCTGATTAAGTATTTGATAAGCATCATCAATGGCCATGTTTATGCACTATCTCAAATTTAAAATGTCACTATAGATCTCTGTAACCTCTTCTGATATTTAGTAGGTAGGAAGGACAATGAGTACCACCTCGTAAGTTATGGTAAGATCCTTATAAGGACCTCACATTTTTAACTTACTAAAGAAAATCAGGACACATCATTTGTCTTTCTATTATATAAACCTTTATGTTACAAACGTTACAATGAATTTCTTAAAAAAAAGTGTTTCCAGTTTGTATTGTGTTTTTTCCAATTCAAATCCTCCATCACATTTGATAAACAGAAGCAATATAAGGGTTCATATTACTCACAATTTCCAAAATAGTCATAACGTTTCAATTGAAATTCTGGGTGGATCTCATCCTGAGCTTGCCCGTAGACTTCAGCCTGCAAAATTATGACCTTATTATTGCACAGACACCAAAACTGAGAAAGTTATAAGAGATAGAACAACTGCCTTAGTTCTCCATCCAATGTCATCATACCTCTCCTTCCCAAATAAAATAGACGCCTTCACCATCTAACCCATGACGAAGAACAACCTCTCCACTATCTACACCAACGACAACAACAAAAAAACATACAACTGATTTAAAATTTCTGCGCTAATATAAACACCATACGACATGATCACAAGTGCAAACATGAAACTGAACAGCATAGTCTTGATAAATTTTGGGAAGAAATACATCATATGATTCACATTCAATTTTTTGTATCTTGAAATATTGCACGGTCGAAAATTAGTTTCCGCTTAATAGCTCTACAAAAATTTTCTTAAAAAAAGTCAATGATGTTACGGTTTACTTGTTGCTATCGAGATCAGCAACCACAAATCCAACTTACTATTCCCTTCTATACTCCTAAATCTTAAAATTGGCCTAATTTCATTCTACTGATTTGAAAGGGGCTTACATTCCCGATTTCTGGTTCAAAATCAGAGTGAAACTGAAACAGATCAACGTAAATACAAACAACAAGAGAGGTAGAGAGAGAACCAAAGTGCTTGACTTTGACAAACTGAGCGATCTTCTTGAGAGACGAGCTAGGTAGCCTTTGGAGCAACGGAACACCGCCGAGGAACTCAAACACTGCAAATCACGGCAAAACGACGCCAGCATCCGATTTAGGCGGAAGGATAACAAAATTTCACGCGTTAAGAGAGAATTTAGTACCTGATCCCGTGTCCATCTTCTCTTTCTCTCAATTTATCCGGAATCCAGTTTCCCTGATATCACTCTTGTGCTTTCTCTCTCTGTTTTCGTGGGAGGGAGTGTGAGTGGTCGGTGGACTTCGAGCGCGAGCGCAACAGCCGGAAATATACAGGCCACAACTTTTTGCCCTTTCTGCCTTTCATTACTGTTTATTCGTAAAGCATCCTTTATGTACTCTATATTTAACTATTTATGTTTCAAAACTAGTTTTCTTTTTCGTTTAATCAGATGAAACTATTTTTATAAGTTTGAAAGTTTACATGTAACTTTAACAATAATAAATCTAAATAGTCAAGTCAATAATACCACAATTGTTGGACGATGCTCGAGGCAGGGCTACCCCTCGCCTCACTCGTATGTAATCCTGGTCTGTTCTTATGATATTCCTGAAGGGCTCCAACCCTTCGTTACCAAAAAAAAAAAAAAAAAAATACCACAATTGTTTGACAATGGGGAACAACAGTGCACACAACACATGGGACCTGACCTCTTATGTTGTTTATGCACGGTTCGAATCGTCTATCCCGCAGCTGTGTCCCAAGCCCATGTCCCATTGTGTTTTATTGGACCACGTGTAAAAGTGATTATCAATTTTTTTTTCCGGAAATATAGATATCCTTTGCTAAATCTGATTGGAAAAATCAATTAATTAATTAACCCCATCTCTTTGATCTTTCTCTCCGTTTCTGTCTTCCTCACCATCAAGTTCATCAATTCTTTCTCCATCTCAGGACGACGTAGCTTGTTCCCACGTCACGCCGGCCGCCAGCGCCACCCCTTATTAGCACCACCGGTCCACCGCGAAGCTAGTACCTTTATATACTATATCCATGTTCTTCTCCTTATATAGAGTTAGGATTTAGGTTTAGGGTTTCTAATTCCCCCAATTCTTTAATTCTTTAATTGGCAATGGTCACTTATAAATCTAGCACCAGGAACCTTTAATTGGCAGTAATCACTTGTAAATCTATCACTAATTTCCAAATTCTTTCTCTGTTGGCAAGGATTGTACAATTTGACTCAAAATTTTTGGTTTTGAGTCTCATCTCAGTAATTGATCGATTCTCTTTAGTAAATAAGGCAGTTGCTACTTAATAATTCACATTTGCACTTTGTTAGCTCTTATTTGATTGAAAATTTTCCATGTTTGTACTTAGTAAATTCATATTCTTTCTCTGTAAATGTATGAAGGGAGAGGGGTGAAGTAGTAGATTAATTTGTTTGGGGTTGATCGGTTTTTTTTCAAATTATAATCAACTTTTATTTTGACAGAATATTAATATTTTACCAAATAAAAAGAATATATTTAATACCAAGGTGTTACTTGTATACGTGGTCCAATAAAACACTATGGGACACAGACTTGGGACACGGTTGCGGGACAGACGATTCGAACCGGTTTATGCACTCGTGTGAAACACATCCTAAAGATGAGTTTTACTTGTTTTTGGGTGAAAAGTTAATTTTGTGTCTCGAAAAACGTAAAAAATAGAGAGAATTACACGAATTTTAAGATTGTTAAAAGTAGTTTTTGGGTGAAAAGTTATTTTAGGAGAGAAGTAAAACAAGGCCTAAAAAAATGTTTGATAACTATCCAATATTTATACATTCACAGTTTCACACACATGACACATAAAATTGCACAGTACTTTTTCAGCCCTTGAAACAGAGAAGTTAATATGACCATAATAACCCTGTTCTATTCCAAATTTAGGCAATATAGATCATAAATCCACATCTACTAATTGTTTGATTCCAATTAGTCAAATGTTTAATAAAAATGCAAGTGAGCCACTTGTAATATCTTCTATCTCACTATCTGTATACAAATCCAAATCTCTTGCGATATTATTGGTTTCAAAAAAAAAACAATATAGCACCAGAGAAATATTCTGTGTCAGCAAAATCCAAATGCCACATTCTAAACTGGACCTGTCAAAATGTGGCCTAAACGAGACAATATTCTGCATTTCAATTGGATACAATTAGAGTTCTTCCCACAGACCAAATTTATTCACGCCAGCTACCCTCTTTACAAACATACTGTCATTCCGTCCTCAATGCTTTAACCCAATCAATTTCGAGTCTGAAATCACCTGCACCACATCTAGCACCGGGTGTACCACCCTCGGCATTCACAGAAAACGACATCCCGACTACACGAGAAGGATTCATCTCCAGTCTTGCATCAATCACATTTCCCCTCCAGGTAGGTAAATACCGAGCAAGCGGGATCTGGGGTGGCCAACATTCAACAATTTTCTCATTACAAGAATAAAGAAAAAACAAAACAACCGAAGAACACTCAAACATTATCCCGAATAATGCAATTAGAGTTGTAAATCAGGTAGGACAACTTCCAAGTGGATTGGATTGCAATTTGCAAAATTTTATGCATTATAATACAAGATATGCATCATCTAATGTAATCCAAACGCACCCAAAAAATGTTTCGCATTGACCCTAAATGTATACAATGGGGTCTAGGTTATTCTGGATTCAAGCTAAAGATTATATTTCAGGTTTGCTTTAATTTATAGACCGATAACTCTCGGGTTATGGGTCAAAACTCGAAAAGCAACTGACTATATAACCTTAACAGGCCAAGTTCTGAGGTTGAATTTTGACATGTCTATATAAAAAGATCACAGAATTGCTTCACATTTCAATCCTGGGCTGGGGATGTCTTGACATTAGCTACTGTCTAATAAGAGAACTTTATATAGGAGTACTCAAAATAGCATCCGAGGATTGGTCAAATTTGGAAGTGTAACACCTGCGATTCTATCAGCTTGAAAGATACTTAAATAGCATGCATGCTTCCAGTATCACTGAATCTACACAAAAAGTAGAGATGAGATTGACAAATATTTGGAACTTGCCTTAGCGATATACCAATTTCCTTTGGGTACATACACAAATGCTTGCCAAGAATTATCTTCCTCTTGCCCTGATGAGTTTACCCAGTTTTCTGTATATATCTGCAAAGATGGGTACTATCACGCGAGGAAGATATGCCAATGGATGATATGTTGGTGATAAGAGTGAATGAACAGCTTACTGTAGATATGTAGCATCTACCGTCTCCTTTAAGCTTCATTGCTATTAAGTCATATGAATCTAAATCAATGAAGCCATTAAACTGGAAGAGGAACAAAAATGACAGTGAGGTGAATAGATTGTAGGCTCAAGGACTATGTAAATGTAAATAGTCATCACATCTGTTTTAGATATTTCATTTCCAAGCTTTACATAGCACATGTAATCAGCAGTCACATAGTAATAGCATAACAAAGACGAAAGAAACAATAATTTATTCAATGCTCAAGTTAATGATAAAATAGATAGAATAGGAAATGGCAGAACCAGACAACTGAAAGTCAGACTAAAACTTTACAGACCGTTTATATTTTGGATGTTCATGTCAAACATTACAATTTCGAATAAATCTTGATTCAAAAAACATCATAATTAGAAAGTGTTTAGCACCTTCTTAATCTTATAACGCATTCCACAGAAGCCGCTCCTTTTCATGTTCCATTTTGAATCCTCACTCAAATCCAAGGAGAGGTTTCCAGAGAACACTCCTATAAGAGTAAAAAAATAAATCATGGAATCAGAAGCTTACAAAATAAATTTTAAGGGTCATTCACTCAAATATCCTCCAGTTTTTACCAGACAAAATAGATTACATAATGGATCAAATGATATGGAAAGACACCATCATCAACCTATTAATGGTCATGCTTCAAAAGAAAAACCCGATGCAAGCCATACACATAAATATAGGGAAAATTAAAAACTCTTCTATATTCTAACACACTAATATGCAGGACCCTAAAAGACATCACCCCTCTGCAGATGCATGCAATTATCTTTCTAAACCATAACCTATCAATCATATTTAAATCTAATTGATCGTTTCCTAATTTAGACCAGAGAGCAGCTTGAAGGATAAGAGCAACTCTACATCATACTGGATATTAAACATATTTACACAGAAGATGGCACAAGCCGCACAACTATGGTTAAAGCAAAAAATTAGAACACTTTCATCTGTCATCTTAATAAGTGATGTTCAATATGCTGAGTGAAGTACCAGTTAATCCATCCTCAGCATTTTCCATCTCCAAAGAAGCTGAAGACAGACCTGGTAGAGTAAGAATATCATAAGCAAATTAATTTATATAAGATTTACAAGGGACAATGATGATGAAGATTTACAAGGGACAGCCTCAAACATACTTGGAATGCCATACATAAAGGGACACCAATTTTCTGGATGAAAATGGACAATATATAAAGAGCAATAACTGTTTGTGTTCATGCATCTGTGTGTTTTTGTACCTCTTATCTCAGACAAAACGACACAGCAAGAGATAAACAAACTGACAGAAGTGTTTTACCAGTTAAGTTACTTCTCTTAAACTATTGAAAGACTAATTCTTCCTTTGTTATGTAAAAGCACATTCAAATATATGTCCTATATAATGCAATATAAGTACAAGTAGAAGAAAGCTTTAAAACATGAGCATTACACCAGAACTATATAGTATTATGAAAAAAACAATATCAAAAAACAGCAAAAAAAGAAGCTGATATCACCAAATAATGCAGATTCATATATAACATTTTTTTTTGCACAAAAATATCTTAACTAAATTTTCTAGATAAAGTAGGGTCATGTTTGTGTGGAAGCCTTAGCCTGTGATAAGCACAAATAGGCAGTTTTCTATGTTTATTTAAAATCTTATAAGTACTAAGCAAATATATATACGCTGAATTGTGACAAACCTCCAAGCTCAGAATCTGAATACAGATGCCATCTCTTAACCTCTTCTTTTGATTTGAAACTAAAAATATATTTTTCTGTTGGAGGCATTAGGTCCTCTATATTCCATGTCAAAGCTGCAGTTTTCAAGCAAGAAAAGCAAAGAATGTAAATTATGCATTAGCAAAAATACAGAAAAAGCCAAAGAGACAGATAGCATATTTTTTCAATAACTAACAACAAGTCTACAGAACAAACATTCATCATAGTATCATACACAATAGAATGAAAATGACATAGGGCAATGAGATCCATTTTGGATAACAACATTTGAGTTTCAAGTACTGATGGTGCATCTATCTTAACTGACAAGTAAAAAAGAAGAGATACACTGGGTTTATATCAGTGTTAATTCAAGTGAAAAAACACCACTACTAAAAGCCTTGTTAATTTGGCATAATCCCATACAGAGCATTTGTCTACTTCAGTTCCTCCTTATAGAAGAGACTGAAAATCACTACCGCACTAGATCTATTTACTGAGAGAATCAGTCACAGAAAAGATCTACAGCAAATTTTCTTTCTTTATTCAAACTTAATACCAGCTGAAGTTCCAAAATTTTCACAGCACTCTTTTAAGAGCATCATAATAGACATTAAAGAAGCAGACATCAGTCGAAACTTAGACAGCAAGCACACTAAATCTATTTACTGAGATAATCAGTCACAGAAAAATCAACCCTAATCTCAAAACCCTTAAAGAGATTAATCATGGTCATATGTATAAAAAAAAGACATACATCTGGATCAAAAGTGAGAACTGACAAGACCCGATTTCAACAAAATGAAAATTCAAGTGCCACAACTCTGGCATATGAAAAAACAAATCCTTAAGATACAGGACCACTACCTTTCTTGGTAGCATTTAGAGAAGCTTGCAATAATGATCGAAATCTAGACATTTTGAAGCTTCCAATTTAATCACAAGTGTTGTTTCTTCGCACTAAATCCGTCCGCATGGCGATTTCCATTTTACATTACAAAATAACCCTCTCAACACCGCCTTTCTTTTTCTATTTTCTTCTGCTCTCCCTTTTGTTTTTTCTAACTTGCATTTCACTATTAATGCCACCAACCTGAAATCAAGCAACAGGCTGAACGGCATCATCGAGAGAACAAAGAACCCAATTGCAGATTAAGAAAAAAACATGATGAATTAGAATATGAAAATCTAAGGTATAAACCCTAAAAATGTAATGGTTTCATCCAAATTCAACAAAGACAAACTTGGATCGACATATTTGAACCCGACCTAATAACAAACTATGTAAAACCAAAGCCGGTGAAAGCCATTGTGGCGGTGCAAAACTTGACTGAATTATACAGAAACAGAAGCAAGAGTATTTGATGGTGGCAGGACTTGGGTGGTTTTTGTGGTGCTTGGTGGTCTGGTGGCGGCTGTGATCATCGATTGGATAAAATAATATATTTTTCATACTTCTTTACTATCATATACTCTAATATTTTATTCTTTTATATTAATGTACTCTTCATGAGTACATAATGGTATATAATATCTTATTTTTTATTTTTTATCTCTTAGTCTCTTCAAATCATATATATAAATATACTCACATGTATAATTTAAATTATTTTCAATATATTAATAATTAGAACATTATAAATGACGAATTCAAATTAATGATAAAATTAATTAATACTAATAATACTATTAAATATTACACACTAAACATAATTAAACATTTCACAACAAACTAAAGCATATCACATTTAATTAAAATAAGACGAGACTTTTTTTGAGCAAAAATAAAACAAGACTTATTTAAGTAAAAATACAACCATTTCACAACAAACTAATGTTGTCATGTAATGTTGTCTTTAATTCTTAATGATCATAAAATATCATAAATAATATTTAATTAAATGTAAAAGTAATTTCTACAATTAACAATACAATTACACCTATGGTATAATATTTTTAAAATATGCTAAATATATGCAATATGGGTGTCGTTGTGTAGATGATGTTATCTTTTATAAATTCCTCAAATAAAAAAATATATTTTATGATTAAACATTTGATTAAAAGAGATGTTAAAAATACCTATAATTAATTGTACAAGCATAAAAGATATCCTAAAAAAAAAAACAAGACTAATAAAAACATGTCATGTGGCAAGGAAGAAGCCAAAAAAGAGAGTACATGATGGATAGTAATATAGCTACCATCTCACGGGTACAACCGAATTCTCTTTTTTCTTTGTAAAAAAAATACCTTGTACCCTCTTATGTACCTATATTTTACCCCCATTGCTCATGGTCTAAGGTAGCACGCAAACGGATGTACGAGGTTTACTGGTTCAGAACAAAAATGTAAATTACACTCTAATAAAGGATATGTTTGGTAATTTACGTTTGAAAGAGGCTTTAAATGAACAATACCCAATTTAATTTAGGATGATAATGTTAACGGTTGTTTTTTTTAACGAGGGACCCACATTTGGTAGTAGATCCCTGGTCCGTGAATTATCCTGCAAAGCGCACGAACCAGGTAAACCGGCTTGCATCAACCGGCTCGACCTAGTGGTAAGAAGAAAATGTTAATGGTTGTTTTTTTTTATTAGGAAAGAAATTAGGATGACCACTAACAACTTAATGATCACCCTAGAGCATCCTGGTGGATGAGGGTACAAAGTCCCGAATCAGCTGCAAGAGGGATGGAAGAGACGCTCCAAAAAGAACCAGCAATAAAGTCCGCCACAGAATTGCACTCCCGAACGACATGAGCAATGCTCCAATCCTGGAAACGGGCAAGCAGGCTATGGATATCCGCACGCAGCATCTCGATCTCCCACGGGCAGAGCCAGTTACCTAGCACGGCATTGACTAGCTGCAAATTATCGCCTTCAATCTGGATCCGGGGAATGCCACGTCTGGTGGCCTTGAGAAGTCCCTGGCGCAAGGTGATGGTCTCAGACATCAGAACGGATTGTCGACCAATCAGTCCTCCGTCAAAGTGGATGGGGGAGCCACCTGAGTCCCTGAGGATGAACCCGAATGAAGCCACACCATCTACATTAACTACACCATCAAAATTCAATTTAATAAAATCCCTTTTGGGTTTTTCCCATTTGGTACTATTTCTCTCAGCCCGACCCCGTAAAAGTGAGTTTTGCTTACGTGACACAAGACAGATTGAAAGCAAAGGTAAAGCCGTTTATGGTTACGGGGACCGGAACAGGCTGCTGAATACACAAGTTTCCAGTCCTTATACTGATTTCGGACAAACTCAGCGATTTGATCGGCATTGTTCGAGCTAGTGTCAGCATTACAGTTAAAGACTCTCTTGTTCATCGAGAACCAAATGCTCCACCAGATATTAATGAGGAGTTCGAATTCCTCTTTGGTTGTCTTATTCTTGATTTCCTCTAGAAACTCATGGGGTTTTCTCCTGTCCTGGGTAATTTGTTCGGTAATCTCCCTTAATTTGTTAATGGTTGTTGATACTGATATTTATACTGATTTTTAGGTTATTTATTTTTCAGATAATCTAGGACTATTTATTTGATAGAGAGTTGAGTGTGAATGATAAAAAGGGCTTAAATAGGAGTAAAAAAACATGTGCAAATCATGATTACACCCCCTAAACCCTAACCTTTCTTTCGTCTATCTAAACAAAAGGTGATATTCTAGACAAAAACAATGATATTGACAATTTTGAGATTTATATAAGATTTATATAAACTATGTGTCCACATGTACACAATGAAATTGAAAAAATATAATTGTCGAAGATGTATTTGTCTACTCAGAGCTAGTAATATTATAATTGAAGATGATGATTTTGAGCCAAAATCAGTCGATGAATGTCGATAGAGAAAAGATTGACGAAAATGGAAAGAGGTTATTTAGGCATAACTAAAATCGCTTGAAAAGTGAGAGGTCTTTGGACCAGTTGTTCGTACACCAAATGGTGTGAAACCAGTCGGCTATAAATGGGTCTTCGTACGCAAATGAAACGAGAAAAATGAAACTGTAAGATATAAAGCAAGGCTTGTAGCACAAGGTTTTTCTCAAACCCATGATTTGCTTCCTAATTGGTTTGACTGTCTTTGAAAATTTTCAAATGCGCCTTATGCATGTCATTACAGCATATTTATATGGATCAATTGATACAGACATCTATATGAGTACCAAAAGGACTCAAGCTGCCAGAGGCCAATAATTGTAGACCTCAAGAAATGTCTTCTATAAAATTGAGGAGGTCATTGTATGGATTAAAACAATTTGGGCGTATGTGGTACAACCGCCTTAGTGAATACCTTATGAAAGAGGGATACAAGAACGACACCGTTTATTCATGTGTTTTCATCAAGCGATCCGAAAAGGGATTCACTATTATCGCAGTTTATGATCACGACCTAAACATCGTCGGAACTTCAAATGAACTTCAAGATACTATGAAATATTTGATAAAAGAATTCGAGATGAAAGATCTTGGACAAACAAAGCTCTGTCTTGGGTTACAAATTGAGCACTTAAGGGATACAATTTTTATACATCAGTCTAATTTTTTAACGAGGGACGCACCTTTTTGGTGGTAAACCCCGGGTCCGTGAACTAGTCGGCAAAGCGCACGAACCAGGTAAACCGGCTTGCACCGACCGGTTCGACCTAATGGTAAGAAGAATGGTGAGACTTGGTTTTTCACCCAAGTGTAATTACACTTAGAAAGTTCTTAAAAGATTTTACATGGACAAAGCACATCCTTTGAGCTCTCCCATGAAAGTTCGATCCCTTAATCTAGAAAAGAATCAATTTTGTCCCCGAGAAGAGGATGAAGAGGGTCTTGGTCCTAAGGTACCATATTTAAGTGCAATTGGTGCTTTAATGTACTTAACTAATAATATAAGGTAAGATAATGCTTTTGTAGCAAATTTGTTGTCCATGTATAGCATTGCACCCCCAAGGAGGCACTAGAAAGGGATCAAACATGCATTCTTCTATCTCCAAGGAACATATGATCTTGGGTTGTATACCGTAAGCAAAGGGATGCGACCTTAATTGGATATGCAGATGCAAGGTACTTGTATGACCCACACAAAGCCAAATCACAAAATGGTTATGTGTTCACATATGGAGGCACCACCATCTCTTAGAGATCAACAAAGCAGACCGTGACTGACACATCATCAAATTAAGTAGTGATGGTGCTCAAAATGGTAGAACAGGAAGTGGGCTCGGGGTACGAGGAATAAACGGATCCGACGGGACTCCCAAGGTGGATTACGGGACCCATTACCGTACCCATCTCTAAATTAAACAAATCCCTATCTCCGCGAGGTCCCGAGACCTCGGCAACGAGGTCTAAACCTTGTTGCTCGAAAGCTGACACCACCGCCCGTCTGAACCACTCGGTTGTCGGCGCTCCCCCAACCAATGATCAATTGCCTCACCACCGGAACAATCAGAAGCCCTGATCTCGGGCGTCCCACATCGAGCAAACACCAAAACTCGGCCCCTCAACTCTCTATAAATAGAGGAGAACCTCGTAGGTAGTGAGGGGTTGAAAAACATCTTAAACTCAAGAACTATCTTGCTCGTTGAAGGTCGACGTGTTGAATCATCGTCAAAGACCTCGCTATAGACAAGTGAAGTTCACAAAAAGACTTCAAGTTGCACAAAGATCCTTCGCTCACACCAAAGACCTCGCTGCATCGTCCCGCAAGCCACAATCACCACACTCAAACTCAAACTGCTCAACCTCGCCGCCAGAGTTCATCAAGCAGCCTGCGGGTGGTAGAATCTTGTAGTGATTAGGAGATCTCGAACCTTGTTAGATCGAGATCTCGAATACTCTTAGGAGGTCTAAGGTGTAATCTCATGATCTGTAATCTCGTGATTTGTAACCTCGTGATTTGTAACCCCGTCATAAAAAAAACAATAAATAAAGAGCAAGTGTTTGCACAATCGAATAAAAGCAATCTCGTTTCTTGTCTTCTAGCGCTGGTTTATTTCGGGTTTCATCAAGCAGAATTGATTACTTTATATGAGGCAGGAAGAGAATGTGTATTCCTTCGAGCAATGATTCAATTCATCCAGAAAGAAAGTGGAATGAGGTTTATCACTAATGATCCAATAATATTATATGAGGATAACTCAACATGCGTTGCTCAAATGAAGAAGGGCTACATCAAAGGAGACCATACAAAGTACATATCTCCAAAGTTCTTCTCCACTCGTGAATTGGAAGAAGTCGGTGAAGTGGACATCCAACAAATTCGGTCAAATAACAATTTGACTGACTTGTTCACAAAGTCTTTAATCCCAAGAAATTGGGAGAACCGATATCCAAAATTGGAATGTGCAGACTTCAAGACATTCTTGAAGTCAGGGAGAGCATCATACACGCTACACTCTTTTTCCCTTCGATCAATTTTTTTCCCACTGGGTTTTACTTGACAAGGTTTTTAATGAGGCATCATCAAGGCGTACAATGGGATCAATGTTTGTACTCTTTTTCCCTTCATTCGGGTTTTTATCCCACTGAGTTTTTTCCGACAAGGTTTTTAATGAGGCAACATATACTCATATCCTACAAACATGAAAGAAGGTGAATATTCAAGAGGGAGTGTTATGAACTCCAACATTTTTTTCCTACAAGTTACATGAGATCAACAAGTTATCTATACACATCCATTACTTGAATCACACATATCATGTAGATGAACAATTGAAAATTTTAGATTGGAAGTAATTTGTACAATGTGAATTATTTATCTTCTTCACCTCCTTATTTTCATACATGAATCATAGAGATTTATCAAAGTTTTACTCCACCATTGGCCTATAAATAGGATCATCATCCATTGTAAAACTTGCACCAAAAAAGGGTAAGAAATACACACTCTAAATTTCTTACTCTCCCTCTTCTCTTCTAATGATCTAAAAATTCTTCTAAATTTGTATAAGTATTCTTGTCATAAGATTTAAGTAGTTTTGCTTTTATAAATCTGTTCATAACAAAACCAATATACTCATTGTTTGCTTTCATGGTTAAAATTTCATCACATTAAGAAACTTGTAGTAGATGAATGCAGCAGAAATTTGTCTAAAACTTCAATTGATAATCTCCCTCTTCTCTTCTAATGATCTAAAAATTCTTCTAAATTTGTATAAGTATTCTTGTCATAAGATTTAAGTAGTTTTGCTTTTATAAATCTGTTCATAACAAAACCAATATACTCATTGTTTGCTTTCATGGTTAAAATTTCATCACATTAAGAAACTTGTAGTAGATGAATGCAGCAGAAATTTGTCTAAAACTTCAATTGATAATTCCAATTCTTGAGTAGTACCAAATTGAGTAGTACCAAATTGAGTAGACAATAGGGGAATTGGGGAAAGTGAAGAATTTAGCAGTGTAATATTCAAGAGGTCTAAACCTCGTTGCTCGAAAGCTGACATCACCCTTTTCTTTGTGCGCATTTAGTAGTGTGAAATTTAGAAAGAATATCCGTTGTATTGAGTAACTCCCTAAAGATAGTAGAGCAAAGATGAGACATATTGTTTCAAGGAAGACCCAAACAGTTTTTACTAGCATACACTAGTGCAAGGGGAGCTTTACTAAGCTAATGAGGCAATACATAATGTATAATTTACATGCTCCATGGAGGAAATTATACTTGATGGTTCATTCAGGAAAATAGAAACTCTAGATTGCAAGTTGCAATACATCAGACACGGCAAATAGAATACATAGATTTATGAGTTTGATTATTTATCTATTTTGGTCAAAATGGGTTTGATTATTTGCATAATTGAAACTGCATATCCAGGTCAATGGTTGAAGTTGGCAAAGTTGATAGCTTGACAACATTGTTTGGAGGACAAACTGGGTATTCAATATGTTATATACTTTCAAACCTTTTGAGAACATCCTCACAAATCCTATGCACAATCTTCAAAAAAGCTATAGATCAAGTCTCAAGATCTGGAACTGCTTCACCTGCAAAAGGGAAATAGCAGATGAGAGTGAAATTCTTTAAAAGGCTTCAGTTTTTGGTTGGTTTATAAGTAATTACACATTTACACACATAAATATCATTTTTGAGCTAGGGTAGCAAGAAGAGGAAAGAAGTTAGGTTCTGTGGAAGAAGGTTCTTACCATGCATTCTCTTCACAAATCTTTCAAACTCCTTGAGCTGTTTTTGCTCCATGAGTTTTGGGTTTAGCCTAAGATAGGTAAAAGCAGATAAATGCTTCCCGTCTGGATCATTTTGGGGCTTGGCATTTTCTAATATCTTGTTATAGCCTTCTCTATCATAACAAGGTAGGGCATTCTCACTAGCCACTGGTATGCAAGCATCCCATGCAGCATTCAGGACCTGAATTGAAGATGAGATATCATATTAAACAAGTAGTCCAATGATGAGTTACAACTACAATTATAACCTAAAATAAGAATATTGACATTTAACCAGATAAACCTTTAGACAACAGTTCAAGGCACAGGCCAATTTTGATTGTATACCTGCCAAACCAACCCCTCGGGATCAGCTAGCGCCTCTGGATAGTCCTCATTCTGGTCCAATGTTCTCAATTCAACACATGTGAAGTTCAAAGCGACCTCGTGTTTCTTTAACATTGATGCAATTGCAGAATAGCCATCACGGTTACTTGGGTTGTAAAATCCAGCAGTCAATTCAGCTGCATGACTGGCTGTCTTGTACCACCAATGGATACCTGACAACTGATTGCCATCAACAGCAAATGCATTTTAAAGAAAACTGAGATGAGGGAAAAAAAAAACAAGTTGTTTGTTCAGTTTAGAATTGAAAACACTTGTACAGAAGGTTTGCACACACACATGAGCTGCTCACCTTGACAGCTAAGCAAGTTCCTTCAAAAGCTAAATTGGCCAGAGCAAGTACTCGATCACCGTGATCTATTAAAACCTGAGAATACCAATTTAAAAAGAATCTGCCATAATAGCTGTCATAATCACCTCCATCCCGAAAGAACCCTGTATCCTGAGGCTTAGAATTATATGAACCTGTATTGTCTGGTCCCTTGGCCCAAGACAAATGCCCTCTCACTCCTGCTGCTTTGTGTAGGTTTTTTAACAAGTACCGATCATAGCACTGCATTTGACAAAAGTAATATTGATATTGAAAGCTTAATATGTCCAGATGGAAACTACAATATATTTCGGACAATATGTCAAGCTATGTTACACAGAAACGGAGACAGGAAATGGAAACGACACAGATACAGGAATGTATCATTTCCGTAATTTCACACTAAGAACGAGTTTCCGTGTTTCCATTGGAAATAGGAAACGATACCCTACTGGAGTTTCCAAGTAACATAGATGTCAATCATGATACGATATAGCAAGTTATATTGACAAATAAAAAAGCAGCAGATCAAGAGCATAAATGTGAAATGCAAAATGCCAACTCACCAGCAAAAATTTAAAAGCACAATTACCTGGAATTCACCAATGCCAGGATAGCTCCATTCGTGCTTTTCAGGGTAAGATGGGTAGCGTAGTTCGCCACATGGACCTAGACCAACTTCAATCTCTGTGATTACTCCACTTTCAAAGAATTCATCAACTTCGACACGAAAACTTCTCATATAATCAAAGTATACCTTCAATATTTTCCAAAAGAAAAGGCATGAACCAGTTAGAACGGCCAATAAAATTAATACAGATTATTCAATAACTTATAGATAAACAAAAGATAAGTACTTCAACAGCAGTCCGGCCTCTTAAAACACGTTCCTTGTCTATTCCCCATGAGAGGCATTCAGTATTTCGCCTACCATCACGATCAGTGAAATATATGTCTGGATTACTATATCCAATTTCTGTCACCCAATTTGGGAGTGGAATGTGCACATCATCACCAATATTGCCTCCACATTCATGGAACGACATAACAACCTGTACATGTTAGCATTTGGTTTTTGCACATTAAACAATCATTGCAGGATTGTAGCCATTATCTTTGCCTATAGAACCTACAAAGCAGAGCAGATAGTGAGATAATGTAGAAGATACATGTCAGAATATGCAAGTACCTGTATCTTCAAACCAAGACTACTCACAAGGTGAAACAATCTCTTGTAGCCGCTCCAGTTGTATTGTTGTGGAGCATGTGCCTCTACTATTCCCCACCAGCAATCTACCATTATACCATCAACATTCACAGCTTTCAAGATTTTTAACTGCTCCAACAGGTCATCTGGGTCAACCAGCTCGCAATTCATGTCGATGACACCCAGCTTTCAAAACAGTAAATGACATAATCTACCATTAGACATGATAATATTTGTAGAAACGGTATAAAAGCTTAAGGAAAAAATGGAAGTCAATAGCATTAGGAACATAGGACAGTAACAGCAATGGCATAACATCTCTCTGGAAAGGGTTTATGTGGAAGACACCCAACTTTCAAAACAGTAAATGACGTAACACCATAACAGATTAACAGTGTAAGTAGGTGGTGGAAATTCAGCAATGAAACTTGTCTATACAGATAAAGGAAGTAAGTTTAGAGAGATTTGAAGAACAAGGTCAAGAATGGAGGGTTACCGGCAGCATGACAAACACAGGAACATAGGCAGTGCCAGCAAAATCACGCTCTGGTAACTTCACGCGTTTTTGCCGAACCTACATGAAGAGTATGGATTAGGAACAATGAGAAACAAGGTTTACCGATCCTGAGCTTGGCACTAGCATTAGGATAAATCATGCCATAGCTAATATCCAATCGTGCAAACACAATACCACGATAAACTCTCTCTGATGCCGAATTGGAAAATTAGAACGCCGCCACAATACATAGTCACACACAATTACTTAAATTATTTCAAATTTTATAAAATTTCTCGAGTTTCAAGTCCCGAAACTGAATAAGGCAAGTAGAATGCCGAATTAAGGTCAAGTTACCTTGCGATCATCGGTATCAACACTTTGGGAATCCGTGGACTCATCATCAACAATGGGAACATTTTCAATTTCCTCTCCTCCCGATCTTAACCTAACGCGAGGCTGAAGCAGAAGCGGGTTGCGAACTGAAAAGGATCCGAAATTCAACGCCCGATTGAAGAAACAGTTGATTCTAGCATTACTAGAAGTCGAAGAAGTGACGATCTGAAATGGAAGCGTCAGAGAAGCTGATATGGTGGCCATGAGCCTCGATCGGAGAGGGCGCCTGAAATGGCGCCGTCGCTGTTCGTCGGGCTGGTGGGGGAAAAGAAGGGTTTGGCGGGAGAATAATTGTGGGTTGGGGGTTTCAAGGCAAGTGCAGCTTTCTGAGCGCTGTCTCGGCTGCTTCAAGGTGACACGTGTAACTATATGCACGGTTGATTTGCGACAACAGCCATTTTTAAAAAGAAAAATGCATTATTTATATTGGGCGGCCCAAAAACAAACAAATGTCCTTCGTAGTAAATCTAACTGGATCGGCCCAACAAAAAATTTCCAGTTAGCACTTTGCACTCGATTTTACTGGGTCATGGACTCAGATATATTCTTCGTGGTCGATATAAATTATATTTTAATTTGCAAAAATGTTTTGAGTTAGATTTTCAGTCTCTCTTTATTCTACTTTGAATTGTCAAATTTATATCTTATAGTTATAAAGGTTAATAAAATACCTATGATAGTCATATATTTTCCTCATTGAGGGATTCTTTTTTCTTATTACGCTTGTTTAGATATGAGTCGATCTCTCTTTACATGCCTCATTTATAATGTTCTAAAAATTTCACCTAAATGCTAGAATGTTCTAGCATTTATAATGTTCTAAAAGATTTTAACCTTTCGGCCTACCTACCTAGGTATCTCCTTCATAGTAACATACGGAGTACATACTAATAATAGTAACGTGTACAAATAAGCCCAAGGTGTCAGAGTGGAGCACATGTCCACGAGAAAGAAGTTTGTCTTCAGCTTCACCTTATTTCAATTGTAAGAAGAAAGGGATTTTTTTTTTGAAAACTGATTTTTAGTGTCTTGAAAAACATAAAAAATAGAGAGTTGCACGGATTTCAAGCGTATTAAAAGTAATTTTTGGATAAAAAGAACTTTTGAGGTGCAAGTGAAACAAGGCCTTATATTGTGGAGTAATAAATTTGTCTGCATCCCAAATCCCAATAGTCAATTCTTATTCAGCTTCATTGCTCTTCACGTGTAAAAACTGCCAACCACACTGTAATTCTTACTCCAATGTCCAACAAATAAAAAACGATCGAAAAGAAAACCTATCCGATCCCTACCATGAAAATCAGTTTTTTTACGAGGAATCCACCGTCGGTGGTAAATTTCAGACGTGTACGTGGTCCAATCAACAAGGATCGCGAATCAGGTAAATCGAATTGTGCCGACCAACTCGACTCAATAGCAAGAGGAATGGTGAGACTTTTGTGATTTGTCATTGATCGAGTGATTCTTATTAATTCAATTTTTCTACAATTTTTTCGTTGGACACATTGACCATCGAACATTTAGTCAATCGGTTAAGCCTTCAAAAATAGTACCTAAAATTCTCTGATTCGTCTCTCATGGACAGCGGTCCGGATCCTCTATCCCCAATTTGTATCCCATTGTATTTATTGATCAAGTCTACTAAGTTTTCTCTTACAAAATACTACTAAAAATTTAAATTTTAATTGTTTTTAATTTTAATTTAGAAAATTCACACACCTCAAGGAAGTTGTAGATGAATAAATACAAAGGGACATAAAATTGGGGACAGAGGATCTCATCCGCATGGACACTGCCCTTCGCCAAAAAAAAATATCAGTTGCATGTGTTACTTGTGTAAACTAAATCCTAATTAATGAAAAAATACCTTTAATAAAATAATATGTTAAATCTTTTTAGTTAAATATCTTTATCATGTATGAACAGGTCCTCACAGTTAAACAAACTCTTATCTTGAAACGAAGTCTTATCCTGAAACGAATGCACTTTTTCTAGTTCATACTGCACTTTCCTACTTTAGAGTGCACTTTTTCGCATTTGCACTTTTCGTACTTTTCAGTGCATTTTTCGTATTTTTGTAGTGCACTCTTTCGTATTGCACTTTTTGTATTTTTCAATACACTTTTGTATGAAAAGTGCACTATGAACTAGGAAAAGTGCATTTGTTTCACGTTTTAGGATAAGACTTTGTTTCATTTGAACCAAACTCCAGGTCCTCAAACTAAAACATCGGTTAGTTAAGAAGTTTCTATTGCATTTCTATCTATAAGAAGAGTGATAATCTTTCAATCTATACATATATAATTAAAACCGCTAAGGATTCGAGCCACCACGTTGCGCCATGTCAGATTTCGCCACACGACGATCTCACATTAAACCACATAGTATTTTGACACATGTCAAAATTTCCTTACTCCATTTATTTTACACGTCATATAATTTTTAACATATCATATTACACGTCATCTTAAGCCACATGCCGACTTAACTTAATAATTTACATGTCACTTAATAATTTAGCCAACATTTAATTACACTAACTTTTTCAAACTAAACCATTTGACATCAAACAATTGAAGTTAAATTTTACAGCGGCCGAAAAGATGGTCGAAATCTGCAATGGCCAATGTTGAATCTAAAGGCACAGAAGTCACACCACGCCTTCTGATATGTTGTGTTTTGTACAGCGTAACTAGGACTTTTTAGTACATATTTCTGTAGTGTTTTAGGCCTATTGTGAGCATTATGGAGCATCAGAGTTGAAGGCCGAAGTTTAGAGTTAGCGACATTTGGAGACGTCGGAGGATTCTGAAGGCCGCGATCGCCGCCTATGCTGAGGGCAGTCGCGGTGGACGTCGCCGAGGAGGGCAAGGTCGCCATTTTGAGGACCGCGAGATATTGAAGGCCGCGATCGCGACCATGTAGAGGTGGCGATCGCGGCTCTGTGGATCTGACACGCGTTCATATTTATCCGCTTAGTTTATTATTTAATATTTTTTTATCTTTTTAATTTCGACTGGGTCGAGACTATATTAGGTTAGTTTTCAGTCTTTGGTTGGTACTCTCTTACACCTAATTTTCAGACCTTTGTGTTTTTCTCTCTTATGGAGAACTAAACTCCCTAAATTCTATTCAAGTTGAAGCTTTTCAGACTCAAGTTGTTGTGAGATTCGTCTATTCAGGTTTATTTCTACAGGTTATTTCAATTCTCTTGTGCGTAATTATTATTGATTGTATTGATTCTTTCAAGCCTAGCTAACTTGTTGGAATTAATATTATCTATTGCTTGATTTAGGTTTTCTCGTAGCAAAGCCTGATCTTTGTAGCAACTCAATTGATTTAGGACTCGTTGGACTAAAATAATTGAGAAGAGATTTGAATGCATGTTAATTGTTTGACTCGTTGGAATTCAATTGCATGTATCCTGTTTATCCTTGTTCTTAATGCTAATATCCTTATTATTTATGATCGTTTCATGAATTATTTGGATGTTGAGTTTGCATGTCTCGTTGCCATGTTATAATTCTGATCAGGATAGGAATAACTGAAAGAAATAACTTGTTTGAATCTAGGATCAATAACTTGAGGAAGAAAAGTGGATACTTGAATAGGATTGCTTTCCTTTAACTTGATAAAAATCCAACTTTTGCATTGTTTGATTGCTTCCTTCGTTTGTTTCAATTCTTAGTTTCTAGTTTTAAATTCCAAAATCCCCCTTTGTTACCTCTTTGAGTTGATAATAATAAAACTTAGGATACAAGTGTCTCTTGGGTTCGACCCCGACTTACCGACTATACTAGTTGAGTAACTAGGGAATTATTTTTGATTTGGCATCAACAATTTTAAGCCAGTCACCTTCCCCTCCTCATTATCTGGCAGCCATTTGCATCTTCTTTCGTGGATATTGTCATGTTGCGTGGTGATGGTGGTTGTTGTCTTGGGCAATAGGCACTGTCGTCGGAGATTCCTCCCGGACCCATTGGGCTCCTATCGTTACAAACTCCACCACTTGTCTCCATGTTGCGACGGTCTGTAAAACTGTCGGAATTTTGATACCGCCCGCGGCCGCATTACTCTCTTTCTGTAGTGAGTATATCAAAATATCGCAAATATATATAACAATGAAAATTTTTGTTTTGTTCCTTTCTTATTTAATAAAGCCATTAGATAGCCTGCAAATAGTAATGACGATTTTACAGTAATACACCAACTAAAAATATTTATTGCAAAAAATGACCATTTTATACTTAAATAGCATTTGAATACCCACGTGGACATCTTTGCTATAAAATGAACATTAATAAATCTTTTTTTAAATAAATAAAAATACTTTTTTTCATTTATGAGTTTTTTGATTTATGAATACCCACGCTTGGACCTTGGTGGAAATTCAGCCGGGTCGACTCGAGAACCCACATGTATCTAGGCTAGGATGGTCGGCTGGGGTGGCCGGAAAAAGGTTGGAATGGGAGGCCAGCGACGCTTGTGGCCGGAAACCACCAGGGAATGGCCGGGAAGGTCGGGTCCGGCCGAGGGACGACCGAGCTGCCTACATGAAGAAGCAAGGGGATGGCCTAGTTGTGCCTAATCTGGCGGGTTAGGGTTTTGGGGCTCGCAAGAGACGGTTGGGGGGAGGTGCGACTTTTCCGGGGTGTAGGGTACGGGGCAGGGGTCGCGCTGGGTCAGTGGTGGCGGTTGGCGTCGGATCCCGCGGGTTAGGGTTTCGGGGCTCACGTTTGGCCGCGCGCTGGGGGCGACGAGGCGAGGGGTGGGGTGCAACTGAGCCGGGGGTGATCCAGGCGAGGTGGGTTCACCGGTGGCGAAGGGTGGTCACCGATGGAAAAGCGACGGGCTGGTGTCGGGAGAGAAAGAGAGTCGCAAGAGAGAGAAAGAGAGTCGCAGGAGAAACGCAAACCTTTAATTTACCTTTTTTCTTTAATTCCTAAAAAATTGCATTTGGGGATGAGTGGGTATTTTTGCAATAAATATGGGTACCCACTTAATTAATTTTGGTAAAGTTGTAATTTTGAAAAAAGGTATACCTTTTTCGCAATATTGACTTTTTTTTGGTATATTTACTACATGGTACGACAAGTATAACTAGTTTGAGTTATTCATTTACCTCCCTGGTCCACCCACCAAAAATTGGAGTTGTTAAATTAATTTATCCTATTTTAATTTAAACATCAAGTAATAAATATCTACAATCATATGTTGATTGGGTAATTTTCACTCAAATTACAATATAAGTTAAGTGACTTATTTGCATATATATATATATATATATATATATATTGATTTTGGTTCAAGTGATGACCACTCTTATGGTAAGACCTTTTGCTTAAAATGAGGACTAATCTCCACCATTAGATTTACCTCACCACTATATATTGAATGGTCAAGATTTTTATTTTTTTAATTTTTTTTATATTTTTTCTTTATTTAAAAAAGCTTTAAAAATGGTAAATGTGGTAGTTTAATTTTTATATACTACAAGTTCATTTTTATAGACTATAAGTTCAATTTTTATGTTATGAGTTCAATTTTCTATATTGTATGAGTTTAATTTTTATGTTCTTTGAGTTCATTTTTCAAATAATTCGATTTTCACATAACTAAAAAAATATTTAAAAAATAAATGAATTTTTTTTCATTTTTCTACCTTTTAAAAATGATTTTCTTATTTAAAAAGCATTAAAAATGTTAAATATTACAGTTCAATTTTTATATAATACGAGTTCATTTTTATAGACTAAAAGTTCAATTTTTTATGTTAGGAGTTCAATTTTCTATATTGTATGAGTTCAATTTTTATATTCTACGAGTTTATTTTTTTATCTATGATAAGTTCAATTTTTATGTTTTTGAGTTCATTTTTCATATAATTCGATTTTCACCTAACTAAAAAAATAATTAATTTTTTTAATTTTTTTTATTTTTTATTTTTTTATTTTTTTTTAAAATTATGTTCTTTTTTTTTTAAAAATCTTTAAAAACGATAAACATGATAGTTCAGTTTTTATATACTATGAGTTCATTTTTATATATTAGAAGTTCAATTTTTTATGTTAGAAGTTCAATTTTCTATATTGTATAATATTTGTATGAGTTCAATTTTCATACTCTATGATTTCATTTTTTATCTATGATAAGTTCAATTTTTATGTAATTTGAGTTCATTTTTTATAAATTTCGATTTTCACAAACCTAAAAAAAATTAAAAATAAAAAAATAAAGAAATAAAAAAAATAAAAAAAAATAATAAAAAATAATTTGAAAAAAAATCTTGCCCATTCAATACATAGTAAAAAAGTAAATTCAATGGTTGAGATTAGTCCTCATTTTAAGCCCAGTCCGTACCACAAGGTTGGTCCTCACCGGAACCATGACCTATATATATATATATATTTAAAATCCCATATTAAAAAGTAGATTATACAAATGCCTATTTTTATTAATTTTCAAATATACTTTATTTAAGATATCATCATCACATGTTGTTCTCACATTAATTCACCTTATTTTATATGACGTGTCATAAGTAAGAACTAAGATCATCACATTAAGTCACCTCTCCTTCTTCACATACCACTAATCCTTAACCTACTTCATTTAAAATAATAGATCATGTCCAACCAAAAAACCAAATGATAGATCACGGGTTATTTATAAAATTGATGAGAATTAATTATTTTAATTTAATAGAAACTATGTTCAAAATGATCACTTGATTTGTTAAAAGTTAGTGGTTATCATATTTAATTATTAGTTCATAATTAATTTTATTTTTGTATTCATCATTAGTATAACATATATTGTATATATATATTCAATTTATTGACATAAATATGTGTTAAATCAATATGTAAAAGGATTCATTTTGAATATAAAATCAAGTAAAATTTAATAAAATCCGCGCGATATTACACTAGTTATCAAAACACCTCATCAAATCAAATTCAATCATCAGTCGGTTCGTTCAAGAATTTATCCAAATAGAGCGGCTCGACCGATTAAACCGGATGGTGAACCAAAAACATCTACTACGTGCGCAGTTGTACTTGAGTGCCAAAAATAGTGTTGGTGTAATGGCAATCATCAACATAAGCTTTTATATTTAATAAAATAAAATCCATATTTACAATATATAGATCATTGGGATGCGATGCAATGCAACTAAGTATGCAACTCCCTTGGAGATCGATCCTCAAGACTTTGATTGCGCGCACCTGATAGTACATGTAGTCAGGGCCGTCTCGTAGTTTTGAGAGGCCCTGTGTAAAATTTTTAAAAAAGTAAAAAAATTATCAAATTATACAAATAATAGCTAATGAAAAATATATAAGGGGTTGGTTTGGTGGGACTCGAACACATGCCTACTTACACAAATGTAAGGCCTTAACTACTACATTAAATTGATTTTAACTAATTTTTGTACTACTATTTAAAATATATTATAAAAAGAGATTAAATGAGGTCCTGTGCAATAGCACTCTTTGCACTCCCTCATTTACGACCCTGCATGTAGTGAGATGGATTTTTTTGTAATCGATCGATGAATTTCAAATGCAAAACAGGTTGGTACAAGATAACAAGAACAATAATGATCAATACGTACGTGCTCTCATCTCATGACTACCTAGCTCACAAGTTCCCTACATATATAGAGTACATGTAAAAGGTTAGTTAGTTAATTACTTTTACATAAGACAACCGAAAACCTGGTAAAGTATAAGAATAGTCTAGTCAGTATGCCATGTCACCACTACATATACAAGAAATGCGCCAAGCCACGTCTTTTCTAATGACAAAGGAAAATAGCTGGCGGGGTTTTTATTTTTCACTGTTTGTAAATATAGCTCCTATATAAAGCTCTTGTAATTGGATAAAAATAAAAATAAAGTTCTTGTAATCCCTGTAATAAGATGATGAAAATTTCTTCGGAAATTTCGCGTGGTAATCTTGAGGTTTGACGTTATTCATAAGGTGTACCAAAGTTTGACATAATTCACACGGTAACCTTAAGGTTCATATAAAATTTGCATAATAACCTTCAGATTTGTACGAAATTCATCAAATGCACAAAAAGGTTAAAATTAACATTAATCATTCATTTTGTTTATAAAACATTAATTTTTTAACAATCTTAAAATATAATCTTATTCACTACTTTAATATCAACTAATTATTTTATTTAATTTCTTCTAACATTTGTTACTATATTATTATTTATAAATTAATCAACTAAAAAGCTATTAAAATAATCATTTTTCTCATTTATCAAAGTTAAGATGGTTTTTAAAAAGTTTATCAAATAGTTTAATTATTTATTATTTAATAAATGAGGATCAAATAATGTAATTTTAAAAAGAAAATCTTCAAAATATAAATAATTCAAACTTTAAATTTTAATTAATTATATTCGTTAATAATTTTTTTTGCATAAATATTTTTAAATAAAATAATCCAAATTTGTAAATAATATAAATTTTGATCCTTTAAATTTTAAGAATTTTTTTTTTACGTTTCTTAATTTTTAATTTTTTTTTATCTTTTTATTTTTTATATTCTAGTTCTTTGGTTTTTTCGTTTTTTTTCAAAATGTTATTTTTTTTCATTTTTTCAAAATTTTATTTTTTTTGAATTTATAAAAATATTATATTTTAAAAACTTTTAACTTTTTGTAAAAAAATTTAAATTTTAAAAAAAATATAATTTTTTTTTAAAATTTAAAATTTAATTTTATAAAATTTTAAAAAAAATTAATTTTATAAAAATTTTAAAATTTTATAAAAAATATTATATTTTTAAAAAATTTAACTTTTTTTTCAAAATTTCAAAAATTTCAAAAATTTTTTAAATTTTTTTAAAATTTTAAAAAAATTTATTTTTTATTTTTTATTTTTTTTATTTTTTTTAAATTTTTAGTTTTATTAAAGAAAGTTAAAATTATTAATTAATGTTCATTTTAATTTTTTGGTTATGTGACAAATTTAGTTTGAACCACAAGGTTATTTTGTGAATTTTGGCTATACCTCAAGGTTACCGCATAAATTATGTCAAACTTTAGTACACTTTATAAATAATGTCATACCTTAGGATTACCACGTGGAATTTCCAAAATTTCTTTCATCCTCATTTCCCCCTCGTAAACATCAAATTGTAACATGGTATTGAAACAATTGATTTTTTATTTGCTTCTCCTCTCAAATTCCGCATATATCTGATTGGCTAGATCAACATACTTTTATCTTTTCAAGTGTTTTTCCTCCCAAATTACTCGATTATGGGATAAGAAGGTAGAACTGGTTTGAGAAGACTAAAACAAATCAAACAATCCACTATACATCCATCCAAGTGATCATCCAGGATTGCCACTTAACGACACAACAATTTGAAGGCAAGAATTTTGAAGAAGAATTCAAATCTTTGAAGGTTGTGCTCTTCATAAAGAACAAGTGGTGTTTCGTCAATGAAGAATTTCCATAACCTATTTTAGATGCTTCGAATCAATCTACCTCCAGGAAATGCAACAAGATCCTCTCATGGATAATCTATATATGGCTTGAACTTGGATATCTGAAGCATGGTGATCTACATCAATACAACTAAAAAGTATGGAACATATTGATCACCCGATTTGGACAAACCAATGGTGTTCAACTGTATTACAATAAGAGAGATTTGCTTTCATTAACTCAATGTTCGATTTCTATTTCATCTTATTTCAGTAAAATGAAATCAATGTGCGATGAATTGTCTAATTTCCATGAATTTCCTATATGTTCTTGTGGCATTTTTAAGGAGATCTTAGATTTTGAAGAGAATTAAAAACTCATACAATTCCTTATGGGATTGAATTAGTCCTATAATGTCACTAAAGGAAATTTGTTAATGATCAAGCCTTTGTCTATTGTCAGTTATATGCATATTCTTTTAACGACGATATCGAAAACAATAATAGAAAAACAATTCACAACAAAACTCTCAACAATATTCTCAAGGAAATAAATTCTATTAATGCACCAATTGCATAAAACCGAATCTTAATTGTTGATAGGTGCTATTTCCTTATTGGCTTTCCAAAGTACAAAGAGAGTAATTTACCCGTTTAAACTTCGACATATATGGTTCTTCAAAGAGAAATGAGGTCACTAATGAGCAATATACACAATTAATGGAGCTACTGCGATAGAAGGGATCAAATGACAAAATGACAAAATTGGGAGGTGATTTCACTAGTTTTGCAAGTAATACTCTTGACTCTATTCACTTATCACACTCTTTGATATTGGACACAAGAGTTAGCAATCATATGAGCCATGAGAGGTCATTGTTAATTTCAATGAAACCTCTAGCTAAACCTTTTTTGTCAAATTATCTGCTTAACCTCTGTTGTTTGTTCGATCTCACCAGAGTTATAGTCTTCTCAAGAAAAGTTGTCTACAAGACTTTTGTCGACTCCAAGTCGTAATGGTCATGTGCTTGCTAATTGGATTGCTCCTCCATTTGGTTGGATTAAGTTGAATGTAGATGCGGTTTTGAAAGGTAATCCAAGACTTGCTGGAGTGGAGGTTTGTTTCGTGAGACCTATGGAAATTTCATCCATGGCTTCATATTCAAGTGTGGTGATTGTCTGAACTATAGGTTGTGCTTCGCGGGATCCAAGTTGCTAAATCAAGGGGTTCCTCTTCCCTTCTAGTGGAATCGGATGCTGCTAATGCAGTAGCTTTGCTTTAGTCTGAAGACCTCGTCACACACCCTGACTTTTATCTGATTAAGCAGTGCACTGGCCTGATTCGTGAAGGAGATTGACACGTGAAAATTTGTCATTTTTACCGCTCAACAAATGTTGTCATTGATATGCTTGCCAACCTTGCCATAGATTTTGTTACTTGTTTTTCCTAATTTTCTATCTATACTTCTACTATTTCAAATATCTTAAATTCGGATTATGTAGCCTCTTTGAGATATGTCTTTTTTATGACAAGGAATCCACGAAGGTGGAACACCTCGATGCGTGGTCCAGCTGACAAGGACCACGATCCAGGTAAACCGACTTGCGCCGACCGGCTCGACCCAATGACAAGAGGAATGGTAAGACTTGATTTTTTATCCAGGTGAATGGGCAGAGACAAGGATCGAACCCGTGACCTCCCAACATCCCCTCATATCTTTTAAGAATCTGAACAAAAGGATGGTGGCGAATGAGACATCGTATTATTTTTTAAGAATATCATTTGAACAAGAACCCCTAATAGTTGAATCAGTAGACAAATAAGATCTACCCCAATTCCCAACAAACATCCTACATTAAAAATATCATCACGCCAAGCCATGTGGAGTGGTCAATTGTGATAAGCAATAATACAAAACATTGCAAATTGACACTAAAAAAACACTATTGGAATCTCACAAGTCGATCCAAAATATTTATTTCAAGCATTCAAACAAAAAGCCATAAAACAATGAAATGTACAAATATTCCTACAAAAATTCTTATCACATTGAGTTTTCGGATTGTATAAATGTATAGAGCGTTTATTAACAACAAGACACCCTTTATTTGGATCATCATTACTCATTATAAGTATATGACAAACAATTCCAAAACGCATTTTTATCTCAAATTCGGAGATCATCTCCCAATCGACAGTTCGACACTAAAATATATGAACGAGTTGGACTTGGGAGCGGGGAAATACTCCCCCGTTCAATTCCCAAACAACCCTTCGGAATCAGTTTTTGCCCTTTTGTGTATAAAGATGCTTTTAAGAGCATCTTGACAAAATAACTTATTAACCATGGTGTCCCGTTTGCCTACTTCTCATTTCTACACATTTTTGTTTAGTTTTTGTTCTCTTTTGCTTGCCCTTTCTCTTTCGTTGTGCAATGGCACCTCCATAATCAGAGCCTTCTGAGCTGGGTTTGTGGCCATTCACTGTCAATTTAGCAGATTTATGCTTCTTTTGAGACTTTCAGTTCATTGCTTCATTCTGCCCAATTGTGTTGTCTTGCAGATTTCTGTCTAATAGAGGGTTTTGTGAGTACCCAAAATTTACACAGATTTAAAACCCAAAAGATTGAGTTGGTAGAAATTTTTTCTGTCAATTATTGCCTAATTGAACTGTTGACTTTTCCAAATTTCAGTAGACTATTTTGCCTGGAATTTGGGTTTTGAAGCAAAATTTGGGGAGGATGGCCATTGAAAGCCCAGAAAGCGAATCAGAGAATCTCAGGAAACAGCTGAGTGTTGCAGTTAGGAGTGTTCAGTGGAGTTATGCTATTTTCTGGTCACTCTCAACAACACAGCAAGGGTAGAATATCTTCCCCTTTTCATTTTCTTGCCAATGATCTTTGTGGGGGCTCTATTGATTGTTTATTTGAGCTTTCCATTCTTTCAACTTTTCTTTTTTGCCTTTGCTTTGATATGAGCATTTTTTGAAAACTCTTTTTTCCTTGGATGTTCTGATGGGGTTTCATGAATTTCATTTTCTTATATGATATGGGTAGAGAAAAAAAAATGATGGATGGAAGAAGTAATATACTTTACTGGATTTGATTGTAAGTTAATTATCCTTACTTCTTTCTTTATTTGGAACTGGCTTTTAGAGTCTTTTACGTTAGCCATGTGTACGTGTACTAAGATCTACCAAAGAGGCAAAGCAAAGAGATGTCACAATCCAAGAATAAATTCTCCTTTACTTACTCTAAATTTTTGTTGCAGATAAGTAGTAGTGCTATAATGCACAGCTCTTCCAGATGAAATGATATGAACAAGCATTATTGTTACTTAATCAGCTGGAAATCTATGCTAATTTCATAATTTTTATGAATATGATGAGGCTGATGTTTATCAGGGGCTTCACTTGGGGATGATGCATTCCATTTTCCTATAGGAAGAAGGAAAATACTAGAAGAGTTAGTGTTTTCGCTTTGATATAGTGGTTCAGCTGATGAGAGAGGCTGTGTCTTTTACATGTGCAATTATGTCAATGGAAACTGAATGCGCTAATTTTATTAGGAAGCCAAGGAGTGAGAGATTTTCTCCTTGGCAACTTTCCTCATCCTGTCTACCCTTAATCTAAAGCTGCCTCAAGATATTAATGGCATTAGTTTAGAAGCAATTGATTTGGCTTCTCCAATAATCCCTGGTCAAGCTTCCAACTTACCTTCTCATGGGAAAAACTTAAACAGCAATGCCTATTTCGCTTAACTTAAGCTTTTGGTGATGAAGTTATTCAAGAAAGCCAAATCATTCTCTAAGCTCTTTCTTTTTAATATTTGAATTGGTCTTTTTTCTGTTCTATATCTACTAACTTTAAAGTGTTTTTGGGTGTCTATAGGGTGTTGGAATGGGGTGATGGATACTACAACGGAGATGTCAAGACTAGAAAGACTGTCCCAACAGCAGAAGTCTATGCTGATAAATTGGGTTTAAGGAGGAGTGTACAGCTGAGAGAGCTTTATAAGTCACTTTTAGATGGGGAATCTGATCTAGGCAATACAAATACAAGGCCTGCTGCCGTGTTGTCTCCAGAGGATCTCTCGGATCTTGAGTGGTTTTACTTAGTTTGCATGTCCTTCACTTTCAAAGTTGGCCAAAGGTACCAACTCTTTGCAAATTCTTACTTCATTTTGCTTCTTTTTATCATAAAAACACACAACATCTTATCTGTGCTTGAAAAATATTGATGACAGTAGAAAGCTCTCACAGACTCACGCTTCGGACTCTTGAGTTAAGTAATAGGTTGATCTAATGGAAACAAAACCTGATTCAAGCAATATTGCTGTTATGTTGACTGTACAAAACATCAACTCATGATCTTTCATATGTCATTTGATATTGCACCTTATATTGTCATCTGTGAATTATGCTTTACTTGTGATATTTTACATTCTTTCTAAGTTTGCCTGGAAAAGCATATGCAAATGGTCAATCTGTCTGGCTTTGTAATGCCCAAGACGCTGATAGCAAACTGTTCACTCGCTCTTTACTGGCAAAGGTACGTTCTTTTGTTTGAGATGATAATTTCCGTTTCTTTTTTAACTTGAATTTTTGCCAAGATATTTCATTTCAGTGATTTGTGGAACAAGCTGACTTAGTTTTTGCCTTCTCTGTCTTTCATGGTTTAACACCACGTTGATTGCTTCAGAGTGCATCTGTCAAGGTATTGAGCATTTTTCTTACCAGAGAGAGTTTCATAATATCTGAAAGACATTTATAACCACAAAACTCTTGTTGGAGTCCCAATTTGACACTAATTTCTTATTACTTATTTTGCAGACAGTAATTTGTTTCCCACATATGGGAGGTGTGATTGAGCTGGGTGTCACGGATCTGGTAACCATTACAGATGGATACAATTTTCCAGTGGATTTTTTTTACCTGCGTATAACTTTTTGCATTAACTAATTTTTTTAATTGTTTTTGTTGGAATCAAGATATCAGAGGACCCAAAACTTATCCTACACATTAAAACCTCCTTACTAGAGTTTGCAAAGCCTGTCTGCACTGAAAAATCCTTCTCAGATAAAAAAAATGCAGACTATGACAAGGATCAGACAGGTACAAAGATCCCTGAAATGAGCCAAGAGATGCTGGAACAAGAAACCTTTGTAAATCTCTACCCATCAGCTGAAGGAATCAAATTACCTGAAGAAGTTGTGAATGAGTTGCACAGAAGCATGGCAGATGAGCTCAACAACATAGGCTCACCTGATGACTGCTCAAATGAATGTTGTCAAAACAGTCAACAAAGAGAAGATTCCTTCATGTTAGAATTTAATGGAAATGATATCGTGGCTAATTCCCCGGTCCAAAGCTGGCATCTTGCGGATGGTGAAGATGAGTATGACGACGATCTTAGCCGTTGCATTCAAGACTCGTTTAACTCCAGTGGTTGCATATCTCAAGCTTTTATCAGCCCAAATAACCACCTTCAGGTGAAAGAAATCCAAGACTGCAATGACACGAAGTTTAGCTTCTTGGATCTTGGAAATAACAATGAGGATGAGGATTTGCACTACAAGAAAACCGTCGTTGCTATCCTTCAAAACTCACCTTTCTTGGTGAAGGGACAATCTGTTTGTAGTTATAATAGTAATAAATTGTCGGGCTTTGTTCCATGGAAGAAAACATTTGGAGTGAGGTACGATTCTCCACAGCCATCTCAGAAAACTTTGAAGAAGATTTTGTTCACTGTGCCTTTGATGATTTCAAGAAGCCCTCTTGAGCATTCAAATAAAGACAGGAAGGAAGAAAAAAATAGAGAAGAGAATAATAACTATCTTGCTCTCAGGTGTTTGGTTCCCTCAATCAGCAAGGTAAGTATATTTGTTAAGCACTACACATTATAATCACATTTTTAGTAATAAGCACTTGTTTATCATTCATTACAAAATGGATTGCCATACAAAGCCTAAGTACGACCTTCCAAAAAGATTGAAACAAATATAAGGCCTTTTGACTAATCTCATTCTTCCTCAAAATTCAGGTTGAAAAAACAGCGATCTTGAATGACACGATTGAGTACTTGAAAGAGCTTGAAGCCAGAGTGGAAGAGCTAGAGTCATGCGTTAATCAGTCGGATTGTGAAGCAAAAGCTAGAAAACAATATGTGGATGTGGCAGAACAGACATCTGATAACTATCACAATAAAAGCAGAAGTGATACAAAGAAGATGTGGGTGAACAAGAGGAAGGCTTGTGACATTGATGAAAATGAAGCTGAGCTAGAGCTTGGAAATGTCGCCCCATTTGATAATAATGCACCAATTGACATGAAGGTTATGATT
The DNA here is from genome assembly GCA_964016875.1 of Fallopia convolvulus. Lineage (NCBI taxonomy): Eukaryota > Viridiplantae > Streptophyta > Magnoliopsida > Caryophyllales > Polygonaceae > Fallopia > Fallopia convolvulus. The sequence continues at coordinate 60,684,889 of OZ024720.1, read as the reverse complement.
AGAAATCAAGAGGTTCTGATTGAAATGAGGTGTCCTTGGAGGGAGTACTTGTTACTTGATATGATGGATGCTGTAAACAATCTTTGCTTGGATGCTCATACGGTTCAGTCTTCGACTGTTGATGGGATCTTGATTGTATCTCTCAAATCCAAGGTTAGTTCTTAATACCTACTACCAAGCTTACTTCTTTTTTTTAAGTTGTAAGGGTGCATTTTGATAGCACCACATAATGCACTATCTTGCATTAAATCTTAAGATAATTTAATATAATGCATTATGTGGTGTAATCCAAACACACCCTAAATCATCTTGATCTCTTTTGTGCTCCCCTCCCATTTTGGTATATTGGCTTAATTATCTAAAACAAATACAAAGTTCTCAACTTTATAATATTTTGAGGCCCCAAATGTGCAGTTAAAAGAGAAGATTGAAAGTGACTCATAAAGTCTAGAAAAGGCTTACATCCATTTAATGAACTGGGCCTACTTGGCTGTCTATTAGGATGGGTGTAGCAAGTAAGGTGTCTTTTATCTAGGTAATCCATCTTGAGTGAATTTCCCTCTGACTGTTATTTGGTGGAGCTCTTTTGCCCAAGGAATAGAGACAATTGATAATGGTTCTATAAAGTAATGGACAGGGCTACTTCCTATCAACAGGGGCTCTTACTTTCATGAATAATTAAAGGGCCTACTTGGCCGATTAAGTCAGATTGTTGCAATATTTTAGATGGCACTTTTTTCACTGAAAAGCAATACTTTCATATTCTGTTTTATAGATTTATAATTGTACAGTACTACATGAAGGGTTTCCCTCTGTTTTTATTTGTATTCAAGCATACACAATGGTTGCCCAAGAATTTTGGTCATCAAATTAAAATAATGTTATCTCTCTCTTCCATTTTTTATTTTTCATTTTTTTAATTTTCATTCTCCACTCTTCAATGACACTTGTCATTGTGTCATTCAATGACCAAAGAAGAGTTTTGGTCATCACAATGACCAAAACAATGCCCATTTGATCTTCTCTCTCCTCTTTTAATATTTTTTTATACTCTCTTTCCTCTATAACCAAAGTTTTGGGCAACCATTGGCAATACTCTTAGGTTGTGTTTATAAGGACCAATTTACATTATATGGCTTCGGTACCAAAATATAATTACTTTATCCATTAACTAATCAAATTTCATCAACAAGCTTATGACTATCATTTGCACTATAAGCATGTTTACCAAACACATCCTTAGCTGGTTTCCTCCCAAAGAAAAATGAAATTGCAAGAGTTTCATAGTGAGTTTTTAAGACTGCATTCGAAAATGATTGAAGTAAGACTCTTTGTTGTGGTATTTTCAGTTTAGAGGAGCAGCATTTGCATCAGCCGGAATGATCAAACAAGCGCTCAGGAAAATGGTTGGCATTTGTTGAGCACGCGCGCAAGCCTATTATCGATGCATGCATGAATCTTAGAAACTCTTAATCTTCATCCCCTTCTTTCATCTATTTGGTAGTAATGGATGTGTATGTGTTTGTTGTAGCTGAGCTTTAGTAGAACTGAAAAGGGCAACCTTCTTTGTTTCATTCCTCTACCAATTTAATTGGGTGCCATTGAGGCATAAATACTCCATCTAGTCTGATTGAATACCTTACTTTGTGCATAATGTGTTTCTACACTACACTTCCTTGCATTTTCTTAGGATATAGTTCTTCCCATAAAGGATACCTTTGTTATGAGTCAAAATCCTGAAAAACATATATTAGTCGTCATGTCTTGTTTCATGAGCCTCTTTTTCCATCCGTGTCAAAAACCGAGTCCACCTCGACTTTCGCACCTAACCCAAGTCTGTTTTCTCTCTATCTCCTTTGGTTTGCCGCTCGCTCGTCTTCTACTACCGCACCGCATGAGCCGTTGTCCGCTGGCCCGTCTGACACCTCCTGCAAGTCCTTGGTGTTGCAGAGGTTCGAATCAGCCGCGCTCAATGGCGACCCGGTCCATATAAGCCCCCACACCCTCACTTCCTACCCAAACCGAGACCTCCTCGGTTGCCCCACAAGACGCGCCTAACTCAAGTCTTCCTCACCTCCGCCCAGCTGAAAATTCCACACATCCTATGACTACCCGGGCAGCCACGGGCAATCTCAAACCAAAGGTCTTTACCTCCATCAAACACCCATTACCTCCCCATCCTCTACCCGATGATGAACCAAAAACCAATCGCCAAGCTCAAAGGCATTCACATTGGATTGTTGCAATGAAATTTGAATTCGATGCCCTCCAAGGCTCAGGTACGTGGTCTTTTATCCCTCATTCTTCAAATAGTAATGTTGTGGGTTGTGAATAGGTGTACATGATCAAAAGGAAGACTGGCGGCTCTATTAATTTGCTACAAAGCACATCTTGTTGTAAAAGAATACAATCAGAAAGAGGGAGTAGATTATTTTGATACTTTCAGCTCGGTGTTCCGCCCTACCACCATTCGCATGATTCTGAGCATGGCACTTACTCGTCAGTGGTCCATTTGTCAGCTTGACATAAATAACGACTTTCTCAATGGAGATTTGAGTGAGCGCATTTATATGGAGAAACCACCTGGTTTCATTGATCCGGATCGGCCTAATCATGTATGTTGCCTACAAAATTCGCTTTATGGGCTCAGGCACGGTCCTCGGGCCTAGTTCAATAAGCTTAAGTGCGACCGGCAAAAGACAAACTGAAATGCAAATCCGGCCCTTTACACCAGCGGTTTGAGGTCCCACCGCGATACCCTCCGTCTAATGGTACGTACAATTTTTTTAGTTTAACTATTTTAATTTCAAAATTGTTATTTAGTGATAATAATTTTCTCGTAGCAACAACAAACCGGACGGGAAGTAACGCCTCTCGAGTTGCACATCGAGACGTATACGCGGGGCCCAAACTGAGAGTTTATAGACCGTCGTGCAGCTGATATCGTTGTAAGTACTACTATATTATTTCCTCAATATTTTTATTCATACTTTTAATTCCGTTGTCAAATCAGGTTAGTTTTTTACAATATTTTTGTGCAGGCGCGGTCCAAAGAGATCCTCGCAGTCCGTCCGGGACCCCACCAAGATGAGTGTGAGGCATTTTTAGAGGCGGCTGGATGGGTCGGTTCAGGGGAAGTTGTTCCCATCTCGGTCACGCCGCATCGGACTACTATAACCTCGAAGTGCTATTAGGGCCCTCAGACAACCTCCTAGGATGGTAGATACAACAGGAGAATGCCTCCCTGCGTGCATAGGTGACGGAACTCCGATAGAGCCAAGAAGCGACCCAAGCGAGCGTAGCAGCGACAACAGATTTAGCTTCTATGAAGTTCATGGAGAATACGCGTCGCAACCAAACACTGCTATCTTCGTCCTTTCCGCCACCTCTCCCCGATGGTGCAGACCGGATGGATTAGTTTAGTAAAAAATTATTTTTGTGAATGTTTTTTTTAAATATTATTATTATTGTATTTAATATTTTTGTTTTATTATTTATAAATTCTGTTAGATTAAAATTTTAAATAAAATTATAATTTAAAAAAAAATAAAACTAAAGATGAATTTAGCGACCACGTGGTCGCTACGGCTTTTGGCAGTGACCGCCGCCTAAATGGCAGACTTGGCAGTGACCGCCTAAATCTAGGCCCACAATAGCGACCACATGGATGCTAAATCTTGGTCTATGATAGCGACCAAGTGGACTTGAATATCTTGTGGTCGCGAAATTCAGCGACCATGTGGTCGTTAATCCGGTTTGCGACCTAATTTTTAGCGACCACATTTCGCAACCAGAATCTCGTCGCTAAATCCGTTTGCTAAATCAACATTTTTTCTAGTGTTAGGCGGTGGCAGTGGGAGTGGTGATGTAGTGTTTTAATTCAAAAGCATCGAGCGAATTGAGGACACTCAATCGCCAGATTGAGTAAGTTGTCCGATCAAGCTTGATGGAGAAGATCGGGAATTGAAGATTTGTTAAGTCCTATTTTTGGAGAGCAACAGAGAGTAGATTTCTGCTCGTTCGAGTGATGGAGGCATCACCAGACGACAAGGTGTTGGCGGTGTTGGCGGATTCATCCGATGAAGAGGTCGACATGGTCGATTAAAGATGAGAGCAACAAAATTGTGTTTGAAAAAGTACGATCTTGGCTCTGAAACCATGTAAGACTAACGAGAATATTTGTGAAGTCTTTGCTGAGAGACTCAACAAGAGCAATCGTATTAAATTGGAAGAGTTTTTCAACCAAAAGAAAAAGGAAAAGAGTTTACAAGATATTCTTGGAGCCTAAGAAATAAAAAAGATAAAAATATATATAGAATTGCGATCAGATGGGAAAATTTGCTACAGTGTTTTATGCGGGCATTTGTGACCCGTCCGATCTTGCGCTTTAAGGGCTAGGATGAATACACACGTTTAAGTGATTTTGATAAAAGCAAGACACGGAGGGGTATTCTCGTCCTTTCACCCATTAAATTAGAACACATCTTGCTGGAGTCTTCTTCAACCTCTATATCGTGGGTTTCATTCGCCTATTTCGATCGATCTCCATTCTTATTGCCTCTTGCTTCTTCTAATTTGGCTCACTCTTTTTTTTGTAGATTTTGGCTCGAATTTATGTTCTCTCTTCATAGATTTTGCTATAGATATTTTTTCTATGGTTTCAAGTTCACATTTAGTTTTTTTTTTTAAATTTGGAGCTTGGTACTTCGATTACATATTTTTGTGTGTTTTGAACCGATTTTTGTTGATTATAATCTATGAAGATTGTGTATGTTTTGCTTTACAATTTCAAGTTTTTGATTGAAAACAAAGGCTAATATCCAATGCTTATGTAACCGCCCACCATGTGTTCGACAAAAGTCCAAATGGTCAACTTAGTGATTAGAGCACTTTTTTTTACAAATTGTTCATAAATTATGAACCTAACATACCAAATCATTAACTCATACCATTTATTAACTAGAATGCATGACGCAAGTAACAAGTTTTGTGAATTAAATTTCATGAACCATATTTATAATTGTTATGAACCTAATCATATAAAGACAGACACCCACAAAATATGATTTATGTACTAGTTACATGTCCAAAATAACAAGTATTATGAATTAAATTTCATGAACCTTAATGACAATTGTTATGAACTTAACCATATAATGACTTGAACCAACATAATATCATTTATGAAAACATGACACAAATAACAAGTATTGTGAATTAAATTTCATGAACCTTATTGACAATTGTTATCAACTTGACCGTATAAAGCCATGAACCATTAGTCCAACTTTTATGAACTAAAAATCGTAAGACGAAATATTATAAACTTATGCTTATAAAAACATGAACTAAAAGAACAAAATTCATGAACCAAAATAACTAGTATGACTTAAAAAACATAAACAATAAGATAAATTAAGAATTAAAAGTCAAGAACCATAAGAATTATTATGAACCTAGCTTACAAAAACATGAACCAAAAGAACAAGTGCCATGAACCAAAAATCACGAAGGAAAATAAAAACTAGCTTGAACTAAAAGACATGAATCATAAGATGAACTTTGATGAACCTAAGGTTATTTAAACATGAACCAAAAGAACAATTGTTATAAACAAAAAAGAACGGAACAAAATTTATGAACCATAAGAATAAATAATATGAACTTTACCTTAAAAAGTCATGAACCAAAAGAACAACCGATATGAACATAAAGACATGACCGTATCAAGAATTAGCCTATGTGGGATTTGAACCCACATCTATGTGCACATGCACATTGCTCTACCATTTGAGCTAATAGGCTACCAAATGACATGAACTATAAGATAAACTATTGAGAATTAAAAGTCATGAACCATAAAAATTATTATGAACCTAACTTACAAAAACATGAACCGAAAGAACAAGTAGCATGAACCAAAAATCACGAAAGAAAAAAATAACTAGCATAAACTAACAGACATGAACCATAAGATGAACTTTGATGAACCTAAGATTTTTCAAACATGAACCAAAAGAACAATTGTTATAAACAAAAAAGCACGGAACAAATTTATGAACCATAAGAAGAAATATTATGAACTTTACCTTAAAAAGACATGAACCAAAAGAACAACTAATATGAACAACAAGATATTACCGTATCAAGAATTAGCCTATGCGGGATTTGAACCCACATCTATGTGCACACGCACATTGCTCTACCATTTGAGCTAATAGGCTACCAAATATACTATTTGTCAAGTGTCTCACTGATGCAACAAGATCTAAAAAAACTCACATTGATTTCTCACATGAAGACTTAGGAGATAACTTCAACAATGGCAACGTATCATCAATCATGACTTCTATACCAAAAGCATGTCATTAAAGAATCAATACCACTTTCAAATTAACCATCTCAACAAAATAATCCATAAGAGTAAGATTGAGAGCCTAAAACAATAAACCCTAGAAAAGTGAAAAACAAGCACACCCTTTTTGTTCCTCTCACCATTGTTGATTTGAATTGAGTAAGATTGAGAGCTTAAAATAGAGGATGATGATATCGAGCAAAATCTGGCAAGATCAAGCGAGATCGAGAGGTGGTGATTTGGATTTTTGAGAGAGAAAGTGACATGCGGCGTATGAACGATAGCGGCGTACGAAAGAAAGTGAGATTGCAGGAGTTCAGGGTTGAAAAAAATTAGCCTAAAGGGTAGTTTCGTCTTTGAACCTAAAAACTAATATATTTACCCGCGTGCCATTGTAAATGAACCGCTTGATTTTTTCTTTTTTCTACCAAACCCGTTTCATCTAATCGCATCTGTCCATTATTTTAATCCAACGTCCCAGGTTTGCTCGCATTTTTTTATTGTATCAATATAATCCACCGGAGTGTGACTCTATATACATAATAGAATTTGATATTATCTCATCCTAAAATAAATATATAACTTCCTAAAAAATATACTCATAATATTTCTATCTCTAATACCTTTTAACACTTCATTTTTTTTTCTTTCTTCCACCTTACTTTCATTTACCTCACTTTGATAGAGCATATAGACATAGGTTTTAGAGCATGTTTTTATTCCCATTTTATGCATGTTTAGCTAGAATTTCACTTTAAGTTGTAGTTTAAGTTTTATTTCGGTTTAGTTCGGAATCTACGTGTTTGTATGTTGTATTGCAGGTCGGATGGTGAAGTATGGTTGGTATGAGGCTAAGGACCGAACCGAAGAACGCATGGAGAGCATTGAAGAGAAGAACCGAAGGAAAAATCACAAACTAAGAGGAGTGCCAAACCGCGCCACGAGTAGTGTGCCAGCGCTGGAAGGAACGAACTTACTGAGGCCACGGCGCAGGCAGGACCAGGGAGAGCGCGACCGCGCTATGGGTGACTCTGACCGCGCTTTGGCGCGTTGATCCGATGCTGACTCGGACCTCGGTGTTATATTTTGGGCCGACTTTATTAGTATTTTTGGATGTTTTTGATATCGTATAAATACTTTCTTAGGTTTCTTTGGAGACATATGCTATCTATTGCTTTGTTTTTATGTTATTTTGATTTGGAAAACTCTTGGGAGACAAAAACCTAGTTTGCAATATTGAAGAGAAATCAAACTCTTGTAAGTTTAATTCTTCTTTAATGTCTTATTCTATCTAAATTTCCCATGTCCAACTAGTTAGTTGAAGTTGTATGCATGATTGTTTGTGAGGTTTGAGTTATTTATATTTGCCTTGACTAGATTGAATTTCTTATGCTTGATTGATTAAATTCACTTAGGATTATAATAGCTTGATCACCTATTCTATTTCTAGGTTGAATTACAACTAGAATAATTAAATAGACGGTGGAATAAGGTTAATCAAAGGCGATGAATTCAATCACAAAACATCATGAATAGACGGTGGAATTCATGAACTATGTTTCTATTGAATGCTTTGAACTTAATTGCATGATCAATTTGACATAGAAGGTTTTCTAGATTAATTAGTTAAAAGGTTGTTAAAGACGGTGTATTTTAATAACCATCTTAAGCTTGAATTTCATAAATTTACAATAGATTAGTCAAGGGAAATCGAAATAAGAATAATCAAGGATCAAAATTCATGTATGCAATGGATACGAAACTAGTTGGACGCTTTTCTCTATATTTGAATTTCTAATCGTTTTATTTGCTTTGCTTTATTTATTTAGATAAATAGTTTGAAATCATAAAAAACCCCTTTTCGCTAAAGTAATATTATTTAAATACAAGTAATCTTAGTCCTTGTGGATTCGACTTTTGCTTCCACTTTACTCAGGTTCGGAGGTTAGGATATTTCTTTGACAGTAGTTTTACAGCGACATAAAAGTGCTCATCAAATTTCACTGCCTTTTTTAACACATCACATTTTCCTCTCTTCTTTCCACTAGTGCTTGTTTGGTAAAATGTAGGATTCCTAGGGTGTTAAATCAAGGGAAGTTAATTTGTGGGAATTTTATTTGGATTTTTCTAATGTGTGCCCATGGGCACACATTAGTAATACTAATTTAGATAAATTTAGTAATTGTTTGTTAATTTATTTTGGGTTTTTCTAGTGTGTGCCCATGGGCACACACTAACAATGATTGGTGTTTTTTTAATTAGAAGTTTATAGGTAAGTATTACTTAATAATTTTAAAATTAGTAATAAAGAGAAATAATATTCTTCCACAATTAAGTTATTTAGTAATAAAGAGAAATAATATTCTTCCAAAATTAAGTTATGATTTCCTTATTTATATATTTCCTTTCTCAATTTACACTCTCCTTCTCAATTTACATTCTCCTTCCTAATTAAGGTGACCTAATCATTGTTAGTGTGTGCCCATGGGCACACACTAGAAAAACCCATTTATTTTATTTTAAAAGGATTCATTAATTCCAATTTAGGGAATAGTTTTGAAATAATTTCCCAAATTAGCACTTTTATTGTGTGCCCATGGGCACACATTAGCTGAACCAATTTTATTTCATGTGATTTGAGAAAGTGTTTGCTTAAATTAAATTTGTAGGAATTAGATTTCTAGATGTTGTTTGGTTTGGTTTGAGAAATCATGGGAATTTATATAAAATTACTATTATAGCCATTGTCCATAAAAATACTATTGGTTTATTTATGGGTAAATTAGAGATTTTGTAATTAATAAAATTTTAAAGAAAAAATATTTAAAATAAAAGGGTGGAAGTAGATCTTACCCACCCCTACATGGTATTTACAATTCCTCGATTTTAAAGGAATTGAAAATCGTAGGAATTTAACTTTCTATAATTTTTAGTCAATTTTTTTCACCCACCCCATATATTAGATGGTATTATCATAGAATTTTCCCTCCCACAACAAGTAACCATTCTTCCTTTGTAATAATAAATTATCGATTCTCATCAAAAGGACGACTTAGCTGGACCCTCCATTGGAGTACCGCCCTATCGTTACTGATATTTTAAAAGTGTATAAAAAATGTATTTAAAAGCATCAAGTATTCACATGAATGAATATTATCTTCGACCGACTACAACCTAGCGTATATCTCATTCGATACTTAATTCATGCATGGCTCATAGTACAGACCATATTGCTTTCTATAGTCATATGGTATGCACCCACCTATTTAACCATTAATACCGTATTTTTAAAATTCTTATAAAGTTGTTAAATACCAGCATTTGCATGTTCAAGGATAATGATATGAATATATTAATTTGTCCTTTAATTTTGACATTTCAAACAATAATTAAATTGTACGTGGGTGTTGATGCTGCTTTAATTTGATAACATTTTTAAATTAGTTTGTTACATGGAAATGGTTGTGACTTGTGAGGAAGACGTGCCTCCCAGTTAGCCTTGTACTGGTACCTTTCTTGTAAGTGTCTGCATGAGGCAGGCAATCAAAGTATTAAAAAAAAAGTGAATTTTTTGTTCCAAAAAGAAGTAATAATAATGAATTAGTATTTAGTATCCATTTTTTTTTTAGAATCGGAGGCGGTATCAAATTAGATAATTAAAATCTCTAAAAAAAAAAAAAATATCCATTTTTTTTAGAATCGGAGGCGGTATCAAATTAGATAATTAAAATATCTAAAAAATAATAGGGTTCGGACCACAATATTTTATTATTTTATAGAGATATTAATTAATCGATAAATTAAAATTTATTAATTTCAAGATATTTTTGAAATAAGAAATTTCAAAAAGCACTATCATATAAGATTTCATTGTAGGATTTTAGAAGGCTATGAGTTGGGACAATCTGATCCATGTAAGATTAATGTTTTGGCTGCTATATATCAATCTTGTAGTCTTGGCTTTGATAGTTAATGTTGAACAAGAGGCAATAGCAAATTGTTTTAGACACTGCAAAATTCGTTCATGAGATGAATTGAAGTCTCAAGAAATTATTATAGTTTACATTGCAAAATTTGTTTTCAAAACAACGCTAGAAATGTTGGATCCAATAAGAAAAGTTTAAGATGAGCTCGAAATAGAACTAGAAAAAACAAATAACACTACAATCATATTTCATTAGATTTTCTTAGTTATGACTATGTAACTTTTTATATAATTAATTTATGATATTAATAGGACCTTATATTTATATAGTGGTTTTTTTGAAAATATGTTATCTTATTATCTTATCGAAATTTGTTAAATTTTACATTGGCTCAAGTCGGGACCGGAGAAAAATATTAATTTAGAGAGTTTATTAATTTACCGAGTATTAATTTAGAGTGGTTTTACTGTATGGTAATAAATTCTATTTTTTTTGTTTAAAATATCGTAATAAATTCTATAGCACTACTAGCACTTAGACCTGTCAAAAACTGACCTAACCCGCTAACCCGACCCGACCCGTCCGATAATTTTAGGGTTAAGACCCGAAAATTTGAACCCGAAACCCAAAATAAACCGAACCCGATACAACCCGAACCCGTTGGGTTGAAACCCGAACCCGTTGGGTTGAAACCCGAACCCGTTGGGTTGAAACCCGAAACCCCTTGGGTTGACCGATTTAGCCTATTTATAGAATTTTTTAAATTTATTTTGAAACTTATAATATATTTTATTATTAAAATAAATGAAAATAATATATTATAATTAAATATTATTATTTAATTAAAAATTAATTTTAATAATCATAAGAAAAAAGGATATTTTAGACCCGCTGGTCAACCCGAACCGACCGAAAACCCGCTACAACCCGACCCGATTGACCCATAACGACCCGTGACCCGATTCAACCCGAACCCGAAATGACCGAACCTGAATCCGCCCAACCCGACCCGATTGACAGGTCTACTAGCACTCATACTTAAGCGGTCATTTCGTTAAATATAGAGTGTATTTCTTAAAAAATTAAATTTTTATAGTCTGAAAAGATAAAAATGAAGCCGAATTCAATATTTTTTACTAGATCTTTATATGTATTGCGAAATTGACTTGATTTAATTTATGATGTTATCGAGATTTCTAATCCATCTATGAGCGGGAAAATATTATAAAAGTATTTTCTATATGTATTTCTTAAACTCTTTTATTATTTTTATTGTTAAATTACCGCTTTTATCCTTACGGTGGAGGAATCTATCTTAATTAAAAGATAGAATTTCCGCGTGGATTGCGAGAGACAAGATATCGCTTGCTTGGGTGTCAAGACATCTCGGTCGGCCCTAGAGAGTAGAGATAGAATTTTCGGCATTCTCTCTTCCTTTCCTCCACTATAAATACATGAGATCGCCATGAGTGCGTGGTAAGTACACTCATATTCGCTGAGCTCGCAAGCAAGTCTTACTTTTACCTCGATATTCGGTCAACAAACTGCTCTTTTGACGTAGGCATCGAAGGTGGATTAAAGGGTCCTCGTACCCTGTGTCCGTTGTTTTGTTAGTTCTAGGTTGAAGAGAAGCTTGAACGGAAGGTGAAGAGGAGGATCAAGAGGAGCATTCAATCTGTGCATTAAAGGCGAATTTTTGTGCACTAACATCGTCCATGAACAATAAGATACATTCAAGTACTAAGCCACACATAACATGGAATAATCGATTATCCCAAAATCAGATCAATGGATCGATAAAGGTGAAGAAGAAATCACAATGGCCCGTCACCATTAACAGTGCACTAACATCGTCCATGAACAATAAGATACATTCAAGTACTAAGCCACACATAACATGGAATAATCGATTATCCCAAAATCAGATCAATGGATCAATAAAGGTGAAGAAGAAATCACAATGGCCCGTCACCATTAACAGTTCAATGAGCTTCAATTTTGAGAAGGAGGATTTATGACGATAAATGATGAAAATACCCTTAAAAATTAAAAATACGAGTTTTCTTAGGGCATAGGATAAGCATCTTATTCTGTGTGGTGCTTGTTTCGTTAGATTGGTGTTGGCCTTGGGCTCGTGTTCTTTTGTTGGTCCATTTTTTGGTCCTTTTTATTTTGTTTGTGTTTTTGTTCTTTTGCAGTTTTATGCGTTTGTGAGTTTGTACAACGCCGAGGTTTGGATTCGGGGCTGGGTGTGGCTTGTTGGTGGTTGTCGAGATCGCTTGGACGCTCGTAGTTGCTGAAGATCCTTCATCCCGGTGGAGGTAATATCAGTTGTCCATTTTCTAACCTGATTTGTCATTTATGACCCGAATGCTAAAATCATTGTCTTTTATAACGAAGATCTTCTACACCCTTTTTCTAGTCCCTCTCCTATTATTAAATAACAATCTTAATTATTTATTTTCAATAATAATTCATGCCCTATTGGCCATTACCCTAGGAGAGGGGACTAGGAAAAGGGTGTAGAAGATATTCGTTGAGTCATTTAGTTCCTCACTTTCCCTATTACCCTTTTCGTTCTAGTTCTCCCTTTTGATAGTTGTACTTACTTTTCGTGTTGTTGGTTCGCTTATGTCTTTTTAGTCGATTTCGACTGCCGTTTTCTCGACCTCTTGGTTATATCGAGTTTGTCCGATAAACCGAATTCTAAAACATCACTAGAGAATATTTTTGGACATTATTGGCAAGAAACTACAATTAATTTGGAAGACGTGTCTGGGAACATATACGTGTTAGACAATAAATTTATAAAAATCTTCATATAACCTCATTGTCATCTTATTATATGAATGAATTGGGCGTGTTTGACAATACATAATTTCACTATAAGATGTATATGTAAGCACATTGCCACTGTTTTTAGGTAACTTATAACCTTAATGTCAGCCATAGGTAACATTACCTTAAAATATATATGTAGAGTCACAATTTACTCCTTTCACTTTCAAATTCATGACAGCAGTAACTCAAAATTTGACCGAAATACAATTTGCTTCCCTTATTGAGATGTGGTCATTCATAAATCATAATCCTAAGTGAGATTCTAATCCCTCTCAGTCTCTCACCAATCAAATAAACAATAATTCAATTATTCAATTAACCAAAATTCCAGTTCCAGCTCAAAGCCATAATACTCCTCACCTACACTACTCTCCAATCTTCCCAATAACTGCCCATTAGCACATCCCAAACAATAAGCAGCCAAATTGACCCATCATTTTGCATAAACAAATCAATAATTATACAGATTGATTATATATGGGACCCTCTCTAAGACAACCATACGAAGATTATCTTCTAATTATTCATATATGAGAATGATTATCCTCTAATGCATTATAAAAATGCAAATAAATAACTAATATCACAAACACTTGACCTAATATAAAATTCCAAAATCCCCATGCCTATTTATATCCACAAAACCATATAATATAGCACCAAAACAAGAACAAGTGATAGCACCCTTGCACGTTCTCTCTCAAGTTCATTCAAAGGAGACCAAAAAAAACTTGTGTTTTTTTTTCCCAATCCAACCCAAAACATTCAGTTTCTGTCCCCATATTCTCCTTTGTGTAGTCCCCCCTCAAATCATCCTCAAACCTCTACATTCCCTTTATCCTTTTTGGACCTATTTATTTTGTTCCTTTGTGTTCTAGGCAACTCTTCTTGATCGGACGGCCGAAACTGCTTCTGGGTATCCGGGATGATCAGATAAAACCGGCTTTTTGGAGGGGCATGCTACAAAAGAACTGCTTCTTGTTGCTTCACTTTTGGGAAAATAGAAGACACTCTGCAGAAAGTAGATCTTTGGAGAGGACTTGTTTTAAGGATTCAAACAGTTCAAATTTCAAAATTGAAGCAATAAAGGTAGTAATGCATTTAGTAATGTACATTATCAATTCAAGATTTTCTTTCCTTTTTTAAAATTTCAAGCTTGCACCTTTCTTCACAGATTGCCCTTTGCTAATAATGCCTAAATTATAATGCTACTCTTTTTTATATTAATGGTAGCATAAAGATTGCACCTTGAAACTGAACTTGGATTAAAGCTTTTTTTTTTTTCTTTTGTTCATTTTCTGAAATGTGTGAATGATTTTGTTTCAAGATTCTGACAAAGGTCTGATTCGGAGATGGAAGAAGGCTGTGAAGGAAACGAACAGTGCAATGCGTTAAATTCGCCGATGAGTACGGCGGATTCGTACGGGTACTGTCGGACGAATTCGGAGATGTCGACGCTGTCGGAGGCCATAACGGAAAGCTGCTCCGAGGGGGCGTCGCCGATGAGGTGGGCCCCGCTGCATCCGGCGGCGACTCCGCCGAGGGCTTCGCCGTCGAGGCTGGGGATGAAGAAGTACATGCGCTGTGTTGATGACAAGGATGGTGATGATCTTGAGCCTCTTGATTTGGGTAAATATCTCATTGCTTTGATCTTCTTACTTCTTACTACTATTTAGGAAAAGAAATCACTAAAATTAAGAAAGATGAGAAAAGAAGAAGAACAGTTTTGCTTATTGATTGACTGAAGACATGGTTATTGATTTGCTTAGTCAAATTCTCATCTGAATGAAGATTCAATTGATGATGCATGCTGAATTGAGGGGATTTAAATGTGGTCTGTTGCAGAACTTGAACTGATGAAAGAGAGATTCTCGAAACTTCTACTGGGAGAAGACATGTCTGGAGGTGGGAAAGGAGTTTGCACAGCAGTCACCATTTCAAATTCCATCACTAATCTCTATGGTAAACCAGTAAACCTTGGTCTTTGTTGTTCTTTCTTGAATGAATTCCAATCTCTTGATTAATCCAATTGTTCCATTTCCTTTAAGAAATCGCGTTATCTTAACCTTCGATTCTGCTGATTGGAAATGCAGCTACAATTTTTGGCAACAATCTGAAATTAGAGCCCCTAAATCCTGAAAAGAAGTTAATGTGGAAAAGAGAGATGGGTTGCCTTCTTTCTGTGTGTGATTACATTGTTGAGCTAGTCCCTGAGATCCAACAAGATGGTGCAAACCTTGAAGTAAGAAATTCATTGAACAATCTTTTCCTTTTTAAAAAAAAAAAAAGACCAGTTCTTTAATCTTCTTTGTTTTCTCTTAGATAATGTGTATGAGACAAAGATCAGACATTCAAATGAACCTTCCAGCATTGAGAAAACTCGACGGGATGCTCATTGTATGTTTTTTCTCTTCAACTTTCACACTCCATGGATTTAAATATTGTTTTGGTGTGTTCTTGATTTTTAATTTGTTGAATGAATTTCTACAGGAAATTTTGGACAGTTTCCAGGAGACAGAATTCTGGTACTTGGAGCAGAAGAACATTTCCATGTCATCGCGCACAATGTCATTCCGAAAAGTTGTGTCACGTAAAGATGAGAAATGGTGGCTACCGGTTCCTTGCATTCCATCCGGAGGACTCTCAGAGAGATCCAGAAAACACTTGAGACACCAACGAGACTGCGCTACTCAGATTCACAAGGCTGCAATGGCAATCAATAGCAATGTTCTTAATGAGATGGAGGTTCCTGAATCTTACATTGCAGGCCTTCCCAAGGTTAGTAACTAGATAGGAAAAAGAAGTCAAATTTAGTGCCTGTTTGGATTGCATAATACATGCATTATATTATGCATTAAAAGGCATAAAAATTAAGTGATGTTTGTTAAGCCCAAAATTCTTTATGCTGAATGACAACTAATCAAACCCCCAGTATAAACCATGTTAGAATCTTATGATCATACAATGTTCTTTTTAGTAATAATTTATTCATTTATTTTCGTGTTTTCAGAGTGGGAAGGCATGCCTTGGAGACGTGATATACAAGTATATGCACAATGCAGATGTGTTCAATCCAGATCATCTTCTTGACAGCGTAAAGATAACGTCAGAACATGAAGCGCTTGAGCTTGCCGACAAAGTAGAGGCGTCATTGTACACATGGAGAAAGAAAGCCGGGGTGAATCATTCGAAGTCTTCATGGAATTTGATGAAGGATCTTGTTTCTGAAGTGGATCGGAGTGACAAGAACCATATCCTAGCTGAGAGGGCAGAGGCATTGCTTTTCTTCTTGAAGCATAGGTACCCTGAGCTCTCACAAACAACACTAGACACATGCAAGATACAATTCAATAGGGTAAGTTAAAAAGTGTGTATTATTTTTGTCTCCAAGAAATGACAATAAATTAGAGTTTGAGGATTGAGATTATTTTTGGGTACAGGATGTTGGACAGGCTATCTTGGAGAGCTACTCAAGAGTGTTGGAAGGGCTCGCGTTCAATGTTGTCGCGTGGATCAATGATGTATTGGCTGCAGACAAGCTGATGAGGAACCAAGAGCAATAGGGATTGTGAATTGAAGATTGGAATTTTAATGTAAAGATCCTGCATAGGTAGCAAACCTTTTTGACTTAATGTGAAGTTGGAATAAAATTGAGCTTTTGAGGGCTGTTTTTAATCAATGAGAACTTTCAAATGCCAATCACAAAGTTTGTGGCTTCAGTGGAGGTAACATTGATTCTCAAGAATGTAAAAATGAATAAGCAAAATGTATGCAATAAATAGTTAAATACAAGTAAAAGTGACAAAAGTCATAAGATGAAAAAGAAACATTATGTCGAGTCTTGCAACAAAGAGATCCAAAAAGTTTACATTATTTCAAATGAGAATTGACCCAGGAAATGTTTTGGACATATTTGATTCACTTCTTTTTTGGCACAACCAACATCATAAATCATAAATAACCACTATTTTGAAGTTTCCCTGTAATGAAGACACTGTGTGTCATTTCATTTTATAACTTTAAAATAACATTTTGTTGTAGAAAAATGTTAGTAAAATGCAATATCCTGTACTACACTACTACTAGCACAGTAGCACATAATCCTTTCCTGCTTTCCGGTGATTAAAACACATTTCGTGGTACTACAGAAGAACAAATTTAATTCCCACTACATTCTTCTTGTATAACTTCTTGGAGAATACAGTCAGATCAACCACCAATATTGCCAAATATGTACAATCAATTGCGCCTCAATCAGTTGAAACCTAAACATCTTTTGTTCCCTCCTCCATGTTATTTCCAAGTACATTTCTAAGTACAAGAAACGGGGAAACATTTCTACACATAATCATAATCAGAAGAGGCAAGAAACAAACAATGACCAACCCAAGAAAACAAAGCAAACCCTCAGACAATTATAGATCAATTAGATTAGCAAATCAGATATCACATTTCACTTGATATGCTCCAATTAGGCTTCACAGTCAGCTCATTGTAACAGAAGTTCATAATCATGTTCATATCACAAGACTGCTCTCTACTTCACCTGATTCATGAATCATGATGCAGCTGAGAATGACATCTTCCATTAACTCTGCAAAAATCACTTCTTCCACCTCAATTCCAATGCTTTCACAATCATGTCTCAACTCCATCCAGGTTGAAGAGAACGACAAATCTTTTCGAACAGTATGATCCAGTGTAGATTGCACCGCCTCATACTCTAGATGCCGATTAACCCCTTTCCATATCTCATCAACAATATCCTTTTCCTTCAAATCTGACATATAAGACTTGGAGAATGAAGGGATTCCATCAAAATCCCGCTCACAAATCTCACTGAGAACCTCCTCAATTAAGTCAAAAATGAGGTTTGGCTCATAATACCGACAACCTAGAAAAAAGTCCACCTCATCAAATAATGATGGGTTGAGAAGACACTCTCCGAAAAGAAACCTCTCAAGTAGCTGAGCCTGAGTCAAGTGAGATACTTGTAACACATCTTTCACAAATTCAAAAATGGACAATCTCTCCTCTTCCCATGTTTTAAAGCGGGGAGCAGAAGGCGAAACCTGATCTTCAAAATTAATCTTTCTTGGCCGAATTAACTCAGCAACTGCGTGTGAAATGTTCAAAACAAAAGCACCATGAGAACTAGGATTATGTATCAGAACTGATATATATGTCATTTTTTCACATTAGATACATACCAGGCATTGGCTTGATTCTTGGGCTACCATCATCTTCATTACAAATCGGCTCAAGAATAGATATTGGACTCGTCCAATCTGATCTGTCTGTTATAGCGTCTGAATCTTCAACTTGTCTTATTCTTGAACAGGGTATTGGTGATGATGTCAATGAAGAAAATGCCTCATTTTCTTCCACAATGTCCTACAAAACAGCCAACAGAATTTTAAATAAATTTTTTATCAAAAAAGCACAATCATGTAAAGTAGAATTGCAGCAACAAAAAGCATGAAATTCAGCATCCAATTTAAATTCATCATAAGAACAAAAATGACTGTCAATTACCAAATTTAAGCACACGGTTGGCTTTCCCATGGTTTCTGTTGAAGTCTCCTTATCTAGCTCATTTGTACTGGTTGAAGGACTGCAAGTTTCGGAGAAGGTATTGAGCGATATTCTCTTATCCAATTCAGGATCAGTTGGTCTTATAATCTCTATAAAGCCTGCATTTTATGACACAAAGTTTATTACATACATCATACAAAGAGCAACAGGAAAACATCATTATAAAAGATACCTTCGAGATGGATCGTGTCAGAAGCTGAATGCAAAGATTTTACTGGGCCTTCATGAGGGTTACACTCTTCCATGATATCTGATTTTTTAACCTCAATATCATCCACAATGCGTGATTCTTTGCCTAATTCACTTTTATCTGAACATGAATGATGGGATATTTCTTCTTGTACTTGTTGAGCTGTAATCTGATTATCGGTTTCTGATTCTTTCCTAGGAAATAAACTTCTCGGGCTACTCACTAAGCTATGTTCCTCATCTTTTATACCTGCTTTGTCCCTATTCTTAGCACCGAAAGGTTTTCTTGGTATCTTCTCAATAAAGAAATGGTCCCGGCTAGGCGACGCCATTGTTAAACCTTCTCCACCAACTGCTTTCTCAGGATTAGTGAGACCCACTTGTTCTTTCCTCATGGCATGTTTCAATTTCCTTGTGAACTCAGTGAATAACAAGTGTGTAGAAACTCTCTCACTTGTAATTTTGTTTTCGTGCTCCTCAGAAAACTGTGACCCTGGCTTTAAAATGACTATTGTACTAGCATTTTGAGAATGCTCATCATGCTTCTTTGATAAGTTTCTGTCTAGACCTTTAAACTTTCTCCAGAAGAAGCTTTGATGCTTACCTTTTCCATGTTCTTGTTCAATCTCACCAGGTCTTACCTGCACTTTGGACTTCTCGTCTTGATGATCCACCAACTTTTGTATGTGATTAACCAACTCAGAGCTCGGATCTTGTAAAAGCTTCAGGAACACATCTTTATTAGAATTCAAAATCTTTAGTGCATCAATGAGTTCTCTTGAAGGCTTGAACTTTACATCTTTAATGTTCTTTCCATTGACAAAATGGCTTACAAACACCTTTGTTGCTTCTTCCATTTTTTCTTTTATGACACAGGGATCCTCCTTCGGTGGAAGCAAACAATCAGTATCTTTCAAATTAATCTTGGTGCACAATTCTGTCATCATCTCACCAACCTCAAGACTGCTCAAGGATTTATGCCTCTGATGAGTAGGGTTCTCACTAATGATATTGAGATCACTGAGATCAAACGACTTCTTGTTTGTGTGCCAGCGATTCTTTCTTCTGTGGCTATCTTGATTTGATACAGATTGTTTTGAATCTTTGTTAGTTTTATTCACTTTCATTATTTGATCTTGCTTGAACATCTCTTCCTCCATAAGCTCTTTCACACTCATCTTATCGCTGGTTGCAGTTTCACGTGGGCCACCAACCTAAATGCATTACAACATTTGGAGATAGATTATAACAGAGTATATGGAAAATGCATAAGAAATCATGCAAAGTGTATTACCAAATCAACAGTATAAGCAACAGACTATACATTTTAAGTTTTTGAATGAAGAAAGCTCAATACTAGTAATTCTTTCTCCTGTAATTGACAGATAAAGCAAGTGCAAAATATTATGACAATGGAAAAAAATGGAGACAATGACATCTATATAGGAGGCAACAAAGAGCTACAAATGAAAATAAATGGAGACTCACTTTTGCAATTTTACACATTTCACAAGAATCATCAAGTGTGTCCAGATCCTGGCTAGTAGATGCAGCACCTGCTAAGCAGAAAAAGACATCTGATTATCACTCACACTTCCTATCTCTTATATGTAGCATAAGTTACCCCAAATTCAGGCATAAACAGCACAACAATGCTTTAATGATAATGTCTGTGGGTTTATAGATAGATCAGGGACGGATCCATAGAAGAGCACATGCGCAGATAAGCCTAGCGCATAAGCTCAGTCCTAAAACTAACTGCTAATAGTAGGAGTAGCCCACCAACCTTATATATCAGGCCTATATTCCAACATTTGAATAACATACAATCTAACTATGCCTTTCATGTTAACTGAAAATGGTCGTGTACACCTCCAATTAATCAAAATGTAATCTTCTAACAAGCATCTTTCTTTTAATCGTGTACAATTGCAGATAATTCTTTAAACACCACTTGTAATTTGTTAAACCAAATGTGAAATGTCAAACCTGAAAATAGATATCACACAAGTTGGATCCTTCAACATCCCAAAATTGTGTTTAAAAGACAATTTATATGCCTCAAATCACTAGTAAAATATATGATCTGCAAGACAAGTATTGTAGCAAGTTGCAGACAGATTGTGGAGGAGCCTACAGAAGGAAAATGACAATCTAACCAGTAATACGCCGGCTTCCATTCTTCTTATCAGCAAGCAGCTTTTGAGAAGGACGGCCATGGCGGAAGTCAAAGATGTTAATCAGACCCCGCATGCATCCTGATTGATGCTCAATTCTTGATCTCTTCTTCTCCATAACCCACCAGCTATTCTTGATTCAAAGTTCAAACAACGATCAATCTGCCATTATATATACCAAAGAAATTTCACAACTCAAGAAAAATGAGGTCATTTCACACTCTTATATATTAATTTCCATGATAATTCATTAGTCAGAGGATCAGCTAGCATAATTCTGCGAAAGGGAAATATTATATGTGTCAAAATCATGTCTTCAAAAGTCAAATCTCCAAAAAATTGAAAATAAGAACCTCAGAGAGCATTGATCAGGCAGGACCAATGCCACGGCTTTTTAAAGACCATTAATTTACATGATATTGAGTAATCATGAGAAAACACTTGATAATTGATTGGAACAATGATATCCCAAGAGACACCACCAAGTACCTGTTACAAAAATCCCAGAATTTGGAACTTGAGCAAACACTTAATCCTCCAACCAAAAATATAAACTGCAGATCTTCCAATTCAGCACCCAGGCAAACCAAGCTTTTCAACAAGAAGACTCAGAAGAGTCAAGCCTCGAGATACACAAAGCTCCCTTTAGCTGGAAAGCAATCTTCTCTGTCATGCACAATCAGAATTCAGAAGCCAGAAATTTCTCCTTTTTTTTCTTAAAGTTGTTGGTTTTTCCACTTCCACACTCTACAAGGACCACCAAAATTGTATAATCTTAGCAAATCACCAATCAAACTCCTACTTTAAAAATCCAAGAAAAAGAAGGAATAAACACACAAAAGATGGCCTTTATCAAGCTGCCTTCTAAAGACAAATTAGCAATTAGTGGACCCTTCCACTTTTCATCGCCGACAAAATGTAACGCGAAATCCTCCTCTCAATTTTACTTTTCCAAAAAAGGGCAACCTAAATTTCAACTTTTGTCGACCATATCATCATTGTCACTTACCATAGAATTCACCGGGTTGCCCAATTTTGCACAGAAATTCCAACAGATTGATGCCATTTCTATGTTGGAATTTGCCCTAATCTGCCTGAGTCAAATACAAAGACCCAAATTGATACGTTGACACCGACTCTTTCCCTTCCACCCCCATTTTTTTATTTTTTATTTTAGTGGCACAAAACTGTAAGCTACAGGGTTGATAAAGTAAAAGGAAAGAGAGAGTAGAGTTAGCAATGCAATCCGATTGGGACAGCATAGAAGCGCAATTCAAACACGAAAGCATCGTAATTTCACTTTGGCCATTTCAAAGGTTTTAATTTTTAAGGTTTTGTTTTGTTTTCATCTTCTTGTCGTTCTTCTCTAGTGTTCTTCTGGAATCTAGACAGTACATACCACTGACGATCATCAATTTCATCACTCGCCTCATTCAATGCAGTTGGATGCGAAATTATAAACGCAGAAAAGGGAGCGACGTTTTTTTTTTTTTTCTCCTTTGAGTTTTCATCGGGGCGTAAATATACTCGGCACTCGGAAGGGAGGAGGAAGAGACCACTAAGACCAGTACTGTAGTACTCAAAGGAGGGAAGGAGCTAGGTAAATCTGTAAATAAATGGTGGAGTCAAGGGCAATAATAAGAGCATGGCGTGACGTGAGCGTGACTCGTGAGAGAGTCAACGAAATCGAAAACCCCAACTTAAAAAATAAAATTTACCGAGCTACCCATCTCGGGTGGTAAATTCCAAATCCTAAGTCCTTGAACTAGTCGACAAAATATATGAATCAGGTAAATTAACATGCATTGACTACAGATAAATAAGCTCGCACCGACCGGAAACCAAGTGAGGGTGGATGCAAGGATCGAACTTGGGATCTCCCAACATCGAGCATTTTTGGTAATTAGCCTATAAAAGGGGGTGAAATTGCAAATTAGTTGACAAAAAAGCTAAAATTGCGCGCAATAACCCTCTATCCCGTTGACACAAGCTTCCGTTTTCACCTCCCCCACACAAGCTTCCAGTTTCATTAACAAAAATCGAGTGCGATAATCTGTTGAAAAACGATTTCAAACACACAAAATCCGTTGACGTTTCGATATCAAACTCATAGAAACATAGTAAACGTTGAAGAACGCTGAAAATCAAGTCATGTAAGCTATTAACAACATCCGAACAGGTTAGTGCCTTTTTGCGAGATTTTATTTTATTTTTATGACAAGCCAGCTACTTTTTACCAGATCTTCATCATCACTATATTTCACACACTATATACACTAACGAATGCATATTCTTACATCAGTTTTATATTTAATGACAAAAAAAGCAAAATTGTTAACAATGTTTTTCGATTGTATAAAAATCTGCTTCGAATCAAGCACTTGTTGACAGTTGTTTGATTTTCATTTATGTTGAAAAAACGAGTTGCTTCGATCTGATTATACTTGATTACAACCTTAATAAAGAAGTTGATTCATATTGTTGACTGATGAAAATATGTGATTTATCGTTGACGATTTTGACCTCTTTCACTACTTTGTCAACAATTGTTGTCATCGATTTAATGACAATTGTTGATGCGTGAAATAATTTCATGAAAATTTAATGACAATTGTTGACAGAGAGAGTGATTTGGTGATGATAAATGTTGTTGACATTAAAAAGGACGGTTGACAGTCTACTAAATCAAACAGATGATAGTGGTTGACAATGGTTCACAACAAAGGGTTAATAAACCGCATAGGCATAGCTATTGTTTTGTCAACAACATATATTGTGACTAAATAGCCATTGACATTG
The DNA here is from genome assembly GCA_964016875.1 of Fallopia convolvulus. NCBI lineage: Eukaryota > Viridiplantae > Streptophyta > Magnoliopsida > Caryophyllales > Polygonaceae > Fallopia > Fallopia convolvulus. The sequence goes on along the minus strand of OZ024720.1, from coordinate 60,661,007 downwards.
AATGTTTGTTCATGTTCAAACAGATGGATTTTAAAATACTGACAGTGTGCTTTGGAGGAGATTGGAAGATTGGAAGGGGAGATTGTACATATGTTGGAGATGTTAAATCAAAGGCAATTGTCCTAGAAGGTAACGTTGATTTAGAGTCTTTAAGGAAAATGATTATACAAAGGTTCAATATCAACGCATCACCATCAAATGTTTGCTTGTCACATTTGCCCCCATCTCAAAATTTGAGAAATCCATACACAATAGAAACTGATGACGATCTCAAGTCCTTCTACCAAATTAACAACACTCATCAAGTCTCTTGGAAAATGCCTATATATATCACAACATATAAGAGGAGAAGCGGTAAGAAAATTGTTGAGAGCTTGGATTTGTCATCAAATGTTAACAACAACGGCTCGTTGTCAAATGTCAACACCAAAATCCAACCGTTACTTGATGCCTTCAACAGTCATCAACCATTAAGAATTGACAATGGTTGTGAAACAGATGATGAAGAAGAAGTGGATACTCCACCAGATTCTACAAATTGTAAAAGTAGGTCGCCTTTACGCATCAAAGGAAGAGTTAAAAAGAGGAATGTCTAATGTTGTGATGAGTGAGAGCTATGGTTTCAGAGTTGACAGATCCACAACTGAACTTTATAGACTGAAATGTGTTGACAAAGCTTGTCAATGGAATATGAGGGTTGTGAAGCTTTAGGGGCTAAATTATTTTGAGGTGAAGATATTCAATGACAAGCATACATGCCCATTTGAAGTGAGATATACAAGGAATATCTAACCCTCATATCAAGCCATTGGAGAAAAAATAAAATCAAGGTAATTTTCAAACAAATTTACCAAAACATTATCATTGTTTCAATAAATGTCATCATTGATTCATATTTTTCCCTGAAAAATGCAGATTTGAAGGTGCTAGCCATGGGCCGAATCCAAATATGATTCGTAATGATATGAGGAATGAGTACTTCCAAAATATCAGTTACTATAAAGCTTGGAGAGCACAAGAATGGGCACAAAAATTGATAAGAGGTTCGCCTGAATAGAACTATGCCATTCTTCTTGCGTATTGCCACAATCTCAAAACTGTCAACGGTGGAACATACACGTATTGAGATTGGCAATGATAATCGGTTCAAGTATGTGTTTATTTCAATTGGGGCATCAATTAGAGATTTTCAACACATGAGGAAGGTATAAAAAAGCAAAAACCTCTGTCAATAATTTTGATTAATAAAAAACTGTCAACACAATCTTCATTCTTTTTTGAACACCATATTTCATCATTAAATTCTATCATATATATTAAAACTAATGAAAATAACATATGTCATCTCCATTTCACGAATATGAACAATGCATAAATTTCAGAGTGTCAATATCACTGTCAACAATGGAAAAAAACCCTATTATATTTCAACTATAAAAAACTGTCAACAATGCCTACGCGTGTCAACAATAGATAACACATCTTATCTTAACAACACTAAAAATTATCCCTCAAGGATAAATAAATGCACTAATCTCTCTTTTCAATCCCCTCCAAAAAAAATATTAAATCTCTCTCTATATATTCAATCTCCTCCCTATATATTCAATCTCCTCCAAATAAAGTATAAAATACTATCCAAATAAGATATGACAAACTTGTGGATGCTGAGTACAAATCTTCAATTCACATTAAACCATACAAATCTTCAAATATTTAACTGCATTTTCCATGTATTATTTCTTCACATCAAATCGCACAAATGTTATCACTATGGTCACAATTAAAATTACATACATGATTATCTAATCATCTACACTCATAAAATCATTAAACACATTATTAAGATTGATAATATATATCTCCTAGAGCAACAACTAATACATAAAATTTGCATTCTCTCTTCATATAATAAATAAACCGTTAAAATGTATTTTCTCTTCATTATTTATTTCCAACAACTAAAGCATATAATTAGTATTTTATTCTAATTTATATGACATACCTAATTATTTATGTCCAATTATAAAATTATAGACCGTCCAACAGACGGGCCAAGCCTTCTAGTTATATATATTACTGTCAACAACAAAAATTGTAACAAATTTGTGTATTAAATACATTGATGACAGGTCATCCAGATAGATGGAGCACATCTACACAACAAGTATTTAGGATGCTTGATTACTGCCTCAACTCAAGATGCAAACCAACAAATCTTCCCTGTTACATATGACGTTGTAGATTTTGAGAATGACAACTCTTGGAAATGTTTTTTTTTAGGAGTTGTTGAAGGTGATACCTTATTCAAGCGACATGGTATTTATTTCTGATCGACATAACATCATTGCAAAAATCTGTCGAATCAGTCTATATTGGTGCAAAGCATGTCATATGTACAAGGCATTTGAAACAAAATCTGAAAGTGAGATTCAAAGAAAAGGGAATTCACAAGTAGTTCTCCAAGGCAGCTAAGAGTTATACAACAACTGAATTCAACAAATATTTCAAATATATTTGCAAGTCAAATGCTAAGATGGGACAATACTTGAAAGATGCAGACATTGAGAAATGGTCCAGATCTTGCTTTCCTAGTGTTAGATACAACATCATGACTAAAAACAATGCTGAAAGTGTCAACTCAGCGTTGAAGGAAGCACGAGCATTTCCAATTGTTGCCTTATTTGAGTTTATAAGATATTTGATATCAAAGTGGTTTAATGAGCGCAGGGCAAATGCAGCGCAACCACAACAGTTTGCCCACAAATATCAACAAAATTCTAGAGAAAAGATGCATGAAATCCAATAAGTATGGTGTAAAGGTCTTGAATAGTACTCAATTTGAAGTGTTCAGTAATGATTACATGGGGGTTGTTGATCTAGCGCAAAAAACATGCAGTTGCAAGAAATTTGATTTGGAAAAATTGCCATGTTCACATGCCATTCCCACTTTTCAGCAAATGAAGTATGACACAAGTGATTTGTAAGTGAATACTACAAATCTGAAAAATGGTTAATGGCACATCAAGAAATAATATATCCATTGCCTATGAGGTCAGATTGGGATGTACCGGAAACCGTCATCAACAAAGCATGTTTCCCACCAAATGTACGAAGGAAGATTGGAAGGCCAAGAAAAAATAGGATCCCGTCTATTGAAGAGTTTAGAATGAAATCAAAAAAGAAGAACATAACCAAGCAAAAGTGCAGCAATTGTGGAATAACTGGACACAACAAAAAAACATGTGGAACCAACAATTTCAAGGTTATGCAAGTAGATTGAAAGACGATGACATCTTTTTTTATTGGGTTGTTGCTTATGTTTCATTTCCATCAGAGATTGTAGTAATTGTTAACTACAAACAATTGTCAACGACAATATCTATTAGTTTTCAGTACCATTGTCTTAAACTTTGAAATATTAGTGGAGGGGCATGCATGATACACATACTCTTTTATGGAAATTTTGGAATATCTTAAACTTTGTCAACAACAAACAATTGTCAACTACCATCGAGGAACTTGAAAACTGTCAACGACAATATCTATTAGTTTTAAGTAGGTATCAATTGTCAACTGAATTTTTCAACAACAACAAAAGATCACAAACTTATCGCCAATTAAAATTAAAACACTTCATAATTAAATGTTGTCAAAACGACATCATAATTGTCAACAACAAAAGCCTAAGCTAAAAAGAAATCACTAATGTTGACAATAGCAGTCAACAACTGTCAACAACATACATAAAACTTAATCAACTGTCAACAACATACACTAACGTTGACATTAGCAGTCAACAACTGTCAACAAGCCTACATAACACTTGTTGCAATCTACATCCATCGACTGTCAACAAACACTAAAGATTACATAATTGTCAACATCAACAAAATCAGAACCAACTGTAAACAAATACACACAAGTTCCTTTAAACAGATCTATCACTGACTTGTTTCCGGCAGTGGCTTCCAAACCCAAGTTCCTTTAAACAGATCTATTTCCATTTTCCCTTATGTGCTCAGATGTATTCTTCACCCAAATCATCCAAAGAATCCAAATCCTCAAATGCAAACGCTTCAATGTACTTGATGGCGAAGACTCCACAATTTCCACTATAACAAAAAGTACAAATATTAAAATTAATTATTTGTAAGGAAAAACTGGAAGTAATGGGAAATTGGGAGAAGTAATGTATACCCATCAGTATCTTGTATTAACTTGTCATCTCTAGAGATGCTAAACTCCAAATCCAAGTCACCAAGATGGTTTGAATTTCCCACTTTTCTTCAACTGAAAGGGTATGAATGTGGCAAAAGGTTTCAAATAAGGGGTGAGCTCTTTCATAGAATAGAGGTACCTTGTAGAGTCAAGAACCTTAATGTGCTTTCCTGACAAATCAATCTCTAAGGCAATCCCATGTAATTTCTCAATGTTAAGAGATGAGTAAATCCTTTTAACATCAAGGTCGTGCCATGCTTTCCCCAACAAGAGTGGTTTCCAACCATCGAGATAATCATAAAAACCGTGTGAGATGTCCTTCTCTCCAGAAATATAAAGCGGTACATACTTGGGATCAAACATCATAGGCCATATCCATTAAACAACTACAACACTCTTGTAGACGTCCGGATAGTCATAGATACGTTTCCTCATGTGATACAAAGCCTCGCCCATGTGCTAAAAAGATAAAAAAAAAAAAAGAAATTGTCAAGATAGAACTAATAAGCGCAACATATCAATTGAACCAACATCGTGAAAGAAAAAACACAACTTACCTCAGTCCTTAGCCAAACATTCTTGCTCCTAAGAATGGTGAAAAACTCTTTTGTAAGCATTTGATCGGAACCAGGATTGGTAGCGTTGTCAGGACTAAAAAATAAGTACAATACAATTTGTCAACATATATGTAAACAAGGGTAATTATCTCACATCAAGTGTCATTAACTTCTTCTTGATGAAAGTTGTTAATTGACAACAAATAACTGGCAGTTGTTAAATGTCAACTGTCAACAACATTCAGTTTTCTATTTGTCAACAATATTCAGTTGTCTATTGTCAACAAATGTCAACTTGATGACAATATAAAACTTACATGTGTGAAAAATAATAAATGTCAACAAATTTTATTAGCTTATATAAAGTGTCAACCAATTCTTCTTGATGACATATTTTAAATGGCAAAAAATCAAAACTGTCAACAATTGTCATTGATAAATGGTGACAGTTGTTCGACTTGATGACACTTAACACTGTCATCCCACTAAAACATATAAAGCCTTTGAAAATTACTTAATTATCATATAACCCATCATGAAGTAATTTTCGATCTGCATCTGGATAAAAAGAGTGCTTGGGCTTCCTAGGCACATGTGGCTTCTACTTCTTCTTCTTCTTCTTCTTATTCTTATCTTCATCCTTCTTTTCCTTTCCCTCATTCTTGTTTTTCTTTTCGGCCTTCTTGTTTTTCTTCTCCTCGGTGAAAGGAGTTAATACTGCAACGCTATGTTTCTTATTCCTTCAAGATTTCCTTGTATCTAGTGGAGCATTAAGATCTTCAGTATCTTTTACACTGCCCTCTTCATCTTCTCCAATCAAAGAGAAAAATAGATGACCATGCTCAACAGAATGAGAGAAATTATCCTTGATCTCTTTCAAAATAGGCCGTAGCTCAGAGTCTAATTCAGCACGCATTTGAGCTAAAGTTTCAGAGTTGAAATCACTTGAATTATCCTTTCTTTGTTCACCAAGATCATCCTTTGAAAGACCTACTACTTCTTCCTCAGGTTCAACCTTGTCAACTTCAATTTCCTTGTCAACTTCACCCTCATGTTGTAAGGGATTCTCCTTTCATTCTTCAACCAGATCATCCTTAGTAACACATACTACTTCACCCTCATGTTCCTCCTTGGCAACTTTACCGGGCATACTATTTTTTTTTCATCTATTACATCACCAACAAGTTCATCCTTGTCAACTTCACTAGACACACCCTTTTTCTCACCTATTATTTCACCCTCAACATCGTCCTTTCCGACTACACCAGACATATTGTTTGTCTCAAGATTACCAACATCGTCGTTGACATTTGGTTCACTATTAGAAGCATCAAAAACAACATTTGTTGCACCCTCACAGAAATCATCACCAACGCTACCTTCCTTTCCAACATCAACAACAATATTTTCTCCATTATTTGACAAAGCCTCATTATCAACAACAAGAAGATCGTCGACAACTTCCTTTTCAACATCATCTTCCTTTTCAACAACATCTTCTTTACCTATATCCTCTGTTTTTTCAACTGTATTAAAGAATAATAATCATCAACAAGCATACTAAGTGCAATAGACCAAAAATGAAAGCAAAACTTCAGCATAAAATTCATAAAAAATATCCAATTACAACAAATCTGAGCATATGTCAACATGAATAAAATAATATACAAGATTACCTGGACATGGAATCGATTGCTCTGTATCTTTCTTTCCAATGGAAGTTTCAACTTCCACAACATCTTCTAGATCAGATTCTGAATCTAAAGAATCAGATAAAAGACGTCTAGCAACTAAACTCTTATGAATGTAATCAACTTGATTTGACACATGCACATTTTTCATCTCCAAAGAGTTTAGCTTGAACTGAACATCTTTCATCAACATATGCATAGAAGTAATAGATTCTTTCAAATTTTTTACCCATTGAGGCTCATGCATTTCTTTAATTTTTTCGGCCTTCATCTTGTCTTGTGAAGACAGTGGGACTCCATCAACATTAATGTCAACAAAATTCCCTTGTTCCTTGGCAGAGGACAAAATCCTTGCAACTTCAATGTCTTCAACACCTAGAGAATCATCATCAACAACATCATTGTTCACATTATTCATCAACATCATCCTTGTTCGGATTCTCTACCAAATCTTCATCAACATCAACATCATCAACAACATCAACCTTCAAATTCTCTAACAAATCTTCATCAACAACATCTTCTTTAACAACATCTTTGCAATAACATCTTCATCAACAACATCAACCTTCAAATTACCTATCAATTCTTCATTAACATCATCATTCCTCACCACTAGAGCAAGTTCATCCTCAGATGTTGGCCTTTCAAACTTATTCAAGAGGGTTGGCATGCTGCAAACAGGTTGGCTCAACTTAACTCTTTTAACCGGATTATCTGGATGAACTTTATCATCTTGATTATGTTCAACCCTAACCCGACTCTTAGATTTCAACCTTAAGCTTCTTGCCCTTCTATTTTTCAACAACAACCTTCTTCCTACCTTTGCCACCATCAGAACTTCGCAATGCCCTAACTTTACCTTCAACCACATTACCAGAAATCCTAGAACGCTTCCTCTTAAGCCTGACTTTTTGTTCTTTATTTTGTTGTTGTTTCTCATCAACCAACAATTGCTTATCTGCTTTTTTGAACTCCAAAGCATTCGGAACTAAGACAAAATCAACCAAGTCGTCTTCTGTAGAAGAGTCAGGCTCTTCATCATTAATGTTGTGTGCCAATCTTTTCTTGTTTCACCATGATCCTTTCAATCAAATCGTGAACAACAGGATAACCAACCTCATTTGGATAGTCGCAATCCTAAAACCGTACAAACTGTGAATATGGAAGGTAAACACAAACCTGGAAACACAAGAATAAAAACATTGTCAAAGAACATTATTGTCTTCATATGTATTGTCAACAAAACTATAGTGTCAACAAAACAATTAAACTATCAACAATGCAATGTCAACCATATATTGTTAATATATGGTTGACATTGCATTGTCACCTAATGTACTGTCAACAAATGTACATGTCATCCAATGTAATGTCAACGACACTAATAAATTATCTTGTCAACCATGCAGTGTCAATAATGTCAACAAATTTACTATCAACAACGTAAAGGTCATCCAATGTAATGTCAACAAAACTGATAAATTATCTTGTCAATAATGAAATGCAGTGTCAACAATGTCAACAAATGTACATGTCATCCAATGTAATGTCAACAAAACTGATAAACTATCTTGTCAACCATGCAGTGTCAACAATGTAAAAGCCAGGAATATATTGTCAACATACCAATTTCTTTTCATTAATACAATTGTCAATCTTCTCATTATAGGATGACAAACATACCAATTTCTTTTCCTTTATTTCAAAGAGTGCAGAATGTCTAATATGAATTGAACCGCCACTCCAACATACCAATATCATATGTCAACACACATGATAATTGTCAACTATGAAGTGTCAACAAAAACTAAAAATAACTTTCAAGTCAGGAATATATTGTCAACATACCAATTTCTTTTCATTAATACAATTGTTAATCTTCTCATTATAGGATGAAAAACATACCAATTTCTTTTCCTTTATTTCAAAGAGTGCAGAATGTCTAATATGAATTGAACCGCCACTCCAACGTAGCATATAAGGGACTTCTTTTGGATTTTTACAATCAAATTAACAAACTTCTTTAAAAGCAGGGAAATTCTCCAAAATCCAGACCTGTCCACAAAAAATTAAACATAAATCAGTTATAGAAATTTCATAACAATTAAATACAAACAAAGCAACACAAATCAAATGAATACCATAAACGCTATGGGATATCCATATAGAGTGTAACCATATCTATATGTTGGATCTATGAATTTCGAATAATCGCGCTCAGTTTGATTCAAGTGCATCATGCTTGAAATCAATTCATAATAACAAAGACTTGTTGAGAGGGTTTCTTGACAACAAATAAATTTATAATCAAGACCCCGCTGAGTATAGCAGAGTCTGGTTCGTCCAAGGAGAAAGTCAGTATCAAGTTTTGTTACTTCTCACGCAATCAATCAATTAAAGGTAGGGTTTTTATCAAGGAAAAGAGGAATTCTAAGGTAAAGGTGTCACCACAACAACAATCATGCATGCCAAACGTTAATGAAACACATAGATCATGCTTTTATCACATAAAGGTGCTAACTTTCGTTAACTAAAGCAAGTAAATCAATCAACTTTCGCTCTATCAATAAACTTACTATCTATCTCTTCTACTTCAACTAGGATAAATCCACTTTCGCTTCAAAACCCTAATTTGACTATTCTGATTCAAAGTTTCCACTTTCGCTTCAACTATGAATGAGAAATTCCAATCCACTTTCGCTTCAAGGATTAAGAGCAAGAGAATAGATTCATGCAATAAAAACAATCAAATCATGATCACAAACAAGCATGCACAACCATTGTTGGGTTTAACCCCAACCTTAGAAAGAGAGACTACTCACAAAGCATAATAATTGAAAACATCCAAATTAAATTAAAAAGAAAGCTTACAACCGAATTCAAAACAAAACTTGTTCTCCAAGCTATCTTCTCTACTCGTCCTCTCGCCCCTCTCTCTTCTCTCCTCCTCCTCCTCTTACTTGCCCTCCAAGACAATTGATTGTGTAGAGAATAACAAAGGGTAGACAAGAGTATATATAGAGAAACTATTCTATCTTAAATCTATCTCTAAGGAAATAAATCTATCTTAAATCTAACTATAAGGAAATAATATCTTCTAATAAGATATACCCCTTCTATCTATCTAATAACATAATAAAAACTTACTAAACTAAAGATTAAAAGATAAAAGATAAAAGATAGAAGTTTTCAATTAAACACCAACTCGGATCTCGTTGCTCCTCATGGCGCCTCGTTAACGACCCTGACAGGGTCGAAAACAGCCTTGAGTAAAACTTGCGTAGAAGATTCGTTACAACTCTGTTTGACTTGATTCTTTTTCCTATGTTCTTGTAACGAATTTCTCTATCTCTTTCCAAGCTCAAAAATGATCTTCAATGAATTTACTTGAGCACTTAATCTTCATCTTCTCTTTATGCTTGAGTGCTATCTTCACCGGTTTTGCTCCTTTCTTCAAAAATTGCTCCAAATAGCTTCTAAAAACCTACAAAACACCACCAAAGCTTATGTAGACTCCATATCTTAAGAAAATACGAAAACCTACACAAACGACTCAAAACAAAACACAAAACTAAAGAAAAAGACTCAAAAGACACAAAAAACACACCCTAAAAACATGACTAAAAAGGAGGACATCAAGACTCCCCATGTGTATGCAATGAATGCATCAAAGTCAGATAAGAGGGCAAGATATTTTACATTAATATCCATGTCCTTGCATCGAGGCAACAAAATCCCTCAACAATCAACCAGTGAGCAAGCTTCAACTTTCTTTCTTCACCTTTATCTTTTTTTGAAAATATTAACCAATTCTCCAAATGTACACCTACTACAACCAAGCTCCTACATCATATCAACTGGAGCAATCTCAGGAAGTGCTTCTTGCGAACAATTTAACCCAGTCACAACAGCAAAATCACTGAGAGAAAACCGACAAACACTCAAACCTATTTTAAACCACATCTCATCACTAGTACAAAAATCATTATACATAGCTCAAATATTATGGCGCTTACTAAAAGCGTTGTTATTTAAACAACAAGGATGACGCTTTAACAAATAACGTGTTCTAAACTAATAAATCTTTTTTAATAAAATAATTAATACATTTAATAGAGCGTTTTTTTAAAAGCGCCATAATGTGAAAAAATGCGGATGACGCTATATGAAAAAGGCATCATAAGAGAATCTACCTAATTATTTTAAGGAGTCTGACGCCCTATCTCTTAGGCCTTGCATATTAGGGTTCTTCTTCCTCCGCTTTTCTTCATCAAACCATTTCCTCTCTTCCATTCTTCGTCAACCACGCCAGCTTCTCACTGCCTTTCTTCATCAACACTACCACACAATCGGCGCTAGCACTGGTTAGATCTCTCGCCTTCGGATCTGCCGAGAAGTCCAAATCTAGGTATGAATCCACCATATGTTCTGGCATCGGATCCACCATCTTGTTCAAGCAAAAGCAAAAAGGGGCGGCGTCGGCCTTGCAGGTGAAAGCAAAAGCGATTGAATTTTGGGACAATCAGATTATTTGCTAAGCAGATCGATATACCCGCTCGGTGGTCACCGGTGAGCACTTGGCTAGCCTTTGGATTCTCCACTCGCGCCGGTCAATTGACGCGTCGAAGATGACGGCGCCCAAAGGCTGGTGGTAGCATTTCTTCTTCAATCGGTGGAGATTATTTCTACATTCTTCTCCGGCAAACCCTAGGTATCATTTGTTCTCGAAAATTCAATTGAATCTGACGCTTGATTGCTCAATTATAACTCTTAATTTGTGTTCCATGTTTGATTGATTCAAACAATCTCTATTTTCAATTTCGCAATTTACCACTTTAGCTGGCTAATTTCACCCTTTTAACAGCATTTGGCTCTTTGATTTGACCTAACATCACTAATTTATGCAGACAATTTTGTCTTTCGATCTCGATCAAAACTCATCTTGAGTGTGACACACTCCTTGACGTAATTTATTCCCAATCAGTAATTATGTTTAAATTGCTCTGATTTTCAACGCCATTTTATCAAATTGATTGTTGCTATAACAATTCCAATAATACTACTTAAGTTTAAAATTGTTCATATGTCCTGGATATATGCAAGACTCCACATGATTCAAGGGGAAAGAGAACATGCCTATGCCAAACAACACGATTCAGTTCAAAACGATTAGGTTAGGAATGCTTGAATAACATCCTCAAAGGCATTTGCTCTTGCTTGATCTACTTGCTGGATGGCGCCACTCCAGATGAAGTTTTGATAAACTAACAAAATATATTCTTGACGAGCTTGGGTGGATTAGGTTTGGTACGGTGTTGTTAGCGATTTGGAGATCACAAAGGCTTTTGCTCTTGCTTGATCTACTCGATGGATGGCACCTCTCCTGATGAAGTTTTGATTGTATAAAAACTTACAAATTCTAGCATGATTACTATTTTGTTGTGCTTATATGTAAGAGACCAAGAGATCATTACTACAACAACTGTTTATTGTAAAGTTGTAATTGATGTTTTGTCTTTGTAGGTATGCAGAATAGGACAAGATCTCTGATGATGGAAAGTGAAAAAATTGCATTTTCTGCCATGGTGATCTTTCCTGATGATGTTATTGCTAAAGGTAATCATCCTCTTGAAAATTAGAATCTTGAATTTGTCAATATGATGAGTAGCATACACAATTTCGTATTTTCAATGAGATAGTTGTGAAAATTCAAATCTGGTAGTTTGTTTTGGTTCGCCCGGTAAATGCTTCTTACTGATTATTGATTAACACACAAGTTTTGTGCATTAGATACGTGTAAAGAGTCATTGTGATGGTATAGAATATCTTGCTTTGGCACATGCTATGGTAGGAGACTCAAATATCTGACATTGAATTCAGATAGTATGAATGCATATTAATCTTCAAAATTTTATACAATTCTCTCAGGCTGCAATTATATGCTTTAAATGAATTCAACTATATATCAATCTTCATAAATAGATGCAATTCTTTTATGATCACTACTTTGAAGGGTTTTAATGATTAATCTTTGCTTGTTTGTTGAGCTTATCTCTTTTCATTTTTTTCAGTATTCATCCCAAATATACATGGCCAATTATATGGAAAAAAAAACATTGTTGCAATTATATCATGTCTAGTGCATTACAAAGGAATGTACTTTGATCTTATATGCATCTTACACAAATAATGGTCCTAGTTCATTTTGTGTCATTGCAGAAAAGGTGCTATTTTCTTAGTAGTTTTGACGTAGGCAGACTGGATACAAGCCTGCTAAACCATTTCTACTCGACCACCTATGACTAATATATACTACTGCCTTAAGTTGGTTTGTATAATGAACAAAGTAAGTAAAACGTACTAATTATAACTCTAGTGTTGCCTCTACTAGGCGTGGGATTAGTTTTTTCCAGTTCTATGTAAGTAAAGCTTGTCCACGAGTAGGCTCTTTTGTGGTCTAAATATTTTAATATTTTTAGTTAAGGAATTCTTGTATTGATGATTTGTATGTATATATATATGTGGGGGGGGGGGGGATTGAATTTTATATTAAGGCAACTGTACGAGTTGGTTTGATGTAATTTTGTTTGTAAATTTGCTTGATTGTAACTGGATTTCCAGTAAACTAAAAGCATGATTTTATTTTTATTTTTAAAAGAAAAATGCATATGGCGCTTTTTTTTGGAAAAAACGCTATAAGGAAAAGTGTTCTTACGACGCTTTTTTCCGCTAGTTTTTTCTTATGGCGCTTTTTTTTAAAAAAAGCGCCATCCGCGAGCTTTTTCTTGTGGCACTTTTTTTTTTAAAAAGTGCCATCCGCGAGCTTTTTCTTATGGCGCTTTTTTTTTAAAAAGCGCCATCCGCGAGCTTTTTCTTATGGTGCTTTTTAAAAAAAAACGTCATCCGTGAGTTTTTTTTGGTGCTTTTCAAAAAGCGCCATCCACGAGCTTTATAGCGGTGAAAAAGCGCCATCCGCTTATGAAAAAAGCGCCATTAGAAGCCACTTTTGTACTAGTGCATGCTCGCACTTGGTTTCTAACTCATGCAATAACATATGATGAATGAGTTGGGAATGTAAACGCAAACTATCGCCAAACTTAACAGCAGGACCAAGGCAACCATTGGACAATTTATTCCAACTGTCAACCGAGATATATTTATTAATGGTCTCTAAAACATCAAATTTGTTGTAGTGGTTAACTTTCCCCGGATAATGTTTGGATGGAGGTAGAACATATTTCATTTCCTTTTGTGACATACTTCAACCTGAAACCAATCATAGAGAATGGTCATTAATAATACATTTGTAATCAAAATCTCATAGGTCAATAGAATATAAGATCAAATGTCAACAATATTAGAAAATTCAATCACATATACCATCAACAATTACAACTGTCAACAATCTCATTAACTGTCAACAATGCCTTGAAAACTAAACAAAAATTAAAATCCAAACATTCTAAAATTACATATGTCATCAAAAAATAGCAAATGTCAACAATCTCTACTTTGGTCATCAAAGCATTGGAACTGTCAACAAAAACCTCAAATACCCTAAAACATGTGTAAAAATAAACCAACTATATCAAATGTCATCAAAATCAGCATATATCAAGCAACATTGTCAACAATAAGTACAATTGTCAACAAGGACCAAGTGACCACCGTAATTATCAACAATATCTCAACCACGCGCATAAAATTAAAACCGTCAACACAATTCCAACACTAAAAGCAACAATTGCACAACTGTCAACACAAATATAAACTATCAACACAAATCTAAAATGGCAACCAAAAGTGAAAAACGATCAAATGTCAATACAAAATCGTACGTGATTAAACCCTAAAAGCAAAATCAAAACAACAAAACTCACAACCATAACAAAAAAGAGCATAAAACCCTAACAAACAAAAAACAAGCACATGCAAACAACAAAATCAAAACAACTACTCAGAAACCTAACACAACAACAAATTAAGACTATAATTGACGACAATGAAGCAAATTGACAAATAAATTACCGTTGACGAAACAAATATCCTCCTTGGAATGAAATTACTTGCCAACAACAAGCAAAATCGTCGAAGAAGAGCAACGGAATCGTCAACAACAACTGTAATGCACTTCAACAGAGATTCGAAAGGCAAAAACGACGACGAAGATCACCGAAATCGTCGAAATTGAGGCTCTAAGTGGAAATTCGAATTCGTGGAAGTTGATAACAGAAAAACGTGGAAGTTGAGAGTGGATTGGAAGTTGAGGAGAAATAGAAACGTTCAATTGAGAGTTACGAAAATTTAAAAAAAATATAAAACCTTACTTATTTGTAATAAATGAGCTTAAGGGGGACTTTTGGGCCAATTCCCTCGATCAATAGTTAATTTATCCATTGAAAAGTTAACTGATTGCGAGTCCCCGATTATTAGATTGAATTATTTTTCCCTTGGGCCAGTGTACTGTAAACAAGAAATGGGCCAACTATATGAATGGAGGGATTTTAGGGGGTGTTTGTCAAGTATGGATATGAGGAATGAGAACATGCTACCTAGTGTTTAGTTTGCGCATTTTTTAAAATTAAAACCCATACCACATATTTTCTATGTATGAGTTTCTCATACCTCACCTTGGGGGTGGCTTTACATCTCATTTCAACATTCTTTTATTGTTATAACTAAAAAAACTTCTCCCTATCAAACCCTAATTTATTCCAAACACCATTTTTCAAGTTTGAATTGGGTTTCCAACCCCATGCCCGTTCAATCCGATACCTCATTCTATCTCCATACTCGAATTTATACCAAATACCCTTAAATATTTGACTTTCTTGGAAGACAAAAACTTGCCAAAATGAATTTTCGGGACTTCTTGTTTTTACGATTCCCTGAAATATTAAAGGAGTTATAAACAAGTCCCTTGAGTCCACCTATTTTACTTAAAATAATTCTAGTCAGCTTTATTCATACATAACGTTAACAAATCCCTTTTTTATTTTTATTTGTTGATGAGGCAAGAATTCGATTCAATGAATAAGTTCATGTAAATTGAGAAACCGAAAAAACTGGTGACTGGACAGGCTAGTAAAATACAACTGGTTGCAAATTGGCGATCAAGGGATGTAAAACTCCAAGCCAACAAGACACCGGTGAAGAAATATGGTCGGAAAACCCACAAGGAGGTAAAGAAACTTAACTCCTAGCTATATCAAACCAAACTCCAACAACAAAGTGGAAATCTTTGTTGCAGATTCTTGGTGAGGCAAATAGAAGCCGACGAAACAAACAAAAAAGCTCGGTCGGACCGGCATCGTCCACCACACACATGTGATTAACGAGAGAACGATCGCCTCAGTGGGTTGGTATCCAATCAACGCCGCCCTCCTCCTTTGAGTCTTCCACTACGAGTCCGACCCTATCTATTTTCCTCAGATCCTATAATGTTTCTGCTTGCCAACGCCTCAGTGGTTTGATACTCGTGAGCTGTAATCTCTCCCCGGCTATTTTCATTTTGCTCTTCATACTAATCCGGGAAAAGATCGGAGTTGGCCAAATTGAAAGAGAGATTTGCCTCTGAATTGATGTAAATTTCTTATATGAGTGTTAATTTAGGAAAAAGTTGTTTCTCAAATGTAGATAATGGACAAAAACAACAAAAGATCTTTCACCAAAATCAGATAAGTGATGAAACAAATATACATTTCAAAGGATTGCTTTGTTCTCACTTTTCTCAAAGGATGTACCATAACAAAATCGATTTTGGATAAGATTAAACAAATTCTTTGTCATTAGCTTCTCGCCTTTTCAAAATTTCCGTCTTCGGATGTATCATCCTTTGAAGACAGATATAGACAAATAAAAAATCGACTTCTGTCGCCATTGAAAATGGATGAAAGAAAGAAAGTTCTCTTCTTCTATTATTCCAATTTTTATGCTTCCGATTTGCCTTTGAATTCACTCTATAACTAAAGTTGGATTTGGATCTAAATTCTCTATTTGGTTTCTTATTTTTATTTGAGTTTAAGCTAACAAAAGACCCATATTTTTTCTAGGTTAAGGCATAACCTTCCTATTTTTTTTGCTCTCGCACCTGGTTCACCCGTACGAGCTACGTCCAGACCGGGGTACTGAATGGGATTACGGCAGACCCCTCCCAACGACATTGCGGGGAATTGAACACACAGTTCGTCCTACCAAGCATAACCTTCCTATTTTTTCTTTTAGATACACAACTACATTAAGATATTCAACAATATGTAGACCATTTTTGGTCGCAGTAACATTTATATATTCATAGAAAAAAGATATGAATATGCGAAAATATTCTAACTAATCATCCCTCATGTGGCATAAATTTAATAAATAACTTCAAAAAATTATTTTAATAAAAATAATTCTAATCATTTATATTATGTTTGCTAGAGACCCACTCTTTATATTAATCTTTTCCATATTTACAAACCCTTAAATATATATCGAATAGATTTTATAATCTTCTATAACTATATATTAAAACCTTTTCGAGCCATCACGTTGATTTTGACCCCACCTTACATTTAAAATTTTATTTTTATTTATATTAATTTAGTCCTTACAATTGAATTCTTTTCTATCTATTTATGTGAAAAATATATTTTAGATTTGAAATTTAATTAAAAATAACGAAAATTATTATAT
Organism: Fallopia convolvulus; assembly: GCA_964016875.1. NCBI lineage: Eukaryota > Viridiplantae > Streptophyta > Magnoliopsida > Caryophyllales > Polygonaceae > Fallopia > Fallopia convolvulus. The sequence goes on along the minus strand of OZ024720.1, from coordinate 60,643,858 downwards.
CTTTATCTTTTGATCTATTAATGTGAAATATTTCTCTTAAATCAAATTTTGATAAAAAAAATTCAATATCTAGATAGTTTCTTGCCTTAATTATATTATATTTTTCTTAATTTTCTTTTTTGCTTATTCATGTAAATATAGAAGATTTTTTTTATCTTTAAAAAATTCAATCTTTATTCATATTTTTTTCACCCTTTCTTATTATTTATCTTCTAAACTTTTTATTTAAAAGATTTTCAAAGAATTGAGTTTGATTAAAAAATTATAAGAATTTACATTATTTTTGCGTTTTTATCTATTTTTTAAAAGAGCAATTAAAATAATTTAAATTGATATTATTCCATAAATAAATTATCATTAAGCTATTAAAATCATATTAGGCTCACGTTAATGATTTTGGCTTCGTCTCACATTATAACAAATGTAACATTTGAGAAAGAGTTACGTGAGAATGGGCGCCTAGGTGAGAAATAAGTAAATCTCGCTCGTTCCTTCCAAAAAATCAATGTCCCTTGTTAGACATTCATTAGAAAAGATAAAATACGGCATGAGTGAATTTTTCCCGTATTATTCGCGTATTTTTTGAAAAATACGTTTTTATGAGACGCGACCAGTTTGTTCATCAAAACTAGCCAATTGTTCATCAATATTGACCAATTGTTCATCAATACTAAGTAATAATGAATCGAGTTTTTGATAATATTGTTCATTGATTTCGAACTTTTTCAAATTTTAATTTTGTTTTTTAACCTTATTTATGTGCATGAATACAATATTATCTAGTTTTTTATGCACATATAATTATTTTCGATATACTCATATTTGTTCATTGATATACTCCTATTTGTTCATTGATATAACCTATTTGTTCATTCATATACCATTATTTGTTCATTGGTATACCATTATTTATTCATTGATATACCCTATTTGTTCATTAATATACACCTATTTGTTCATTGATATAATATTTTTTGCTCATTGATATAACTTTGTTTGTCCATTATTTGTTCATTGATATACCCTATTTGTTCGTGGATATACCCCTATTTGATCATTGATATAACATTGTTTTTTCATTAATATACCCTTATTTGTGAATTGAAATAAACTTGTCTGTTTGTCAATGTTGTAATAGCTGCGGTTTTTGAGGATATTTTTGAATTTTTCTCGGATATCTTTTTAACCTTTTTGTTCGTTTTAATGCTTAATCCAATATTTTTGTTGGAGATTAAATCCTACAAAAATTTTGGTGATATTCTAAAATCACAAAGAAATGATTTTATGGATCGGTGTGAATTCTAGGATTTTTCGGTGGAAAAAGAATATTTATTGGATAAGCCGTCTTTTTAATTATGTACCGGAAGGAATTTAAAATACGAAACAAAAGCTTTAAAAATTGAAGGTAGCAAGATAAAATCATGAAAAATTGGTTTTATTGGTCTACATAATTTACGAGACGTTTTGTATTTAGTAAGTTTTTTCATCCGAGGTACATAATTTTACCGCTTTAACGCGAGTCCCGTTCCGAGACGGAAAATTCGATTAGGCCGCCTTACATTTACTTATTGGGGAAGGAACCAGAGAGAGCGGATTGGGACAAGCATATCTTCTATGCTTTATTCAAAGTCTACGATTTCATTTCCAAAACAAAAGGGGAAGGAAAGCGAGAGAGGACGAATGACGACCGGCTCGGGCGGAATAATTCTCATCACCGCCGACTGACTTCTCCGCCCCATCCACCTCCTCACCTCCTCTTCTACCTCATCTTCCTCCCTTAGTGTTGTGCTGCTGGAATCAAACCAGCGAGGGAACGGAACGCTGGACTTGGGAAGGTGAATTCGAAGCTTCACCGCCGGTTTCTTTCTTGCCTCGTCGCGACGTCGTCGGCGACCACTAGCTTCTTCGACCACCAACCAACAAGAGGTCCACCACCGGGCAACGCCCAGCCACCCTCGGGCTCGGGGATCGAGCCGCTATTGAGCCAAACGAGTCATGGGCTCGAGTGAAGGTATTTACGATCGAAATTAATTAGCGGGTTGGTTGGGGAGCCACCGTAAGGGCATTTTGGTTCCGCTTTGCTAATTAAATTTATGGTTTTTATAATCTTGACGTTGATACGGTCCCACAGGTACAAACCGCTCGAGAAACGGACGTCCGGATCTTCAGTTATAGCGAATACAAATTTTGATACCGATTGGCAGGTAAAGGACTTCAGATAATTACTCGGGATTCGTTGTTAATCCGTTTGATCCGAGATTTGGTCACCTTTGAGAACTGTTGCTAATGAATAATTTTTATTTAGAAAATTGTTTCAAAAGTGAAGCGGATAATTAGTTATAATTCCGCCAAGATGGCTCTTGAAGCATGATAACTAAGGATTTATTATATATCGATATTCGGAAATTAAATCGTTTATCGATTAGGAAGTTGTAGAAGTTGAGAATACAACTAAGAAGTATTTCTGTGAGCTCGTTGCTGAGAAATCCTTTTGTTATATTTGTCAGGATGATGATAAAGATTACTGTTGAATTGCTAAGGACGTTGAGCACGCCTTCTAAGGCAAGTGGACGGTTCTCTCTTGCATTATGGTTATTAAATGAGGAATTGAATCCCATTTAATATTTGTGTTGGGAACAACTTGTGTACTTAATAAAATATGATAGGTTGTTATATTTGTTAGAAATAATGACCATGTTGTTTATTCAGTTTCGCGCTAGAACTGGATTTAGGTCCGTTATGTGTTACCTTGTATGTTGTCTCATGCTGAGACATTGTTGTGAAGTAAGTTAATTTCACAGGTAGGAGCTGATTCTCCGATGACCTCTTTATAACACAGTCTATGTTGGGAGGTTTAGCTCGTTACTATCATATCCCAACATTCGGGTCATGACTCATACCTCACTCAACGCTGGAGGAGGTGTTTATGCACTCTAGCTAAGTGCAAATTGGTACTAGGTGTTCGTCAATGATCATGGATTTCATCCCTCTCATCTTGACGTCTCCATGTACATGTGGATCATCGGCGGTTTCAGTCGAATAAAAGTCACCAACATGTTTGTAAAAAGTTAAGTAATATAAGATAAGTTCCTTAGGCACATTAATGTACTCGGATGGTTATTCTATTCGATAACCATTCTTGTTTCCGGTTATGAATGATTCTTAATTAAACTTTGATTAAGTCAATCTGATTAGTCGATGGAGGCTTTTCAAAATGTTATGTGATTATTATGAGTTACCAACAATTGCTTATGCTTCTTAAAGAAGCCACAATCGGTGGTGTTCTCTCTCTTGATTATGCAAGTCTCCTTCTTATTCTCTATAAGACTGCTAACTGTTGGATCATAATCCGAGTCTAATTGGATTTGGATGCCAATATGTTTAGTTACAACCATAAGAACCAAGTTAGATTCTCCGCTTGCTAGTCTTTCATTAGACTAACCCGTCCATCTTCTTTTCTTTTATATGGTCGGCTGGTGTCCACCGTTGGTTTACGGCACATCGGGTTCTTCTTGGAAGTTGATTCAAGAGGCGGATTCCGAGGGTTGAAGCTCCAGAAGTTGAAGAAAAGTTTCCAATGGTTATACTTGAGTGAAGATCATGGTTGAACTACTTCAAAACGAAGCTGAGTTTCAGAAATAAGAACTTAAGGAATACTTGATGAAGATTTTGTTTGAATAGAAGTTTGTTCTGTTTATTTATTCTTTTAAGTTAAGGTTTGTATTACGTGTTTTTTCGCTGTAATATTTTACTCAATTTTGTTAGGTTTTAAATGGTTTCATTTACCTTGTTCTAGTAAATTCTGTCAGGTTAAAGCCTTGGGTAGCTTCGGTTTAGTTCTAATCTGGGTTACTGGCGGTAATACCTCCAGGGTAGAAAGGGGGTGTTACAAATGCCATCAATTTATACATTTAGGACTATTTATTTTTGCAATTTTGCATTTTTTTTTGAATAGGTAAGAATTCGGTTTACCGGACAGGCCCGGTAAAACCGAGAGGTCGTGGAAGCGGCAATCGAATAAACCGACAAACAAGACTAAAATAAACAAAAGAAACACACACCGAAAGTACAACCAACGATAAAAAGAAACTAGAACTAAAAGGGTAGTGGGGAAGTGAAGGGTTGAAGAAAGCAAAGCCTTTGACATTCGGGTCAAAGCGGACAAACAAGGTAAGGTGAATGGACTACTGACGTTGCTTTCACCTAAATGAAGGATCTTCAGCAGACACAAAACGTCCAGACGACCTCGCCAAACACAAACAACCACATATTAATATAATTAGTTTCAATGCACACATATATTTATCTAGTTTATGTAGTTGTTATACGAATCCTTTTTTGAGAGCAAAGTGTTAATATATTAAATCCAATTCAGCTAAGTCAATTATACATGGCAAAATATCATTTATAACGACTTGTTCATGTTCAGATTAAGATACAAACGTGTGATGAAGTTTGCTACACAATTTTCATGTATATCTATATGAGCACAACAAAAGAAACAAATGAAATGCTTAATATAGTACCTAAATAAGATAAGTTTGATATAGAAGCTTGAAAGTAAAGGATAACAGATAAAAAAATCTGACTTTGCAATAACATGATGTATACTAACAAAACGAGCCAGTTGCAAACCGTAGAAGAGTGTTTGTGTCGTAGCTATGTTTGGAGCCCAAGAAGTAGCCATATGTTTCACGGCAGCACCAATGACAAATCCAAGCGAGTCAAACAAAACAATTCCGAGACTGACATCAAAACAAATATTTTTGTCTCACATACGGCTAACTATGATGCACACACATAAATTAACAGATACAATTTCGATACACATATGTCATTTTTTATGTACAAACAATAGATTTTTTATGCACAAAATTACAGTTTTGATGAACAATATCACAATTCAACCATAAACAATAGGTTTTGATGAATAAAATCACAGTGTTGATAAACAAAATCATAGTTATGATGAACAAAATCACAGTTTTGATGAATAAAATCACATTTTTGATGAACAATTTGTGCGCGCGCCCTATTTCCATTTTTTCCCAAAAATACGCTAATAATTCGCCCAAAATTCGGTTGTGTTGTTTTCCCCCTTTTTAAGTGAAACGATCAACGTATTTGATTTTTTCTCCATCCAGTTGCTCTTGTTTATTCTTATTTCGCACTTATATACTCATTCGCAACTGAATCGGACCCATATAAATTAGTTATTTATTATTTTCTAGGTAATTTAATAGGTTAATAAACGGATGCTACGATTATCCTATTCGGGTGGGGTATGTGGGTGGGATTAGTAGGGATAATAATATCCTTGTCTATAAATAACGGCAAATCTTTACGCACCAATTTTTTTTCCCGAGCGCACAAGAAAAATTGCGCATCATGATGCATTACTCTTTATGACGAGTAACGCAAATGGATACCCGAACAAGGAATACTCGATCCGGTGGAACGATGGCGCTTTGTGAAGCGCGACTCGTCGCGAATCACAACGCTTTATGAAGCGTAGAAAAACGCAACAATTAGCGTTGCGCTTCTTTCTTCTTCTTCCTCATTTGATTCTGTTAGCCGGACGATAGTGAATCGGAGCCGATAACCCCATTTCTGATAAACTCGAGCGCGTAAAAAATGGACAACGAAGGTGGTGATAAATCTTGTGGCGGTTCTCCTCCAGTGGCGTCGCTTAACAAACCTGCATCTCCTAGGGATGACGCCGAGGACGGTTCTCCGGTGACAGCGGCCCAGTCAAGTAAGTGCCGGTTACCCTAAATCTTGAATTTTGCTTTTTAATGGTGGTTCTCCCGAAGCATATTGTGGAATTTGGATTGGCAATTCGAAAATTATAATAGCTATAGATTGAAATTGTTTGGTTGATGATTGTTTAATTCTGGGCATTTAGGGTGAAATTGGGGGGGTATGCAGACATCACATTTTCCCGTCGAATTGGTTGATAATGTAGGCGGGCAATGCCAATTTCCAGATGTTGAAAGTTAAAGAAACCAATAATTCAGAAGTTAAGAATTTGTTTGAGTTGGAACAGCATCAGGTAATTCAGAGATGATCTTCTTAGATCATTGCTTTCATGTAATTTATATCAAGGAATTCAGCTAATTGTTCTGTCATGCTATTCGTTCCTCTTGACAAGATTTTTGCTTTCTTCTTCCATCTTCAAGCAGGCTATTGTGCAATTTGTTTGAATCAGCTGTGCATTTTACTTATAATGATAGCATTTGGTTTTATAATTAGTCAATCAGGCAGGAGAGTCCTTTTGCTGAACTTCCAAAGTAATGTTGATTGCAGGATTTGTAGTTGAATGCAAAAATTTAGATTAAATGGAGCCCTTTCTTTTGTTCCTTACATGATGAATTTTCGTTTTCTTGTGCTTCTGAAGGAGCTATTTTCATTCCTGTGAACTGATTGAGCACCAGTTTCTTGTAAGGGGAGCAACCACAAGCAAAAATCAATAGTCAGATATTTAAAAGAAAAGCCTTTTATGTCCAACAAAGACCCTGAATTAGGGGGAGAGCATGATTTTAAAACAAAACCTGACAACAACAAGAGTGACTGATTCTTAAGCATGTGTTATCAGATACAAGTACAAAAGTTGTAGCTAAATTTCTAAATCTGGTAAATCCATGTATGTAAGATGATCATCAACACCACAGCCAGCAAGAAGCAAAATTGATGTCCCACAATAATTCTACTCATAATTTTTCTTTCTGTAGAGTGTAGACATAATAAATAATGCTAATCAAATTTCATTTTCAATTCCTGTAGTCGCAAGTTTCAAATCACCGTAATTTCAATAGCTTCGAAGTGGGTAATTGCAGAGATAAATACCAGGAAAATAAAAAGAAGCTTACCTTTTCTTCTGGGATTGCCATCTCCTCTGCGACTTGTTACACTAATTCAAATTCTACTCGGACAAACTGCACACACAAAGAGACTATTGTAGGAAAAATCAAATAAAAAGCACCAAATTCTGAACCATCTTTCCGCTGCTGATAAAAAGATCAACAGCGGAATCGTTCGAATTGCAAGAAAGTGCCTGCCTATAGAATCCCGTAGATTGATCGCACAAAGAGGAAAAACTCCTGAAAATGTTGAATGTGAGAGAGGGAGGGAGTAGTAGATTACACGTGAAAACTATATTCGGTAGAGGTAGAGCAAGATCACTCCAGTGGAAAACCTCTCCCCTTATTTGTAGTACTCACTCCAGTGGAAAACCTCTCCCCTTATTTGTAGTACTCACTCAATTAAGGTTTGAAAAGAAGAATACCAATTATCTTGTATCCTTGTCCCCATGGGACCATGAAAATTCAGTCTCTTATGCAAAATACCTATCAGTACAATACCCATTAAAATCCTCTGCTGATTTGATCCCTACCTTCTCATAATTTCTTTGACTATACAACACAAACTGAACTCCAACCATGATCATGGCTTCTTGTTCTTCTTATCATTACCATTGAAACAATTTGTTTGAGTTTATAGTGTTTAGTTTTGAAACATTTTGATGTTCTTATAGTTATCAATATGTTATATCCAGTTAGTCTATCTTTAGATTGAAGTTTGAATTAATGTTTCTCATTGTAATTTATTTCATATATGTATGTGTTCTTCAAAGAAAGTGGGGGTTTCTTCAATCTACTAAGTTCCTTGATTTGTACAAATCTAAATTGACTTACCAAACTTGTAGGTGGAGCCGTCGGTGGTAATGACGGAGATGTCGGAGGTCACGATGGTGTTGATGGACAACCGGCTATCCATGGATTGGGTATTGAGTTGGAGGGTAGTAGAGGTCCGGATGTACGAGTAGAGCCGGATGGCGGTGGAGCATCGGTGGGTCCCTCTATCCCACCGGCTAATGTTGTGGTTGGTGATTCAAGCGACAAATCCACTCCGATTGACACGGGAAAGGAGTTTGGAAAAGATTGGTGGGGCAAGACGGGTCTATCGGTACGTAATTTAATTACTACATTTATAAGATTTAGGTCTATTTACAGAATGTAGATACAATTGTATTGAATTATAATTTATTTATGTTATGGTTGAATATATAATTTAGTCACAAATATTGATGTAGTTTAGTTTTATAAGTGATTTGAAAACATAAACTCGATATTTGAAAATAATGTATTGAAGAGATAACATATATATTTATGAAATTACGTTATGAACGAATTAAGATCCATATTTATGAAACCATGGGAATGCAAAGTTGAATATCGAAATATAATGAAAGAAACAATTTCAACAGGCGTTTCAGGAGAGATGCGCGTCTTTTTCTACTCCCGTCTCGATGCCGCCTCCTGAGCCAAAAAAGAAGAACACAAGACATGCGAGGTCACGGGGCATATTAGCGGAGCAGCGTGCTCAGGTCGAGCCTCGACCGAAGAAGGCTAGGACGGGGCCCATAGTAGATACATTGATTTCACAGCTGCAGCGCGAGGAGATAGAGCAGCATATTGGGGATATGCAGTCATGTCAGGATATAGCGCCATCCGCTCCTATGGATGTCGATATGACGCCGCAGACAGATCAGATTCCGGCGACTGATGTTGTTGAACCTTCAGATGAGCAGACGCTTACCCCTCCGCCTGTGTCACAGTCTCCATTGGGCACGATTGAGGATATTACGAGGGATGTTGATACGACCCCTCGGGTTGAGATGGTTGATCAGACCGACGACGCTGTCCCTGAGAGGGACCCTGCATTGACAGAGCCGACTGGTTTAGATACTGATATGCATGATGATAAGGAGATATTGAGGGACATTGATTTTACTGTGCCTTTTCCCCGCGCTACCGATAGTCCAGCTCCTCCTCGCGCTATCGGTAGTCCAACACCGGCTCCGCCATCTGATTTGAGGACGGACCCCGTTCCTGTGGTCCAGCACGTACCGCCCCCAGTAGAGGAGGTTCCGGCCGCAACTGCTCCGGCTGACGAGCTGTGGCAGCCTGGAGGGCCGTGAGTACCAGACCTCCTTCGGTCGTACCCGACTCATGTAGCAGAGTCGATATGGAGGTGGACACTTGCGTCGTTGGAGGGCCGGGAGGGCGTCGTTATAGAGGATAGTTTGGTAAGTGTCTTTTATACCGGTGTATTTTAGGTTAATCTTTGATATGATTGAATAGCGTTATTGAGAATTTGAATTTTCTGTTTCAGTGGCGCAATGTCATTAGGGCTCACTCACGACCGGTAGAGTGGACGGCTATTGAGCCGTATATGATTGAGGAGCCGGGTATGTGGTGGAGTATTGTACAGCAGACCCGGTCTGGGACGGCTAGCGACCTTGACATACGGAGGATCGGATCACGCGATCGTTACAGCTTTTGTGGAGCGTTGGCATCCGGAGACCAACAGCTTCCACTTCCCATGGGGCGAGATCACGATCACCCTCCACGATGTCCATCGGATACTGGGGATACAGATTGATGGAGACGCTGTGGTGAGACAGATTGAGAGGGGCGGGGATTTCCAGAGTTGTGTGATGGAGATATTAGGGCTCACTCCTCAGCAGTACCGCAAATATAAGACCTCCATACCGATTAAAGATCTCCAAGCTAGCATACTTTAGATGATTGCCGATAGGCGGGACCCACAGCACATAGCGTCTGCGTACTTGCTGTGGTTGCTTAGCCAGACTTTGTTCTGTGACAAGAGCACCAACAAGGCGAGGACGATATATTTACAGTGTTTGATGGATCATGGTGTTACCAGTAGATTTGCATGGGGTGTTGCGGCATTGGCGTGCTTATACCGCCATTTGGGCATTGCATCTCGTCAGGGTTCAGCGGGATTGGGAGGATGCATGCTCATTCTGAAGGTATAATAGTATTGTGATTTTTTTTGGTTGATGAACAATTTTCGTTATTTCGGTACTCATTTTAATTTAATTTTATAGGCTTGGATATGGGAATACTATAGACATTTTCGTGGGCATTCAGTGTTGAATTTAAACGCTCTGATGGATGACCGAGCGGGTGCCCGAGATAGGATTGACCACCGATCAGGGCCGAAGAAGCCGAAGCGCTTGGAGGATATTCGAAGGTTTATGGACAAGATTCTTGCTGATGAGGTAAAAGTGTTAATAGTTTGACATATTGATTCCTATTGAGTTGTAATGCAAATTGTTTCTCCCGTGGACTTGCAGGTTTGTTGGACGCCTTGGAACCGAGAACTGGATTTTGAGACAGAATATAGGATTTCTAGGTATCGAGGAGTTCTGCATTGCTTCGATATTTATGAGCCATACCAGCCCGAGAGGTGTCTGTGCCAGTACTATCGTGTGCAGACGACTCCCCCAGATCCGATTGAGCCGCGTGTAGTCTCGCGTACAAGGGAGATGTACACCTACAGTCTTGTGTTTCGGAACCAAGACTTGTATTGGAATGAGCGGTATGACCACCTGATTGACCTCGAGCAGCATGCCGTGGCTCGGTATCCTTGGCAGGCGGACCCTGCGTATCTTGACTGGTTCGACGGGGTAACACATCCATATATAGATCCTAGATCAGACCGTCAGAACCGTCCTCGGGACCCCGTTGTCCATCCTGCAGTTATGGTGGACGTTACCGTGGTATGTTAATTTGTAATATAAAGTTTTGTATGCAATTATATTCGTTTGTACTGGTTTTGTATTTGATGAGTTCAATAAATTGTGCAGCGGGCGCAACAGGCAGTTGGATACGCACTAGAGGCTTTACAGGGAATGCCGACGGATCATGTGGCTAGGGCGTATTTGGAGGAGATGTTGAGCATTTTAGCGGATGGTGTTCCGCCCCTACCTCCACCCGTGAGTAGGCCGTTCAGGGATTCTCAGTACTGTCCCGGACAAGGCAGCGGACTTCGTCGTGCTGGGGAGGGTAGTAGTACAGGGGGTGTTGGGGTTGAAGATAGTAGGACCAGGGGTGCTGCTGACGGTACCGCGTCTAGGGATGGTGATGGAGGTGAGGGAACCGAGGTTAGGGATGATGTTGGAGGACAGGACACCGGGCCTACTGATGGTGATGGAGGGGACGGGGAGTCATAGTTTATTAGGGTTTGAAGTATGTTTTGTATGTGTCATTATCATCATGATAATAGAACTCATGTTTATATTAGTTTTTTGATATAGATGGCATTATTTTGAATGCAAATTAATTGAATCCAATTCAGCAAATCGAGTGAGGGCTCCTTTATGGTTTTTTGATAATTAAGTGAGCTGAATTTCTGTTCTATTATGGAATTGGAGCTGAATTTCATTTGAAGACATTCTGAATTTCTGTTTATGAGTCATGTTGGTTAGAACTTATAAGAGCTAGTGTTGATTGCTTATGGTTTTATTTTTCTTAGCTGCTGATTTTTGGTGATTATATACTATCAATCTGCTAATGAAGTATATTCATTAGAAATATCAAGCTGCTGATTTTGTATATTTTGTGCCTTGAATACTCCCTTGAAACATTGCAGGTTTCTTCTTACTGTGCTTATATTGGCTACTTTCTTCTCTTCGTGATTCGTTTTGTTTAGTTTTGGTGGAGTTTGAATTGGATAATTGTAGGCTTAACATGCTTTGACTGTGTAGTTTCAATGGTCATTAGTATCTGACTGTGTAGTTTCAATGGTCATTAGTATCTGTGATTCGTAAAGTTTCTTCTTAGAATGAAATTATTCAGTAATTCTAGTTATGCCATTCTTCAAGGGCTCTACAAAATTAATCTTTTGTTTGTGCACATAACTGAGTTGGTATAGGATGTAGTTTTTTTTTTGGCTGCCTTTGGTTATTATTGTTTTTAATCTTATAGAATTGGATGGGCTGTATAATTTCATTTTTTCATGTAGTTTAGGTTTGGCTATTTGTTAAAACATTATGGCTATAGAGGATTTGCTGCCTACCCTTTACAAAAATATTCTCACATATATACACACACAAATGTGTATCTGGCCTTGTGAATATAGGTTAGATGATCTGCATGCCACCGGATCTTAGCTTAGTTTCTAGTGTCTCCCTTAACCTCTACTTGAGTGTACATTTTTACTATACGCAGAGTTACTGTAACTGATCTGATAATATAGGCCTTTCCTCAGGCCTTTGTAGATCTCTTGAATTACATTACCTTCAGATTTTGCATTTTGCATTTTTCAAAATGAAATCTACATTGCTTATGGCTACTTTGTTATAGGAATGTTCTGATTCTGAAGTTTGCTTCTTCAAATGGTTTTAATATGAAGAGTAATTTATAGTGCATATAATTCCGCAAAGCCAACATAATGAGCTTGAGGCAAAATATTTTGTGGAGAGGGCAGCACTTGAAGCTAAATATCAGAAGCAATATCAACCTCTTTACTCTAAGGTGCTCCCTTAGAATTCATTATTTGCTCTGCCTTGAGCTGCATCATCTCTCTTCTCAATCTTTTGTAGTTGCTCTTGTATTCATTTCAAGTTTGTTGCAAACCTGCAGAGATATGAGATCGTAAATGGTGTGGTTGAAGTGGAAGGAAAGATCGAAGATGATGATGCGAAGGAGGGAGATGTGAATGCCCCAGAAGGTAACTTGTGAAGTGACTTGATCATAATAAATTTAATATGAATATGGTTTGGGGCACAATATATTTGATAATTGGATTCTGCTGATATTGGGTATTTGGGCACAATTTTACCAAGTTTTGTGATCTGAATTGATGGGGGCTGAGTGAAATAGTTGTTTCTTGGAGCATGGAGACTGGGAAAGTAGCCCAGTCGTCCATTTCAGTATTACTCCTTTTGTTAGTGTATTATTTATATCTTAATATTAGGTCTTTTCTGAAATGTCATATGCAGAAAAAGGTGTTCCAAACTTTTGGTTGAATGCAATGAAGACGAATGAAGTTTTGGCTGAAGAGGTAATTATTCACCTTAACTGGTTTCTATATGCTACCATTTTTCACCTAGGTATAGCCTGAAAATTTTGAGTTTGGTATTCAGATCACAGAGCGAGATGAAGGGGCTTTAAAATATCTGAAAGATATCAAATGGTGTAGGATTGGTGACTTTAAGGGCTTCAAGCTTGAATTTTTGTGACTTTATGTTAGGTTCTCCTTCCTTTTGCTTGACATTTAGTAGCCAGATGATTCCAAGATGGTAACAGTTCCTCTGTTGTTGTTACTGGTGTCAATTTCTTTGATCTTTGAATGTATGTTTGGTCATTTTTTTCCTTGTGCTATAAATTTTGTATTGGTCTGCTGATGTTACTGGTGTGCTATCAATTTTGTGTTGACTGGTTCAAGTTTTTTATCTGGGAGTGAGGGTTTGTTGTCTTTCCGTGGGATTCCTTTGGAAGGGATATATATACCTGGTAGACGGTGGAGAAAGCATTTAGAAATTGTTCAACACATTGATATCCATACTTTTGCTGCTGACTGTAACACAGATTATCTTCTTTGTGTTCAAAAAAAGGTATCATTTAGTTTGAAATATTTTCTCATCTTATGTTTATTGAATCTTCTAGACAATTGATCATGATGGTTGCTATGGTTATCTTTTGTATTCTACCTCAAATATGTTATGATGGTTTATATTTTCTTGCATATCTGGGGTCTTGAAATCAAGGAGTTTGATTTCAGTGGTTGCTTGAACTGAATAGTGCAGGTTGTGTGCATCACTTCAAACTTCTGAATTTCTGGCACCACACAATCCTGCTAACTTGCCAAGACGTCTGAATTTGTGACTAGGTTGTTTTTGAGTTTCTCTTTCAAGCAACACCATCTTTTATTTGTTGCATTTGGCATTGCTCATGCTTGTGTATCATTTGTGTGGAGCCTGTTTTGTGGTCATTTAGCCAGTACATTCTTCTTGTATCCATTTGATGTCTTCACTTAGTTGTTGAAACATGTTAGGCTTGAGGCATTTTCTCTTTTTTGAGGTTTCCGGTGTGCTAAATACCAAGTGATGCCATTGCCTTTATGTCTAGAGGCATTTGCTCTTTTATTCATGTATTAATATGTCTAGAGAACATGTTTCTATTTTCAATATGTCTCATGCGTTTTTGAATTCTAGACTTGACGAGTTAAAGGCCTGTGGATTTAACACTTGTGTTGTTGTTGGCATTTGTTTGAGTTTTCCTAGTCTGTTGAGCAGGGAGGAGGATTTGGGATCATTTTCTTCTTTGGCTAAAAAATGGTTCTTTGATGAACAGCCCTGCACATATAATGCTACTTTTGGAAATTGTAAGGACAGAAAAGACATCGCCTCAAGTAATCCTTGATCTCATGGCATTGTGTAAATCAATGAAGAAAATTCCTATCGTGGTTGGAAGCTGCACAGGTTTTGCAACAACTAGGTGCTTCTTCCCATATGGCATGGCTGCAGAAATTCACAGACTGGAAATTCACATGACAGACTGGAAATTCACAGGCAGACTGGAAATTTTGCGCATCATGATGCGTACCATTGCGCATCATGAAGCGTAATTTTGCGCCTCATGAAGCGTAATATTGTGCTTCATGAAATGTCTATTTGCGCGTCATGAAGCGTAATAATTACCAGCCATTTTACCTTCAAATGGCTGCAAGTCTACAAGGTAATACAAACTATTAGTGTCTAATTCATGCTATTTGTGAACGTGTAAATTGTTGTTTCCCGTGTGAACTTGTGAAATTCATGATATTTGTGAACTTGTGAAATTCTTAATTGTATGTTTTTTCGAAGCTATAGCAATTCACTACACGTTATTGAAACTTGTTTAACTTTAGTTCCATGTTTATTAAGTGTCTACAATGCATAACATCAAAACATTCATAACAATATGTATCCAACATTAATAACTCTAACATCCTACATTTGGGCTTAAACCATTAGAAACACGAAGTTTGCGCCATGTTTCCATCCGTTGTGTAAACGGATGGTCCCACCCCTTCACACTAGGGTCATGATTCCTTGTCCAATCCATCGGAGGAGGAGGAAGCGGCGCGTCATCCTTCAACCACACCTACAAAAAACAATATCTAACCATAAATATCAACAATTACACTTCAAATAAACATAATTAAGTCATCATTAATTATACTTACTGGTATAAAGTGGTTTCTTTGTCCCACAAGAGCTATGGCATAAATATTTGTCGGAGGGCCCCCTACACCCATCATAGGTAAGCATGTGTGTGATCCATTCCACGACAACATCACAAGAGCAACCTGGTGTAATGTGGCAAATATCAAACCACCAATGGGCATCTTGAGCCAATGTTGTCGCATGCACGGGTTGTCCACATACGAAATACTTTGCAAAAGCTCATCGATAGATGGCCTGTTCCCTACACGCTCATATATGACTCTGTTCCGCCTCAATTCAACAGATATATCCTTTCGAACTCTATGGTATTGTACCTCTCCATATCCCAATACCTCTGCAAAGGATCTATAACCACAATGACCATCCGCCGCTACATCCCTAGCTATGTAAGGAAACATGAAAGGGTTAACATTTTCAACACCAAAGTTCACCCCCAACCACACCACTTCTTTATTTTGAACTTGTGGATTTGTATCTACCATAATTTTCTTTTTGGCCTTGTTGGTTGAGCCCTTTGGCCTCCCACGCTTCTTTGTCGTCGACGGGATTTCTTTATTGCTCTCCTTTTCCTTCTCTTCTCTCTCCTTCAAATCATTGTCTTTCTTCTCCTGATCATACTCACTCATCCTATGCTCAAGCAGAGTACTACTCCTCTTGGTTGAGCCCTTTGTAGACCCCTTTGGCCTTCCCTTTCGCCATGAAACAAGCATTGAATGTATCGGCTCAAGCAACGAAGAATCTTGGGGTATGACCATGTCTACAGATGACTCAGATATACCGTGCACCTGATCCTCTGATAATTCTCCTCTCTTATACATCTCAATCATCAACTCCATTCTAACTTGGTCAATTGAGAGGGATACATTGTCTTTTATGGGCATGCGTTGTGGATCGATGCTGTCCCATACCACTTGATGCCAAAACGAGTGTATCTCATTTGGCATTATGGGCTGCTTGTTGACGATGGCATGAGCAATCCTATGAGGACAAGGAAGACCCATGCTCTCTCTCCACCAATAATCATCACACTCAGTCTCCATCTTTCCCTCTTCCATCTTTTTGTGTAGACTGTAGAACATATTCAACAATTTCTTAATGCAGTGTGTTGACACTCTATAAAATAGACGAACAAATATCGCCCTCACTTCCTTAGGGACACCCTCCAACTCTGTCGGTAGCTTCGTACGTGCCATCTCAAGATCTCCCCGCAAACCACCAACTTGTGACACAATCTGATGGTGAATCCTTCCAATCACCGTGTTAAAGCCTCCTCGAGAACTGTCAAGTATCTTTTTAAGCACATGGTGCATGCCCTCCACCTTGTAATAAACATAATTTCACTTATTTTTCTTAAATATAAATTAATAACTCAAGATACATATATAGCCCTAAACTTACCGATTCGTTGTTCTCGTATGAAAGTGAAGACAATGCTCCGTCCATGCTCTTACTATCAACTGCTTGTAAGGCCCAAGCCATGACTTCTCAACATATGGCATGAGCCCTGGCCAATGCTCTTTCACTTTGAGAAACCTCTCCTCATATTTTGCCTCAGTTGATGACATAAATATGCCCCAACACCTATGGCAAATCTTTCTGCAACCTTGAGGTCTTTTAGAATACAAAGAGCATACGCTTTAATGTTCATCTTCACGTGCACCCAACACAGGAGATGTTTTACTTCGTCCCCAAATACAGCATCCTTTGCATTCATGATCACCTTTTCTCGATCTGTAACAATCGCATTTGGCATGGTCCCCACTTCTGCAAACAAACGCTTCAACTGTTTCAACACCCATGTATAACTCTCGGTGTCTTCCTTAGAGATAAATGCAAAACCGATGTTGAATGATTTGTTAGTGCACGTGAATCCAACCATCTCTAGTAATGCCATGTCGTACCTATCCAAGTATGACATGTTAATACAATTGTCAAAACAAAACAAAAGGATTAAATAACATATTCAAAGTTTAGAAAAGTGTACCTATTTGTCTTATATGTGATGTCCATAATGACAACATATGGAAACAATCTCAGTAGATGCAATGAGATCGGGTGGACGAAGAACAAGATCTCTATATGATCTGAATTATCCATCCTCTTCGGAAAGAAACGATATTCGTTTCGTTGCAAGAAATGTAGCGCATATTGGGTTACCGTCATATTTCCACGGTCCTCGATTAGAAACTTTGCCCTCATATTTGAAACTTGTTTCGTCGATGTCACATTACCAGGATATAGCGCCCTCAATTCCTCCACTATTCTCCTTGGAGGCACATATATGTAGCTCAAATTCCTAACCAACTCCTTCTGAGCTTCCGTCATTCATCCCATAAATGAATAACCAAGTAAACTACTTGGGAGGTCATGGTTGTGAATTCCGCACCCAACAGTTAATGCCCATTTTCCCGTTGACTTGCTTCGAACCCCAACCAACTCAAACTTACAGTTGCACTTGCTCTGAAGTGTCCGTACACTTGGTGGTCTAACAATTGGGATTACTTCACCCTTCTTTCCAGATCTATATTTGCCATGCCTATGACATGCAAGCCTGACCATTGTTTGGTTTGATGTTTTTATTGTCAACATCATCATTCTTTCACGACCGACCTGCCTAGCCCAATTTAGCATGTCTTCTCTATTATCCCACATAGTATCATTCTCAAAATCAACAGAAAAATCCTTCCTAGGTACCTAAGTATATAATATCACAACTTATCTTAATACATTGAACATGTATATTATGCAATAATAGTAACACATTATAAATTTCAATAAATTTGTTTAACACAACAACCGAAATCATGTATTATCTTGAAAAATATATTATTGCTTCAACTAAATCGTAAATTACTTCTGATTCGACCATTTCGTTTTCAGACTCAACTTCCCCTTCTTCTTCAACACTCATTGATGACTCTGACTCTTCTTCCAAGGGCTGCGATTCGTCTTCGGCTTCATACGATGAATCCGAAAATTCCGTTTCAGATGACATTGTTCAATATCAAGTTTGTTAATCAAAAAAATTAGGTTTGGTGGATAGAAAAATTCTCGCTTTACGTGATTGATTATCGTCGACCGAATTAGGTTTGTTTTTCGTGTGCGACTGAATAAAGGATCGCGCGGTTTGAACCGCCGCAAACCCTACACGTCATGAAGTGCGGCGCTTCATGATGCGTAGGGTTTGCGGGTATTCGGCCATTTGCCCATTCACCGTTGCGCTTCATGAAGCGTTGCACTCCATGAAGCGCAACTTTTCTTGTGCGCCAGGATAAAAAATCCTGTGCACAAGGGTTTACTTTGATTGACCGTGTAGCGTCAATTGATCCAACCCTGCCTTTTCCTTAATTAGCTTACTTTTCATTTATTTATTTATTTATTTACACACACATACAATTGACTGCACCATTAAGTAAACGTGAAATAGTCTTCTTTAAAAACTCAATGTCCAGGATTGTTCTCAACCGCTTCTGCAAATCCCTAAATCTCTCGTCAAATATGCAGAATTCTAATGCGATCGGCCATGATCCTTTTGCCGAGGTTCGTCTCAAACTCTCTAAACGAAACGAATTTCGATTGATGTATAATCAATCAAAGATTTAAACTTTTTTTAACATTGATGCGATCGGTTCTTGCAGGAAAGGCGAGAATATGAGAGAACGGCTGACAATTTGTTCAATGAACTGGCTGAATCGAAGCGGTATAGTAGGGTAGCCATGGAAGAGCTGTTCAATAAACTGGCGGAATCCGAACAGGATAGGACGGCCTCCGCGGAAAGAAGGCTGAGAGCAGAGGAAGAACGGGGATTGGCGGAGGAAGGACGGCGATTCGCGGAGGAAAGACGCCAAGCAGCAGAACAACAACTCCAAGCTCGGATTCGGAGGGTAACAGAGTACACGTTTTGATTGTTAACGAAACTTCCCCTCGGAAAAGTTTGATCTTTAAAATTCTGGCTTTTCTTACCCGCAGGATCACGCACTGGATCGCATACGTGCTTCCTCTGGTCGTCATGATTCTTTTGACAAGGTTAGTTTCAGACTCTCTGAATACATACATACATATTAAAGAATGTCGTGGTGTGGAAACTCCAATTCTGATTAACGTAAAAACAAGTTTATATACACAGTTCTATGCTAACCCTAATTGCTAAACAAGGCAACTATAATATTACATATATTATATAAAAGGAAGCTGCCAATATATACAATATACGCTAATACTCCCCCTCAAGTTGGAGCATGGGGATCTCGAATGCCCAACTTGCCCAAAAGAAGATGAAACTGGTGAGAACCGAGGGCCTTGGTGAGAATATCCGATGTTGAGACCTTGTACTAATATGAGATGTGCGAATAACGCCATCAAGTAGAAGGTCTCGAATAAAATGACAATCAACCTCAATATTCTTTGTCCGATCATGAAACACCGGATTAGCAGCGATGTGAAGAGCGGCTTGACTATCACAAAACAAACGCATAGGAGCAAAATGAGAGATGCTCAACGAACGAAGCAACTCTTTCAACCAGATAAGCTCACAGCAAGCGCTTGCCATGGCACGATATTCAGCTTCTGCAGATGACCTGGAGACAGTATGTTGTTTCTTCGTCTTCCAAGAAACCGGTGAAGAACCAAGCTGAACAAAGTAACCAGTAATAGAACGACGTGTAAGAGGACACGTCGCATAATCAGAATCACAATAAGCAGTCAAAGATAAACTCCCGCTGGAAGATAAGAAGACACCCTGACCAGGATGACTCTTAAGGAACCGAAGAACTCTAACTGCAGCATCCCAGTGATCCACAGTAGGCTCTTGCATGAACTGAGCAAGAGTATGAACAGCAAAACAGATCTCAGGACGTGTAATGGTCAGATAAATCAATCGTCCAACCAAACGTCGATATCTATCAGGAGCCTCAAATAATGGTCCAGAAGAAAGAGCAAGCTTATGATTTTGTTCCATAGGGAACTCACTTGGCTTGCTAGCAAGCATACCAGCCTCAGACAGAATATCAAGAGTGTACTTCCGCTGAGTCAAAAACAAACCCTCAGCAGAACGGGCTATCTCAATACCAAGGAAATACTTAAGCAAACCGAGATCCTTCATATGAAAACAGGAACTCAATTGTGCTTTAAACTTGGCAATAGCAGCAGAATCATTGCCAGCAATAATGAGGTCATCAACATAAATCAGAACATGAAGACAAACTCCAGAACGATTAAAAGAGAACAGTGAGTAATCAGCCCGGGATTGGGTAAACCCTAACTTGCGCAGAGTGGTCGCCAATTTGGCAAACCAGTTCCGAGGTGCCTGACGGAGGCCATACAATGATCTATTCAATCGACAGAACTTACCAGCTGCGCTAGAAAAACCAGGAGGAGGTCTCATATAGACTTCCTCATGCAAATCACCATGCAAAAAAGCATTATGAACATCCATCTGATGCAATTCCCAATTTCGAATAGCAGCAACAGCAAGGAAAGTTCGAACAGAAACCATCTTGGCTACAAGAGCAAACGTCTCCTTGTAGTCAATACCAGCCTTCTGATTGTTACCCAGAACGACTAGCCTAGCCTTGTACCTCTCAACAGTACCATCAGATTTATACTTAACTCGATACACCCACTTGCAACCAATAGGTTTCTTGCCGGGAGGAAGATCAGAAAGAGTCCAAGTCCCATTACGCTTTAAAGCGTCAATCTCAGCTTGCATAGCTGCCTGCCATAACGGATAAGAAGCAGCAACAGCAAAAGAGGTAGGCTCTGGAATAGACTGAACAACAGCAATAAAAGCAACATGTGCAGGCGAAAACCGTGAACAGTTAACATAATCAGCTATAGGATAGGATGTACCTGACAACCTAGATGGTTGAGATGAAGGAGACAATGGGATTACAGAGCCACGCACAGTATTGAAAATGTAGCCTCTTAACTTCACAGAAGGAGTCCGATCTCGGGTAGAACGGCGGGGTATTTCTTGAACAGCAATAGGAGAGGATTGAACCCCACCTCCCCCATCAACTGTCTGCGGTGGGGCTAAGGTGGAGCTAGGAGTAGAATCGGCTTGAACAGATTCAGATGAAGATTGAACCCCACTCCCCCTGACGTCTGTCTGCGTTGGGGCATTTGTGGAGTTAAGGTGAGTGTCTTGAACGGCAACAAGAGGAGATTGAACCCCACTCCCCATGTCGTCCGTCTGCAATTGGGAAAGTGGGTCACGGATAGTGCCAAAAATAGACGGGTGTGGTTCTGCACTAGATGGTGCAACATTAGTCAAAAAGGCTTGAAAAGGAAAATGTGTTTCATAGAATGTAACATTAGCAGATACAAAACGTTCATGAGTCTCTAAATCATACATTTACCAACCTTTTTGACCGTTGGGATAACCCAAAAATATGCATTTCCTAGCCCTAGATGCAAATTTATCAGAAAGACGTGGAAAAGTTGATGCAAAACACAAACAGCCAAAGACACGTAATCGATCAAAGCAAGGCGACCGACCATTCAAGATTTCAAAAGGAGTTTTGTTTTGAAGAAGAGGAGTTGGAGTGCGATTAATTAAATGAGCAACAGTTAAGATGCAATCTCCCCAAAATTTTAAGGGTAGATGGGCGTGAAAACGAAGCGCTCTGGCAACATTTAAAATATGTCGGTGCAGAGTCGGCTTCAATCCGTGAAGCAAGCGTTGTTGTAGTTGCCACACGTAGCCAGTAGACCCCATTTCGCTCCTCACCCGCTCCAATCAAGGTCATCGTAGTACGATCCTGTAAAATACATAGCTTATCAGTTACTGTCACAATGCAATTTTGATGCTTCAATAATTGAGCACAAGATATCAAATTACAAGTCAATTGAGGGACAAAAAGAACGTCCCGAATAATTAAGCGATCGCTGAAATGCACAATTCCAGCCCGACAAGCAGTAGTGGTAGAACCATTGGGCAATAAAATAGTCGAAGTCTCAATAGTTTTAAGATCAGAAAGCAAAGAGCAATCTCCCGTTATATGAAACGAGGCGCCAGTATCCAAAATCCAGTTAGAACACATACCAGGAGTATTGCTTGATGACCCAGACTTAGAATTAACGAGACTGACCAAATGCTGAAATTGAGAATCCGATAGACCGGTACCAGCCACATCAGCAGCTGTCAAGTTCCCGAACAAAGCCGAACCAGCGCCAGATCCCTCGGCGTCCTGCGCAACGTTTGGTACGCCACGCCCGCGGTGATTCTTGGCACCCGCGGATTTCGTCTCCCCAGCGCTGCTATCGGCGTTCCCAGCCAGACGCAACTTGTATTGCGCAATTCTGTCCGCAGACCACCAACTCGGATATCCCACGATCTGATAACAGGTCTGAGCCTCATGCCCAACTTGATTACAATGGTTGCAATATGGCCGCTCCCCCTGGTGCCTGCCGTCGCTGCGAACTGCCCCCGAGTCCCGATTTCCGACACCGCGATCAGCGTTTTCATAGCGCCGATCGGATCGGGTACCTCCTTTGCCAGCCTGCGCAGCGAACGCAACACCCTCGACAGCGACCCGATTTTCACGCCCAACGATGACAGTACGCTGGCGCTCTTCGGCGATCACCATGGCGTAAGCCCTGCTAAGTTTCGGCAAAGGCTCCTGTGCCAAGATATGTGAACGAACAATAGCAAAACCGTCATCCAGCCCCATCAGAAACTGGTGAATGCGCTCCTCCTCGCGCTCTCGTGTGATCTCATCGGCCCACTTGCATTCACATTTACTGCAAGTACAACGCCTCAAACTTCCATAGTTTGACAATTCATCCCAGATGCGCTTCAAGCATCCGAAATAATCAGCCACACTCTTGCCCCCTTGAACACATCGAGCAAGATCGGATCGCAATTGATGAACTCTCGGTCCATTCCCAACCGAGAACCGCTGCTTTAAATCCTCCCACAACTCTTTAGCGGAGTCATAGTATGTAATCGTGGATCGGATGGACTCCTCGATAGTTTGAATGATCCATCCGACAAGCATGGAGTTAACACTCCACCAATCTTCCATCCCGTCCAAATCATCTGGCCTCATGATGGAGCCGTCGATGAAGCCGAGTTTCCGCTTTGCCCTAAATGCATTGCGGATACACAACTCCCATTCTTGATAGTTGTCGTGCTTAAGAACCACAGGGCAAATCTTCATTCCGGGGTGATCCGACGGATGAAGATAGAATGGTGAGTTTGGTTTGAGATTGTCTTCTTTTCCCGGCATGATTGTAATACGAGAAAGATGACAGAAGATTAAACAGATTGAGTGATGATGACCGGTGGAGTTCCGGCGTGGATAGAGGCTGCGTGAGGCTGCCCAACTAGGGTTTGGATCGGAGAAAATTCCGTCGCTCTGATACCATAAAGAATGTTGTGGTGTGGAAACCCCAATTCTGATTAACGTAAAAACAAGTTTATGTACACAGTTCTATGCTAACCCTAATTGCTAAACAAGGCAACTATAATATTACATATATTACATAAAAGGAAGCTGCCAATATATACAATATACGCTAATACATATACACCACTTAAAACTAGAATCTTGATTTGAAATTGTGCTGTTGAAGGAAAGGGAAGATTATTTGAAAACGATCGCAGAACTGTACGATCAAGTGTTGAGTTTAGAGCAGCTTAAGGAGGAAGCAGAGGAGCGACGACCCATAGTGGAGCGCGATTATCTGGTTCAGCTTCATAAGGTGAGTAGAGAAAAGTAGTTCAATTTGTATGTATATGATGCTGAGAGAAAAGTAGTGCTGAGGTAGTTCAATTTGAATTTGTAGGCACGACAGTTTGAAGCATTATACAATGAGGAAAAGAGAAAGAGGGAGGCGATCGAAGAGGAGCTGGCGAAGAAAGCAATCAACAAGGAGACATTGGAAGAGTGGTTAGATTGGGTAATTTGCGAATAAATCAGAATTGCTTTCGTGATTTCTTGATGAATTGAACCGTCTGTTAGCTGCAGTAAATTTGGAAGGTTAAAGAAGTTAATATTGTTACACTTTTACTAGTTGTAATTTAGCTGTTTTGTTTAGATTTTCATGGTGTTCTTTGTTCGTTATAGTAAACGATCGTAGGTCATTGCTAAATCTGACTGCGTTTGTTAATATTTTCATGGTGTTCTAATGTTCTTACAAGTAATAGACATCTGGTTTTATTTTGTGTGTGCTATGCTTTTATAAGTAACAGCTAGACCTGAACAAAGTCGGGCTAACCCGCCCAACCCGTACCGTCCGTCCGAAAAAATGGGCGGACTTGGACAAGATTTCTAACCCGAAAGGGTAAATAAGCCCGGCCTGCCCGAATTCATGGGCGGGACACGGACAATATTTTTGACCGAATATCCCGGATAACCCTCCCGGATACCTGAATATATTAAATATTTAAAATAAATATTTATATTTATAAATAAAGATATGTTTGCAAAGAATACTTGGGGCCATTGATTGTAGAATTATTACAAAAGAAAGTTAGTTATTATAGTTCCTTCAGTTTGTCACCTAAAAAGCTAGCATAAATACGTTCTTAATTTCAAGTAATGTTAGACCGTGTAATTATAATAATAGGATTTTCTAGTTTTTTAATGGACATGAAAAAAACAATTATTTATGAATTTATATCCGGGTCCCGACGGGCTACCCGAGTCCGGATGTCCGGGCGGACTTAGACATCCATGTCGGCCCGAATCACTCGTTTGACCCGAACCCGCTCAGACAAATGGGCATAATTTTTGTTCAAAACCCGGCCCGGATCCGACCCGAACCCGACTTTGTACAGGTCTAGTAACAGCCCACTGGTTCCATACACTGCATATTTTGTAATTCTTCTAATTTTTTGAGCCCTCAGAATGCTGTCTTGAGTCGCCATTTTTAGCCTTTGGTTTTCCTCTGTAAAACTCTAGCCACTTTTGCTTTCGTTTTCCTCAGAATGTTGGTTCCTACTTTATTTAAGCGGTAGCTACTAGCTAGTCACTGCTGGTATTTAGGTTACTTTACCAGTCTACACAATGTAATTCTCCTCTAAACTCTAAAGAGTATAGAAAAGTTAAGAGGTTAGACAAATCGTTTGCAAGTTGGAAAAAAAGTCTAGATTGTAAATGAACCCGTTCCAAACATCTATATATATAGTCACAAATTAAATTTACATACCCTAAAACACCATCAAAATAATGGATAGATAAAACCACTCATAAAAAGACTATGATACAACTACTCATAAAAAAACTACCATCATCAAAACAATGGATAGATAAAACCACTCATAAAAAAGACTACGAGTAAATACAACTAAAAAAACTACTCAAAACGAGAGTTTTAGAATAGCGTATTATACGAATAGAATAGATTGTCATTGCACATATGGTATGGTTTGGTCATTTTGATTGTTTTGCTTTTGGGATGCTTTGTTCATATGGTACATCCCTTTCACCAGGCTATGCTTGATGTTCGTGGTTATGGCTTATGATGTTAAGTGGACACTTTTTTTTCGTTTTTGAATCAGTGATAAATAATAACGTGGGCCGGATACAATCATAGGACAAAGGTTGCTCACAATTCACACCATAAACACAAATCCTGGTCGTCGGATATCAGTATCATCAATCAAAAGTCAAAGCCCACCTATAATTAGCCCAAAAATAAACTATAAACTTCCGATTCATATATTCTTGCAAATCTGTGGTCCCTCGGAACTCTTCTGCTCATACCTCTCAGTCATTCTAGCAAACTTCTCAACTGAAACACTCAAAAGCTTATTAATCGACATATCCTCCCCAACAATCTTCCTCTTCATCTCATACCGCGGCTTGATCCTCTTATCCAGATTGTAAGAGAGATATGCAGGAAAAGCAAGCAACTCCCCAACCTCCCTCCCCATCACTCCAACCAAATACTCCATCTTCCTCTCCAGCGACCTCAGATTATACTGAAGTATCTGTGGATGCTTCTTACTCATAGCAACTACATCCTCAAACGAGAACCCGTAACTCAAATACAATCCAATGACCCCCTGCAAATTCTCAACACTAGTTCTAGTCACAGCACCCATTGCATATGCCATATCCTTGGTTCTGTACTCATATCCAATCTTCACCAGCATAGCCAGCTTGAGACCAAGATTCACCTCGAAAGAGAGGCCCAAGAACAAGGGCGATTGGATTGAAAGCCGAAAGATTTCTCCCGAATCAAGTCCACAATCCTTGAGGAATTTGATCCTGGGCTCGAGTTTCCTCTCCCTACTTGAACTCATCAAATTCGGGTATGTCAAAACGATCTTGAAGATCTCCTCGTAACTTAGCCCGGCAAACGATTTCATGAACTCCACTTGGCTTTCCATATGCTCCTTGGAGTACAATAACACACCCGGAAGTCGCCTTATCACAACTGCGGTAGCCTCCTCGTCACCACCGCTTAGATTCTTCAGAAACCCGACCCGAGGAGCCAGCTGGGTGTCCAGGTCATAGTTGAGAATTGTGGGGCGCTTCACAATTATGCCAACTCCACCATAGTGGCTCAGAAAGGCCAGCATCTTGTCAATTTCTTCAGCTGTCTTGAAGAGTATGGCCTTGTTCAGATAGATCTGATTCACAATGTTTGGGATTTGTTCTTTAGTGATTCCATGTTTCAACAGCAAGTTGATCTTGGTCATGAAGGTTGAAGAGGATCCGGATTCAACATGAGCCAACAAACGAGCAACCTGGGCAGGTTTAATTTTGTTTTCCAGATCATCGTAGATGAAAGTTGTCATGGAATTTACTTCCTCAGCTGTGAGAAGAAGCGGGTGCGTGACGATCAAGCTGGACAGACGAAGGCCGTCGAGCCCCAGCGATTGCAGGGAATGAATTCGACCGCGAATGGACTCAAACGACGACGTTTTGACATCCGGGTTGCTCTGGAGGACCAATTGGGTTTCTTCCTCGGAGATCCCCATCTCCCGGAAGAGCAAGAAGACAGCCCCTGAAGAGAATTTATCATCAGTGTATGAAATTGTGGGCAGTGTGAACATTGCAGACAAGGTGTTTGTAGAAATGCCTGTGAGAAACACTCACCGAAACAATCGACGCCAAGGGAGGATTGAGCGCCGCCATTGCAGTGGACGAGTTTGCTTCGTTGAAGGATGGGTTTGAAGGGAGAGAGAGGTGGAGCTATGGGGATTCGTTGAAGTCGAGTGTAGTAGCAGAGCCTGTTGGCGGGGAAAGCTGATGCTGGAAAGGGAGGAGAAACGAAGAGGATTTTCAGAGCAGGCATTTCGTAATTTTAACCAAATTCCACCACTCGTCCCTTCTTTTCCTTATCGTCTGGTTTCGGCCTTACGGAGTAATTTTCCCTGTAATTTCGAGTAAATTATGGTTTTGGTCCATAACCTTTCATTATTGTTCAATATAGTCCTTAACCTCTAAAACGTTCCACATTAATCCCTAATTTTTTATAAACCGTTTATTTTCTAGTCCTTTGGTTAATAACCCTAACTATACCCTTATGTGGCAATCTGAGGTGTCATTATAATCTTATTTGAAATTTCCTTTTAATTTTTATTTGATAAAATTGAAAAATACTACTCTTACTATTTGTCAGAGGAGTTACGAAATTTCGTTAGGGATCCAAAAAGGTTGTGATAGGGTTCAATCAAGATCAAGATCCTTGTTGAACCCTCACACACCCTCTCTCGAGCTCTTGTTGAACCCTCACTAATATACACAATTATATTGTGTATTTAGGAGGAGTTTTAGCATTGGTTTATGGTATTTTTAGGTGTTTTATGTGCTATCTACAACTAGGAAGAGGAAGACCCGAAGATACATTAATTTGGAGTTTTAAAGCTGGATCGAAGAAGTCTGAAGATCGGTGCTCTGGTGCTGGCGGTGACCGCCGCCTTTGGCGGTCAAGAGATCCGAGTGCTGCCACGTGTTATATTTTTATTGGCCATATCTTTATCAACTTTAGTCCGAGTTTATGTATTTTTGGATAGATTTTTTAGACCTAGTTTGATATATTAGGTTTTAGAGAGTTGCATCTCTCATTCAGACATTATTATCATATTTTCCTTTCAGAGTTTTTAGCTTTCATGGAGAACTAAGCTCTTTTGATTAGTCATACAGTTTGAAGCTTCGTTTTGACTTTCAGTTGTGAGATTTCTACTCTTTATCTATTGTATGGAATTATTTTTCTCTCTTGTTTGAATTGTTTATGTGATTGATTTCAACAATTTCTAGAGTTGTTGTTATTGAATCTCAATTGCTAGATCTAGAGAAATTACTGGTTGAGTTTCTCTATTTCATAGTAGCAAACTACATTGTACTAGTATCTGGTTGTGCTAGTCTATTGTAGAAGAGAGTTAAATTGCATTCTAGTGTAAAAGCTGGTTGTTTTATGCTAGAATTGTATCCTGATTATATTCCTATTCTTAATGCTGCTTTTGAATTGAATCTTGATGGTTTCAGGGTTATTCAATTAGTTAAGATTGATAGTATCTGGTTGTGCTATTAATTATCTTTGAAAAGGAATTGGAATTCCATATGCATGCGATATTGAGTGAATCTATGATCAACTTGTCATACGAATGTGGATCTCTGGTTGACTAAGTATTTCCCTAATTTGATAAAAACTCCAACTTTAATTGCTTTATTAGTTTTGCATGCTAGATAGTAGTTTAATTCATAAAATCCCCTTTTACTTTAATTGACATAAAACTTACATAGAAAGATAAATCTCCTCCTTGTGGATTCGACCCTTACGTCCCTAAGACTACAGTCTTTAGGTTGTTAGGACTCTTTTGCACGACCATTTCACGTCTATCACTCACACAGCCCCTCTCGAACCCTTGTGCGAAGTGCAAACCTCTTGTATATACGAGCCTTGCGTATTCCAAATTTCCAATTTATACAAAACAATCCATCCATGCGTATTATCTCGAGCCCTAGGTATTTCATGAAAGTCAATTTAAAAGAAATTCCACGTAAGATTATAAATTACAACTCAGATTTCCCACATAAGCAAGTAGTTAAGATTATTAACTAAAGGACTAGAAAATAAACAATTTATAAAAGGTTAATGATTAATTTGTAATGTTTTAAAGGTTGAGGACCATCATTGAACAATAATGAAAGAGTAGGGACCATAACCATATTTATTCGTAAATAAATTGATATTTTTTTTAATTATTGGGATCTTATTTTAGGGAATTAACGGACTATTGTTTTTGGATGGTAAATTGATTTTTTACCCACTTTAGGTTACGGGACAAAATAATACAAAACTTAAGGGTACCAACAAGAATATGTTTTTTTTTGGCACGAAGAGGAAAAGACCAAACTTGGAGGGTACCAAAAGGAAAATTCCTTTAAAAAATATGAGTCGTGAGTTGGGTCGGGCCAAACCCGCCGAGTTGCGGGTCTAAAAAAAATATTATATTAATTTATTTTTGGGCCTTTGGCATATCGGACTAAAGAAAGAACGATTGTTAGCCACTTAGCCTCTGCTCCAAACCGCTCGACTCTCATCCTCAAAAAGAAAAAAACCATAGGGTTCACTTCTCATGATGATGAGTCGTCGTTGATAGCCTCTTCTAGTCCGCTCGACTCGCACGTCGCCGTCGGTGGAACTGCTAGTCGTCTCCGAGTCTACATTGGCTAGTCGTCTCCACCTCTCCAGTCTTCGCCTACGGTTTGCGACGGCGCCAGACCAATCTCAAAGGTATGCTTTAGTTTACAGTCTATGTGAGTGTATTTCGTTTTGGTGAGGAAATTTGTGTTATTCATTCAGGTTTGCATTGGCAGAGAGGACATTTGTGTTGATTCACTTTTTTTGTCTGTTATTGCGGCTTCATTTGTGACATTTCGTTTGTGCCATTAAATAATTAAAACTAAAAAAACAATTAAAACTAAAATAAAATAAAATTTGAATAAAATAAAGTGATCAAGCTTGACTTTTATTTTAAATATGTACTTATACCATATTATTTTAGTTGTTGTAAACAATAATCGAGAGTATTTACTATAGTGTGTAAATTCGAATATTGTTTGCATTATTTTTTATCCCATCAACTTTAATAAGCGAGTTTTATACATATCAACGAGAAGTGGAAAAATCACTACACCATTCTGCAGTTTTAGCGACCATATTTTAGCGTCCACGAAATATGGTCGCTAATTAGCGACCATATGGACGCCAATGGTCGCAAATCTGGTCGTCAAAACGGGAAAAAAAATAAAAACAAATTAGCGACCATATGGTCGCTAATATCCGCGACCACATGGTCGCTAGGCTTTTATAGTCGCAAAAGGTTCGCGGGAAGAATTCCCGCCAGCATTTAGCGACCATATGGTCGCGCATATTTGCGACCATATGGTCGCAAAAACAAAAAGACATATTGGCGACCATATGGTCGCAAATGTCTGCGACCATATGGTCGCTAACGAGTCTGCGACCATATGGTCGCAAAAATCCGCGACCATGTGGTCGCAATAACAAGAAAACATATCTGCGACCATATGGTCGCGGATGTTTGCGACCACTTGGTCGCAGACTTGGTCAGATGTTTTGGCGCTTCACATCTACTTTGGCGGGTAATAGCCCGCGTTTTTAGCGACCATATGGTTGCGAAAAACCTTAATTGGTAAAATTCCCGCCATTTCAGCATGTATTGCATTCTCATTCCACAAAAAAATGCACTCTCGTTCCGCTTCAACACAACTTCACTCTCATTCCGCTCTCTTCCAAAATATTCAGAAAAGAGAAAAAAATCAACCACAACTGTGAATTGATTGTAGGAAGAAATTACGTCAAATTTTACCGACATCCTCACTAAAGGTATGTATTTAAATCTTATTCCTAATTTTTCATTACGTCATTATATTGTTTTAGAAAGATATTGAAGGTAGAAAGCTTTCGTTTATATATTTATAAGAGATTGTGTTACAGAATTTTACCGCAAATAGCAATTGGTTATGTTGTGAATGCTAATCTACTGTTTTGAAGCTGGCGACCATAAGGTCGCTAATTAGCGTCCATATGGTCGCTAATTAGCGTCCATATGGTCGCTAAAAGCGTATCAGCGACCATATGGTCGCTAAAAGTGTATCAGCGACCATATGGTCGCTAATTAGAGACCATATGGTCTCTAATTAGAGACCATATGGTCGCTAAATGTAGTTGAATTAATTTAATTGTACTCTTATTTTGAAATGCAGGAAGGAAAAAATGCGTGAGTGGATGTATGTGCGTAATATAAATGGTTTTTTGAACGACGAGTTTTTAGCTGGCGTAAAGCAATTTCTTGATTTCTGCAAATCTATACCGTCCTATAACCCATCCGAATTAAGGTGTCCGTGTCGTAGGTGCAAGAATAAGAAAATGAAATCTGCGGATGATGTGCATTATCACCTTGTTAGACAACATGAAGGTTGTAGCAGTTCCGATCCAGCACCACCATTAAATGTTGGCAATGATAATCGAATGGAACAGATGGTGTATGATGGTTTTAATTATGGCCGAAGTGATTACACTGCTGATGATCCCGTGCAGAATGCGGATATAAGCCATGAGCAAAGGGAGCAATATTATAATGAAGCGCCCAATCCCGATGCACAACGTATGTACGACATGTTGTCGGCCGCAAATAGGCCTTTGTGGCCTGGATGTGATATGACGCAATTGGAGGCTGCGACTGAGCTACTGAACATAAAGTCTAAGCTGAGGATGACGGAGCGCGGATATGACATGATCTCGGATTTTTGCGGACGCGTTTCTCACCCGGAGACGACATTACCAGCCACGTTTTACGACACGAAAAAATTGGTTGAGGGTCTCGGTCTTCCTTACGAGATGATTGATTGTTGTCCAAACTCTTGCATGATATATTGGGGTGCAGATGCAGAATACGCGGCATGCAAGATATGTGACTATCCTAGATGGAAGCAAGGCAAGACAAAGCTCATTCCCTATTCTCGTATGTTTTACTTGCCAATAACTCCACGGTTGCAGAGGTTGTACGCATCTGTGGTGACTGTCGAACACATGAGATGGCATGCAGAGCACGCACAAGATGGGGTGATGAGACATCC
This sequence comes from Fallopia convolvulus, assembly GCA_964016875.1. Lineage (NCBI taxonomy): Eukaryota > Viridiplantae > Streptophyta > Magnoliopsida > Caryophyllales > Polygonaceae > Fallopia > Fallopia convolvulus. The sequence continues at coordinate 60,611,755 of OZ024720.1, read as the reverse complement.
TTCGGATGCAGAGGCATGGAGGCACTTCAATGCTATGTGGCCAGATTTTGCATCAGAAACACGAAATGTAAGACTAGGCTTGTGCACGGACGGTTTCAATCCGTTCGGGGCGTCCGGACGCCAGTACTCATGTAGGCCTGTGATTCTAACACCCTACAACCTTCCGCCGTCGATGTGTATGCGAGAAGAGGTTATGTTTTTGACGGTTATTGTACCTGGACCGAAGAGCCCGAAGCAGAAGTTGGATGTCTACTTGCAGCCGTTGATAGCCGAGCTGAAGGATCTGTGGCTTAATGGGGTGTGCACATACGATTCTTGGAGGAAGCAGAATTTTGTGTTGCGTGCAGCTGTTATATGGACTATTAGTGACTTCCCCGCATATTCGATGTTGTCTGGTATGTTGTTAATTTTACATGTGCTAATTAATTTGAGACTATTATATATAATAATAATGCATATATATGAGTTGTGAACTTTAATTAATGTGTGATATAAAATATATGTTTGTGTAGGCTGGAGCACTTCTGGGAAATACGCATGTCCTTATTGTATGGAGGACACCGATGCATTTTATCTAACACATGGACACAAAATGTGCTGGTTCGATTGTCACAGGAGGTTTACAGAACCTGATCATCGCTTCCGAAACAACAAGACTGATTTCAAGAAAGGTAGACGGGAGCGTCGTGGTCCCCCGGTACTTCGTGATGGATACGAGATATTAGACCAGATAAACAATATGGGCTTGATGAAGATAACTGAAGTGGGAGCTGAGGAGCACAATGCCGCGGTCAGTAGAGGTTCGGGTTGGAAGAAGAAAAGCATTTTCTGGGACCTACCTTACTGGCCTAGTCTGCTGGTAAGACATAATTTAGATGTCATGCACATTGAGAAAAATGTCTTCGATAATATTTTCTTTACCATTCTCGATGTTCCGGGGAAGTCGAAAGACAAGTGGTCGGCTAGAAAGGATATGAAGGAATTGTGCAAGCGTCCGGAGTTGGAACCTGATGAGGAGGACAATAGGTACCCAAAGGCTTGCTATGCACTAGATCGTCATGAAAAACAAGTGCTTCTAGATTGGTTGAGATCCGTAAAATTCCCGGATGGCTACGTCTCCAACTTGAGCCGCTGCATTGACTTGCACAAGCTTAGGCTCTTTGGGATGAAGAGTCATGATTGTCATGTGTTCATGCAAAGGTTGATGCCTGTTGCTTTTCGTCCATTTCTTGATGACAAAGTATGGGAGCCCATAGCTCAGCTAAGTGCGTTCTTCAGAGACTTGACGTGTTACGAGCTGAAGCCTGAGGTGGTTAAGCAGTTGCACAAGGAAATACCAATCATTTTGTGCAAGCTGGAGCGCATCTTTCCCCCTGCGTTATTTGATTCAATGGAGCACTTGCCTATTCATCTGCCACGGGAAGCTTCACTTTGTGGCCCTGTCAATTATAGATGGATGTATCCAGAAGAAAGGTACGTATAGTTGTATGCAGTTGTTCAGTTTTGGATTCATATAATTAACTTGTACAATAAATATTAATGGTTTTGAATGTATATCATGTAGGCTCTTAAAAAGGCTGAAGGCCTCAGTTGGCAACAAAGCCCACGTTGAGGGGTCAATTTGTAGTGCCTTTCTCGTTAAGGAGACGTCCACATTCTGCTCGTATTATTTTAGAGACCATGTGGCGAGTACTCATATGGATAACGCCCGCAACTTCAGTTGCACACTTCCAGTTGGGGTTGATCCGGGAGATTTGTCTATTTTCACAACAACTGGTCGAACCCTGGGCAGATCAACTGCTCGTTTCCTCACAGATGATGAATTCCATGTGATCCAAACTTACATTCTCATGAACTGCGTCGAAGTGGAACCCTATATTGAGTACGTTTCTATAATCTCAACTAAAGTTGGTTCGATATATATAAAGTATGTATTTCATTCAATTACTCTATCGTAGGTACTATTTGACAAACTTCGTGCGGTCGTCAAATCCAACAATAACCGATGCTGAAGAGCAAAACATTTTGGAAAGACACTTTCGCCTCTGGTTTTACTCCCATGTAAGGATTTCTTATATTAATTTCAATTTAGTTTCAAAATATACATTTTTATGTTGCATCCGAAATTGTATATACATGCTGATTTAAAATTGCATGCAGGCCGACGTGGACGAGGTCCTCGTCCGGACGAGCCGAACTCGTCCCGGATACCGATCGATGACGAGTCCGAGGCCACCCACACGGACACACCACATTTGTCCGATGACGACGGGGCCCACACGGGCACCGAAGCGGAGGCGACCCGAGCAACTACGTCCGCGTCCTCGTCGGGATCGTGTCGAGGGTTCGATCCCAATCGCATTTATGAGCTTTATATTGCCGGCGGGTGGTACGTATAATTTCTTCTAAGACAAAATTTTTATTTTAAGTCTTTTCTTACTTTTAAAAATGTTATAATATGTGTTTTCAAATCTCGTAGCTTGCAGCCGTCGGGACCGGTGTCGCGGTGGTCGACAACTATCCTACAAAGTCAACCCGACGATAAGGCGTCGCAGTTCGACTTTGCCACTGCCGCGTCGAAGCAACGTTGGTTTGATGCTTGGAAGGTAAATTTTAATTTTTTATATTTCTTTTTACAATTTCCGCATTAATTAATTACTATTTTTAATTAATTGTTTGTTGGATTTTATTAGACGCACTTTAGGTGGGATGAGTCCGAGCCGGGTATGGACGTGGAGTCCGTCCGGTTGTTGTGGGAGAAGAGAGCGAAGAAGAGATACAATGACTACATCGGGAAGCACCGCCGGGATGGGAAGAGGCCGGCTTTCATCGCAGAGGCCACTTGGGAGAAGTGGCAGACGACGGATTGGGCCACAGATGAGTTCAAAGTCAAGTGTGCCCGCCAGAAGGCAATCCGGAATGCCAATCCGGCAAACCATAGTAGTGGTTCGAGGTCCCACCTCGACACCAAGCGTCGTTTGGTAAGTATTTTATCTTAATTTGATTAAATTTAAATTAAGTTAATTTTTTCTAATAGTTTCTAACACCCTTAATGAATTTCGTAGGAGCAACACCTGCAACGCCCCTACACGCCTCTTGAGCTTCTCATCGAGACGCACACGCAGGGTGCCGATCGACATTTTATAGACGAGCGGTCGTCCTTAATCGCTGTAAGTTTTAATAATTTTTTCTCTATTTTAAAAGGAGTTGGTGTTGTGTGTTTGTTGTTGTTGTTGTTGTTTGACTTGATTGAAAAATTGTTGTTGTTGTTGTTGTTGTTGTTGTTGTTGTTGTTGTTGTTGTTGTTGTTGTTGTTGTTGTTGTTGTTGTTGTTGTTGTTGTTGTTGTTGTTGTTGATGATGTTGTTTTTGTTGTTTTTGTTTTTGTTGTTGTTTTTGTTTTTGTTGTTGTTGATGTTGTTTTTGTTGTTTTTGTTGATGTTGTTGTTGTTGTTGATGTTGTAGTTGTTTTTTGTTGTTGTTGATGTTGTTGTTGTTGATTTGATTAAGAAGTTGTTATTGTTCTTGTTAAATTTTGTTCTTGATTTTTAATGTTGTTGTTGTTTGTTGTTGATTTGCTGTTGTTGTTGTTTTTTGTTTGTTGTTGATGTTGTAAATGGTTTAGTTGTTTGTTGTTGTTGTTGATTGTTGTTGTTTTATTTTAATTGTTTCATTAGGCTCGGACCCAAGAGATCCTTACCCAGAGGTCGGAGGAAACGGGCACCCCGCCGTCCTTCCAGGACCAGTGTGATGCCTTTCTTACGGCCGCCGGGGGGGTGGGCCCGGGAGGTGCCGTCTTCGGCCTTGGCAACGCCGCACATGAGTTTTACGGCAATCGATTGACGGCGCCGCGTCGTCCACCTCCTCGGGTGGTGGAATTATCGCAGGAAAACGTCAGTCTTAGGCAAGACGTAAATGAGCTCAAGAGTAAGTTCTCGATGTTCGAGGAGTGGATGCGCCAGCAGAAAGGCGGTGAGGGCACCTCCCACCCGTCCGGTCCCGACGACGACGGCGATGACGACGGCTCCGGCGCAGCCGTATAGATTAGCGTAATTTTATTATGTTATTGTAAATTATTTGAATTTATGTAAATTAATGAATTTATGTAAATTAATGAATTTATGTATGTAAATTATTGAAATTTATGGAAATTAATGAATTTCTAGTAATTAATGAAACATTAAATATTAACTATTTATATTAATTCGTAATTATTTATAATATTTCGTAATTATTTTTTTTAAAATTAAAAACAATTAGCGACCATTTGGTCGCTATATTACACATTTTTATTTGGTGCTTTTAGCGACCATATGGTCTCTAATTAGAGTCCATATGGTCGCTAAAATCGGCGACCAAGTGGTAGCTAAAACCAGCGACCATATGGTCGCTGAATTTAGCGACCATATGGTCGCCGATTTTAGCGACCACCTGGTCGCTGTGGTCGCCAAACTGGTCGCCGCATGGGGGCGACCACCATCGACCATGGTCGCTAAAATCAGCGACCATATGGTCGCGTGGCCGCTAAATTTAGCGACCATATGGTCGCAACATGGTTAGCGACCGACCTTTTATCGACCATTTTTAGCGACCATAATATGGTCGCTAAATGCATTTAGCGACCATATTTTGCATTTAGCGACCATAAATATGGTCGCTAATTTCGCTTTTTTCTGTAGTGAATAGTGTGTAAATTGTTAAAATTGGGGAAGGAAAGATTCAAACTAGAACAACAAACATCATAGAGTTTAACCACTAAATAAAGCAAAGATAACTAATATTTGAAAAAAAATATTAATATATTTTCGGTTTTTCAATTAACCATTATATGTAAAGTCGTGAACCGAAAATGAACCGATAAACCGAAAATATTTTTTGTTCGATTAACCAAACCAATTTTTATAAAAACAATCGATTTGATTAACCTCAAAAATAACCGGTTTCTCGGTTTTGTTTGTTTATGGACACCCCCTAATTTATATACTACTCCCTCTGTCCCGTTTTATTTGTCCACAAGGACAATTTGCACAGGTTTTAAGGGGGGGGGGGGGGAAGCAGAAATAAAGTACAGGTTCTGCAGTGCTTGTATTTAATGATGTACAGTGTTATTTCAGAAAATAAAAAGGGAATCCTGCTTTACAAAAATGGACCAATCAGGAGAGAGCTTACAAAAAAATTCAACCAATAGAAAACCAGTATTCATCTTCACACGGATCCTCACATTTACAACACATAAACACTCTTTAAAAGCTTTAAAAGTCAGATTCAGTCCCTCATTTACAGCTTCATCAATGGAGTAGATACACTTTCACAACCACCCTTTTTTACAGAAAAAAGCAGAAAAACAGGATTTGCATTTATTCTCTGCATCATTGCCTGGAGTCATGGCTTCAGCATTTAATCTCAACGAACCCCCTCTTTTAGAAAATGATGCAAGTCAGGTGGGGGGACAGTTTGCATTTGACCTCAACGAGCCAGTCGAGGTCATGGAAGAAGATGAACTTCTTCATTCAGTCAACCAAGAAACAGATCAACATCAAGCAGAAGGGGGTCAAAGCACACAAGAACCAGCACATCATCAGCCTTATACTACCAGGCTCAGCAGTGAGAAAAAATTGCAAATCTTAGTTAAGGTTCTACACATGGCCAATGGGGGACAACTTCCAAGAAATACATTGAAGGATGTTGCAAATGAATTTCATGTATCTTCAAGGACAATTTTCAGACTATGGAAGACATCAAAGCAACAACAACAATCAATGCAAAGGGTCAATTGCAGTACAAATTATCACAAGTGTGGTAGAAAGAAGCAACAAGTTCAAAGTAGTGCAATCACATCCATTAGCATAGGGGACAGAACATGCATCAGAGATTTAGCAGCCAAGCTCAACATGTCAAAGAGTGCAGTCCACAGATTGGTGCAAAGAAAAGCAATCAAGCCACATACAAACTCACTACATCCAGGCTTGAATGAATCAAACATGACAAGAAGGCTAGCATGGATCCTCAGTCTATTACAAGGGAGTTCACCATAGAACAATACAAAGTATTATTTCATGTTTGATTTTGTCCACATAGATAAAAAATGGTTTAATTTGAGCAAGAAGACACAAAGAGTGTATTTAGCACATCATGAAAGGGGACATTACAGAGTTGCAAGCTCTAGCAAATTCATTCCAAAGGTAATGTTTACAGCTGCAGTAGCTAGACCTAGGTTCAACACAGAGGGAGCATGCACATTTGATGGGAAAATAGGCATCTTCCCATTCACATACCAACAACCAACCAAAAAAAAGTCCAAAAACAGAGAGAAGGGGACAATTGTCACCAAGCTTGTGGAATCAGTCAACAAAAATGTCACAAGGCGCATGCTAATTGATCAAATTGTTCCAGCAATAAAGGAAAAATGGCCACAAGATGGAGGAAACAAAGTGATATTCATACAGCAAGACAATGCAAGGGCACACATAACTCAAGAGGATGCAGAATGGCAACAAGTGTATCAACAAGATGGATTCACATTCATCTTAATTCAGCAACCACCCAACAGTCCAGATTTAAACATATTAGATCTTGGCTTTTTTAGGAGCATACAATCATTGATGCACAAGAAAATGCCCAAGACAATTGAGCACTTATTAGAGGCAGTACATCAAGCTTTCTTTGAGCTAGACCCAATAACTTTAGGCAATGTATGGATGACATTGCAATATGTTATGAATCAGATTCTAAAGGTGAAAGGAAGCAATGATTATGATGTGCCACATGTGGGTAAAAATAGATTAAGGGCTTAAGGAAATCTACCAATTCAAGTTGAAGCACCAATGTGGGCAGTTTTAGAAGCATGGAACAAAGTTAATCAAGATCAAGATGCAACTCAGCATACTCAGGGGACTGAAGCAACAAATGCAGACCAAGACACTCAACAAGACAGTGATTTTATGTAGAACAAGACTAAGAGGAGTAATCAACAGATTTTTGCTTGATAAAGAATCTGTTGATCATCCACTTTTGAATGTAAATTATCAACTTTTGGGGACTAGTTAAAAGACTGCATGTAATGTTTCTTTTAAATGCAATGCAAATTAATGTTGCAGAAAACTGAAATGCACAATATCAAAATCTCAGATGTCCCCTTAGCATCATTGAAACAAACCCACCCTTAATTAACATGACAACAATGGCCTCCAAAAAGCCACAATTCAGGGTTGGTGGCCTAATGCATGCCATATCAAAGGGTCTATTGAATTTGCATCTCAGCCATACATAGACTTCATCATTGATTCATTATATGTATTGAAAAACCTCAGATGTCCCCTTAGCATCATTGAAACAAACCCACCCATAATTAACATGACATCATTGGCCTCCAAAAAGCCACAATTAAGGGCTGGTGGCCTAATGTATGCCATGTTAAAGGGAATATTGAGTTTGCATCTCAACCAATGCAAGACTTCATCATCGATGCAAGAGAGAAAACAAGCATTCACAGTCACACACATACATGTATTCAATCACATAAAAACTGCACAGAGGGAGAGGGAGAAGGGGACATCAAAACAAAAAAGCAACATGCATTCAGTCAACATTGCCATCACAACAGCCAAAGCAACAAGGGGACATTCAACATTGTCATCACAACAACCAAAGCAACAAGGGGACATTCAACCAATCACAACAGACAAAGCAACATGCATTCAATCAAGGATAAGGGGACATATCTGATTTAATCTTCCTCAGTTTCAGAGGCATCCGATTCAACATTTGTTGGCATCACATCATTACCAGGGGATGCAGGATGAGACTCAGCACAGTCAGCTTCAACAGTCTCGAGAGCACACTCAACAGAAGATTCAGAACGGCGGGGACTGTAAGAGTGGTTGCCATGACATTCAGGACCCCACTCACAATTCGGGTAATCGGAGCATGTATAAGACTCGGTTTCCTCAGAAGGCAGTGGAGCACTATACTCGTCACTATTCGATTCACAACTCATTCTCTAGTTTTCAGGGGACCTACATGAAACAAAAAAATAACAGGTCAGAAATGTATAGAACAAGGACATCATATAAGAGAGAAATGAGAGATTCAGAGAAGGAGTGGGTTACTTAAAAGATCGAGCGTGTGTGAGAAACAATCACATGCATCAAAATATTTGTTTCTCTCTTTTTTCTCTCAAAAACGAGATGAATGATAACAGAATAGCGAGAACAGAGAAAGAGAGATCCATAACCGATTGAGTGCAAAAAAGAATAAGATCGAACAACAAATACAGAGAAACAGAAATTGGGACCAACAAATACACAGGGAAAACAGAGATTTAGAGAAATCGAGGGGAAAGAGAGATTAAGGGAAACCAGAGATTGAGGGGGAAATTGAGAGATAACAACCGATTGAGTGCAAAAAAGAATGAGATCGAGCAAAATTGAGATCGAAGCCAAAAAGCCAGAGAGAATCCGAGAGATTCACATAAAAAAAGAGAGGCGAAGTTCGAGATCCAAAACCGAGAGATTCGGATGCTATGAACACACAAACACATTGAACGAAATTGAGATCGAAGTACAAAAACAAGAGTTCTTGTCAACAAATACGTAGAAAGAGATTGAAAAAAGCAAGAAAAAAAGAGAAATCGAGAGCAAAAAAAGAGGGGAAAATCGAGATCCAAAAACGAAACCATAGATCTTGTCAAAATACAAACAAATCAAACAAAAAAAGAGAGAAAGGAGAGATTCATAGCAAAAAGGAGAGGAAAAACCGAAATCCACTAAAAACGAGAGAAAACGAAGAGATCGAGAGCTTGAAATACCTTTATGAGAGATCGAGAGATTGTGAGCAAGAATCGAGCACCACGAGCAAGAATCGAGCACCACGAGCAGGAATCGAGCACCACGAGCAAGGAACGAAGACAGTTCTTGCGAGAATCCAAAGATTTAGAGCAATCCAGAGCGAATTTGAGCAATTAACACCTCAATCTGAATGTGTGATGAGAGAATCGTCACCAAAAGAGAGAAGTCGAGAGGTGTTTTGAGCGCTCCATAGCTTTCGGGTTTGACAGAGTGAACAAAGGTTGAGAGGCGGCACAAGAACACAAATGAGAGCTTTAGGGTTTCAGAGAGTGAAGAGAGGTTGGGAGGCGGCACAATGAAAAAAATGAGAGCTTTAGGGTTTCATCCGACCTTTATGTTGAGAGCTTGGTCCAAAAGTAATGGATCAATCCAAAATGTGAAGCTCATATTGGACCAAAAACCCAATGAACAGGCCAATGCATATCTCGAATTCTCAACATCATAAACCCAATGAATAGTCCAGTGCAATATCCGAAAACAAAAAATATGGATACATGTAAAGTGGGCAATTATGGAAAAAAAAATGGATAAAAAATGTCTTTGCTTAAAAAATTGGAAAAATGCTTTTGAAGGTTAAAAAAAAATAAAGTGGAAAAAATTGGAAAAATAAACCAATTACACATTTTATTTGTAAGGTTCATAAATTTGGATATCAAATGACTTTGTAATTTGATTTTTTAATGTTGCTACAAAATGGATAAATAAAGAAAAACAAAAGGATTGATAAAAGAATTATGGATTGTGTATTTATTGGAGGTAAGGGAAGATGAATAGTTGATTGAGATGGAAAGAGAAAAAGTGGGTAAAAAGTGATATTGTTGAGGGTATTTTTGTAAGAAATGTATAGATAGAAAAGGAAAGGGGGAAGTACGACAAACATTTCGAGACGCCCGATACATACTAGACAAATAAAAAGGGACGGAGGGAGTAGCAATTTCTCGGTTTCTGAAAAGGGAAAAGACACCAGACCAGCTGACCAGGTGCGAGCCGGATTTATTAGCAAAACACAAACTAGACCGGGAAATAAAGAACTGAATCGATTATTCTGAAAATACTGTAATGGGAACTTGAGAAGGAAAAGGGTGACTCTGTAACAGCATCAGGACGGAACGACGGACTCGGGAGAAAGAATCCTTCACCGCCGGCATATCTTGTCTGCCTCGTCATAGTTAACAAATTCGTCTCCAAAATTGATCGGTTTGAACTTGTCCTTCTCAATTGAATGTTGTTTCTAATGTCTTTATGCTAACTGTGGTTTTTATTTCTCAATTGAGAAAGATCCAAATTTTCATTGTTTTTGTGCCGCTGGCGCCTGGCTGAGAACTCCCGGCCGCCCCCAGCGCCCCCACCTGCCTCCGCCACTTAAATTTGCAATGACAAAATTTGTGTCTTTCTCACGGACACTTCGCAACTGTGTGTCTTCCTCGTCAATCATGGCAGTCAAACATATTCACGCCTGCAGCTCACCACTCGCTTTTCTCTGATGCTTTGTACGTGTTTGTCGAGTTCCCGAAGTTGGGTCTTCGTCCAGATCACTATACCTTGCCTGCAGCTCTCAAGGCGTGTGCAGGGACTCGGTGTTTTGATCTTGGGACAAATCTTCATAGTTGGGCTGTGAGGACTGGGTTTGAAGGGTTTGTTGTTGTGGGTAGTTCTCCATTGGACTTCTACATGAAGTTTGGGGATGTGGCTGGTGCTAGGAGGGTCTTTATGGGCATGCCTAGCAGGGATTCGGTTGTTTGGAACATGGTGATTTCTGGTTTTGGAAAAGCTGGTTATTTTGCAGAAGCTTTGGATTACTTTAGAAGTATGATTAGGGAAAGGGGAGAATTGGATAATATGGCTATTCCAAGTGTTTTGGATGCTTTTGGAGGGGCTGAGGACTTGATTAAAGGGAAGGAAGTTCATGGGAAGTTGGTGAAGTGTTCAGCATTTGATGATGATGTTGCAATTGAGAATGCGCTGATCGATATGTATTCCAGGTCCGGCTGTTTGCCTGATTCAGAAAATGTTTTCAAGTACATGCAGGAGAGAAATTTTGTTACATGGACCACAATGATTTCTTGCTATGGGCATATCATGGGAAAGGCAAGGAAGCTTTAGCTCTCTTTGAGAAGATGCAAGAGTATGGACTTAAACCTAATAGTGTTACCTTAACAGCAGTTTTGTACAGCTGTAATCACTCAGGTCTTATAGATTGTCATGAGTGATGTAGTTAAAACTTGGGGCAATTGATGTAATAATTGTAAAGTGAGGATCTAGATGTAAAGTGTCCAAGTGGTCAGTTACAGGATATATGTGAGCTTCGGGTTGTTGTAATCGATTACCGAAATATACAACAAAATTCTTCAACTCTTCCTTTCTCTATCTCTCCTGAAATTCCTTTTCTCTATCTTCTTCCCTAAAACCTTACAGTTTGGTATCAGAGCTATCGGATCTTCGGCATGGCAGAAGGAACTAGAATGAAGACGATGGAGGATGGTCTGCGGAAAACAGATTATCAAGTATCCAAAGTGGTTGAGGCGATCGAAGACGTCAACCAGAGGATGGAGACTCAAAAAAATGAGTGGGATGAACGATTTGCAAGATTGGAGAAATCTCAACAGGAACTGGTTAACGCACATCAACTGAGTGAGATGCAGATGAAGAATTTGTCGGAAATGATTAGCAACATGAACCGCGATTTAGCTCGGATCTTCAAATCAACAGATGACGGTGCAAAATCGGGCGAAAATTCTCGTTCAGTGGTGAGATCGCCGGCGAATGAAAATATTAATCCAAACATCAACAACAGAGGAGATCCAATCCAGATTGAAGAGGCAACTCGAGAATCTGATGGAGGTTTGTCTCTGAGCAGCGGGTCAAGAGGTAATCAACGATTTCCTAAGCTTGAGTTTCCTTTGTTTGAGGGAAACAATCCTAGAAGTTGGGTTCGCAAAGCAGAAAAGTACTTTAGAATTTTTGGAGTAATTGAATCCGAAAAGATTGAGTTAGCAACCATGTATATGAATGGAAGAGTTGACAACTGGGCTCAAGGGTTCTTGATGCAGAACCAACTCGGTTCTTGGAAGGATTTTAGTGAGGCTGTTTGTGTTAGATTTGGTGAGAGGCAAGGAGTTGAGATAGTAGAGGAGTTCAACAAGTTGTCTCAAGAGGGAGATGTGGAGAATTATACGGAGAAATTTGAGGAATTGAGAGCTGGGATGTTATCTTTCAATCCAAGTCTGTCGGAAGCTTATTTCGTCACAAGTTACATTAGCGGGTTGAAGGATGAAATCAAGAACTTGGTTAAGTTGAGCAGACCTAAAACCTTAGCAATGGCGTACGAGCAAGCTCAGTTGCATTTTGGTGCTGTGCAGGCCATTATCAAGCTTAGTAGATACCCTCAGAATGGTAGGAACTCTGTACCTTCATCCAATATCAATACCTTCAAAACTCCTAACCAGAATCTTTCTACTAAACCATCTTTTTTCCAGCCTAAGACAAACAATCCTATCCATTTAGTTAACCAACAAGCCAGTGAACCAAAAAGAACCCCGGGTATGTGTTACAGATGTGGTGATCGGTATTTTGCTGGTCATAAGTGTAAGGTTCAGTCCTTGCATAGTTTGATTTCATCAGAGGCAGATGTTGTGCACGAAGCTGACTGTGGGGAAATGTCTGTGGAGTGTAAGCAAGTTGAGGATGCTGATACAGATGATACAGAGGTGTATGTTCACTCTCTTACAGGTAGTACACCATTAAATACTATCAAAATTCAGGGAGTAGTCAAGAACAAGTCGATTGTGGTGCTAGTGGACAGTGAGAGTACTCATAGTTTTCTTGATCCACGAATTGCTAGAGAAGGGAAATGTTTGATTCAAGAGACTACTGTCATGGCTGTATCAGTTGCAAATGGTGGTAAGATGTTCAGTCACCAAGAATGCAGAGGATTTGAATGGATGATGCAAGGCCATTCTTTCTCTTTCAATGTGAGAATGTTAAAATTAGGAGGTTGTGACATGATATTAGGAGTGGATTGGTTGAGAGAATATAGTCCATTATCTTTTGATTTTAAGGAATTGAAGCTCTCGTTTTTGAAGGAGGGTCATAGGATTGAATTAGTTGGGTTTAAAGACCAAGCAACTGTTCAGTATATTAGTGGAGAAAGATTGCAGAAGCTGTTGAGAAAAGGGGAACAGGTGTGTGTGACACATATTGCTCAGTGTTTTGAGATTGCTGGGGAATCTGAAGCTCTGCCATTACCTTCTGAAATTCAGGGCCTTCTGGGAAAATTTCAGGATGTTTTTAGGGAACCACATGGTCTTCCACCTGTCAGAGGTCATGAGCACTTTATTAATCTCAAACCAGATTCAAAGCCTGTTTGTTCAAAACCTTATAAGTATCCTTTCTTTCAGAAAAATGAAATAGAAAGGCAAGTTGTTGATATGCTGAAGAATGCTACAGTTCGACCGAGTTGCAGCCCTTTTGCATCACCTACATTGTTGGTTAAGAAGAAGGATGGTAGTTGGCGGTTTTGCATTGATTATAGAAGGTTAAATGATATGACTGTGAAGAACAAATTCCCTATTCCGCATATAGAGGAGTTGTTGGATGAATTACATGGTGCCACAGTGTTTTCAAAGTTAGATTTACGGTCTGGATATCATCAAGTACGTATGGCGGAGGAGGATATTCATAAGACTGCATTTAGGACGCATCATGGACACTTTAAGTTTACAGTGATGCCCTTTGGGATTACAAACGCCCCGGCTACATTTCAGCATATGATGAATGAGGTATTCAGTGCATTTTTGAGGAAGTTTGTATTAGTTTTCTTTGATGACATTTTGGTTTATAGCCAAAATTTGGAGGATCATTTGAAGCATCTGAATTCAGTGTTGTCTTCATTAAGGGCACACAGTTTGTTTGCCAAGCAATCTAAATGCTCTTTTGCTCAGCCTTAGATTGAGTATTTAGGACATATTATTTCTGCTAAAGGGGTATCGACTGACAAAGACAAGGTGAAAGCAATGTTGTCTTGGCCTAGTCCTAGGAATGTCAAGGAGTTGAGGGCATTTTTAGGATTAACAGGTTATTATAGGAGATTTGTGCAGGGGTACGGTATTATTAGCAGACCTTTAACTGAATTGCTTAGAAAAGATGGATTCAAATGGCACGAGGTAGCTGAGAAAGCCTTTCAGTCTTTGAAACAAAAGATGAGTTCTGCTCCAGTTCTGAGGTTACCTGATTTTGCTTTGCCATTTGAGGTGGAAACTGATGCATGTGATAGCGGTATTGGTGCAGTATTGATGCAGCAGGGTCAGCCATTAGCTTATCTCAGTCAAGCATTACATGGTAAGCATTTGCTTTTATCTACCTATGAAAAAGAATTATTGGCTATCTTGTTGGCGGTTGATAAGTGGAGGCACTATTTGGAGCCTGCCCACTTTTACATCAGAACAGATCATAAGTCATTAAAATACTTACTGGAGCAGCAGCTTACAACACATCTTCAGAGGAAAGCTGTAAGGAAACTTCTAGGGTTGTCTTATTCTATTGGTTATAAGAAAGGCAAAGAAAATACCGTAGCTGATGCTTTGTCTAGACGATTTGAAAAAGGGGAAAGCATGTGTGCAGCCTTGTCAGGAGTAGTTCCTGTTTGGATGACTCAAATTTCTTCTAGTTATGAAGGAGATGAGGTTTTCCAGCACTTGATTTCTGAGTCTTTGTTGGATACAACCTCTGAGTATAAATACAAGCATGGAATTCTGAGTATACAAGGGAAAGTTGTGCATTGGTAATCAGGCTAATGTTAGGGATCAATTGTTGAAAGCAATGCATAATGAGCCACTGGGGGGGCATTCGGGCATAAATGCTACTTATCAAAGGTTGAAGTCAATGTTTCATTGGCCAGGTATGAAGAAGGAAGTGGAGGATTTTGTTAAGACTTGTGATGAGTGTCAACGACATAAGTCTGAGCATGTAGCTTATCCTGGTTTGCTGCAGCCTCTTCCTATTCCTTCCAGAGCTTGGAATCAGATTTGTATGGATTTCGTTGAGGGTTTGCCCAAGTCTTTTGGTAAGTCTGTTATTATGGCGATTGTGGACAGATTTACCAAGTATTGTCATTTCATTGCATTATCACACCCTTTTACTGCGGCTAGTGTGGCCCAAGAGTTTATGGTGAATGTTTATAAGCTCCATGGGATGCCAGATAATATTGTGTCTGATAGAGACAAGGTGTTCATGAGTTCTTTTTGGAAGGAGCTTTTTCAGGCTTTGGGTACTTCCTTACATTACAGTTCAGCCTATCATCCACAAAGCGATGGCCAGACCGAGAGGGTTAATCAGTGTCTTGAATGTTATTTGCGGTGCATGACTTCGGATCAACCTAAACACTGGGTTAGATGGTTACATTTAGCAGAGTGGTGGTTCAATACCAGTTATCATTCTTCATTAGGAATGACTCCTTTTCGGGCATTATATGGGTATACACCTCCTCAATTAGGTGTACAGCAGGAGGGCATTAGTACAGCCTCTGTAGAGGAATGGTTACAGGAGAGGACTGTTATTTTGAATCAGTGCAAGGAAAATTTGATAAAGGCCCAAGCTCGGATGAAGCAGAACGCTGACAAACATAGGAGTGAACGAGAATTCAATTGGGAGACTGGGTTTTTCTAAAGCTTCAGCCTTACCGACAATCTTCTTTGGCTATCAGGAAACATTTGAAACTTTGTGCCAGGTTTTATGGTCCTTTTCAAGTAATTCAGAAAGTAGGGCAAGTAGCTTACAGGTTGGATTTACTTTCTACTTCAAGAATCCATCCTGTGTTTCATGTTTCGCAATTAAAGAGGAAGGTTGGAGATACTGTTACAGTTGTTAGGGAGCTGCCTTCCACTTCAGATTCTGGTCAGGTGGATGTATTTCCTGAAGCTGTGTTGGACACTAGGGTGCAGTACCTTGCTAGTGGGGATCCTGTTACAGAGTGGCTCATAAAATGGCGTAATCTTTCACAAGAGGAGGCGACTTGGGAGCCAGCTGGACACATTTTGCACCAGTTTCCTAGTTTCAGTATATAGGAATTGAACTTTGGGGTCAAAGTTCTTCAACAGGGAAGGTAATTGTCATGAGTGATGTAGTTAAAACTTGGGGCAATTGATGTAATAATTGTAAAGTGAGGATCTAGATGTAAAGTGTCCAAGTGGTCAGTTACAGGATATATGTGAGCTTCGGGTTGTTGTAATCGATTACCGAAATATACAACAGAATTCTTCAACTCTTCCTTTCTCTATCTCTCCTGAAATTCCTTTTCTCTATCTTCTTCCCTAAAACCTTACATAGATCAAGCTGAGGTAATTTTCAATTCTATGAAACAGAAGTATGGCTTTGAACCTAGCATGGAGCATTATGCTTGCATGGTAGATCTCTTGGGTTGCTGTGGGCATCTGAAGGAAGCATTTAAATTGGATGGAAATACGAAAGTAGCCCCAACAGCTAGCATTTGGGGTGCCATGCTAAGCTCTTGTGTGATGCACAAGAATATTCAAATTGCAGAAATTGCAGCTAATTATCTTTTCATGTTAGAGCCAAGAAATTCCAGTAACTATATAGCATTGTGCAGTATATAGGATTCTTAAGGATAAGAAGTAAGATGAGGAATTTGGGTTTGGTTAAAACTCCTGGGTGTAGCTGGATTACTACTGATGGAAGGATCCATAAGTTCTACCAAGGGGACTTTTCACATCCTTTGGCTAAGTTGATACGTGGAACACTGGATGCACTCACAGAAGCAATGGGGTTGAGCAATCAGTTAATAGAAAGGCATTCTTAACTTTTCTTGTATCTCCTTCTATTTGTTCGATGTAGTACTGTTCTGGGTCAATCATGAAGACAGAGCTTGGATAAGCTATGTGCTTATGTAGGTTGAGAACTCATGTAGATGATTCCTTAGTGAATTAATTAACAATGATAACCTCAAGATGAATTGGCTTTTTGGCTTTGACTGGCTGGTGTAGATGGAGATGAGTCTTAGAGAAGTGGCTCTAGTGTTTGGTGATGACAGTGTGTTTGATTTCTTTTCGGGCTTTGCTATTGGTTTCTGGGGTTGTGTGTTACTGTGTTTCTGGATATAGAGTGTTCTTGTGTGGCCGTCAAAGGAAAATTGAACTTCTGAGTTTTTTGGGACTTGCTTTGTACTTTGAAGATGCAGTTCTCAGGACTGGGATTATGCTGTTTGATGATGCTGGCTTGTTGGCTTCATGGTATCTACATATTTTTGCTCAACCTGCTATTTATCCCATAAAACTTGATTATTCAGGTTTTTAAAATTTTAGGTAGCTAATCTTAGGGGGCCTTTTCAGTTTGTTCCATCGCTTTAGTCCATGAATCTTGATCGTATGGTTGCACATGTATAATGTTACACAGGTGTTAGCTTTTTAAATCTGTGAGATATTTGGAGCCGCATATAAGAACTTCAATGATTATGCTTTCTGATCCATATTCTGTTTTAGGCTATTCAATGCTTAAGGTTAGAAGCACCCTGAATAAAATATTTATACAAGAATTTGATAGACTTTGTAAGTATTGTGCATGAACGTTTCTCACAAAGATGTTATAGAAAACATTTGATGAGATCATTTGCATCTCTATTGATGTTATTAAAAGTGAAGTTGATAGACTTTGTAAGTTTAGTATATAAGCCGGACCTGAAGCTCATCCTTCCACTCCTTAAATCCTTTCAGGTCGACTTTTATGCAAGCTTTTGAGTTGATAGGAATTAGGTTTTTTTTATCGATCTTTGGTTACGAATTATTTTGAAATCAGTTATTGATTATGGTGACATTGGTGAAATGATGCAGGAAATACAATGGGCTCATTCTCCATTATGACCAGACTCCCAATTACGTTTATTGGCCCTGGGATACTGCATAAGCAGCAGGTACTGTTCTTCAATTGGTTCTAATTTAATTGAAGGAAGTTTCTGAAATTTTAGGTTGAGAGGATATAAAATTGCAACTGTCGAGTTAAGTTTTTATAAGAACAAGAAACAATGTTGCAACTGGAAGTTACTTATGAACAAGGAAGGTGAAATTCTCATATGTTCCAGTATTGTTTATTAATAATGTGATTTAAAATCAATATGTTACTGGATTCTGCTTTATTTGATTGGGGACATGAAAATGGATCTGAATCACACGAATAAGGGATGCATTAAGCATGTTTGGATATTACCTGCTATAAGTCATTCATTAGAATCTCAACACATGTTCTGGTTTCACAGTTATCTCTGCAGTTCGTATATGATATGATAGACTACATGAAAAATTTGATTTAAAGGCTGTTGACTTACATGATTCGATCTCTTTTAATCTTACAATTTTAAAGGTAATTAGAACTCCTTATGATTGCTATAACCCTCAAAGACCTTTTCATGACTTCTGTTTGATTAGTGTGAAGATGGATTAGAGCTGTAGAACTGTAGAACTGCTAGTGTAAGGTTTGGAGATTCATTAATGATGTAGTTTTATTGCAGGTCAAACACGGTGGGCTTCACTTTGAGAGGGCAAAACATCCACTTCTCATCCTATGTTGGACGAAGGCGCCCAGAAAAGAATCATCAACTAAGAAACACGAGGCAAATTTCCAAAATGTAGATCTTCTGCCTGTGTTACCAAAGAAGAAAAAGAAACCCTTCCCTGTTCCAATACAGATAATCCAGAGGAATGCAAGGGCTGATAAAAAGCTTGCACAGTTGGGAGTAGAAAAGCCACTCGAGCCTCCCAAAAATGGATTGCTAAAGAATTTATTCCGAGCTTGACACCCTAGGTGCTTTATCTCGTTTCCCGCCTCCAGATGCATCAGAAATTCCCCAAATTGCAAAGGAAACGATTGAGGCTTATGAGACTGTTGCATCGGGGGTGAGGAGGTTGATGGGAAAGTACTCTGTCAAGGCATGTGGGTACTGCCCGGAGGTTCACGTGGGCCCATGGGGGCATGACGCTAAGCTTTGTGGTGCCGTTTAAGCATCAGTGGAGGGATGGTAACTGGTAAGCACGGCTGGCAGGACGCTATTGTTGACGAGGTTTTCCCTCCTAATTATGTGTGGCATGTTCGAGATCCGAAAGGCTCCTGCCATTGTGGAGTTGTGCATGCAGGCCGGTGCTCATTCTGCAGCTTTCCTTTGAAGTTTGCAAATGTTGCACAATTGGCTGTGTGATTGATTATTATAATAATAGTAGAGATTATCTCAAAATATTCTCAATCTAGTATCCCTTACCTCCCTTGTATCAATCATTCACTAATTGCTACTTCTAGTGCTGCGATGATAACTTCTGGAAACTGTTTTTTCCCCGTACAGATAGATTGCGTCTTTTAAAATAAAACTTGTGCATTATAAAACATGTTATGATTGAGGATATTTGACATTTTGCATCGCTACTTTTTTCCTTTTACTCCTAGAAGAAAACACAGTTATCACTTTTATACAATTCTAGTTTGTAGACAAAACAAATATACAATTCCCAAATTTGTATTTTCTTATAGGAAATTACAGTCTTCAAATGGTGTTGTTTCAGGTAATATTCTTACATCTAGTTGTCCATATATATATATATATATGTACAAACATATGCTTACATTTTAACATACACATAAACTACAATTACATATGAATTTTTTTTTACAGAATCGCAACTGCACCGGCACACCTATATCTAGTTGTCCAATACAAATGTTATACATATTGTTTTTCAAACACATTAATTTGAAATACTGAATTAATTGGTTTTTTCATGTCTTCTAACGTGTCTTCGTCTACAAACGTCTCAATTGCAATAAAAGAAACCTAAAACTTTTGTGCCGATTGCCTACATACTCCAAACCTAGTGTTTGGAGATCAAGTTGCATGTAGTTCTCCTAATCTATAACACTAGACTTAACCTAATCCCCTACGAGTGATCAATCTATACTCTCAATCGGCTTTGACACGTCATCTTCATCTTTTTATAGAAGGCTGACACAAGAAGAACAAAGCAACAAATCATGCAATGTATAAACAAAAAATATAAACCATTTAAAATGCAACAAGTATGTACACCTAATAACTAGTTATGTACGTACCTTGAGCTTCTTGGTGCAACTTTCTTTTAGGAGCTCGTGATGATTGAGTCGGACATTGTTTAGACAGGAATGAGGAGTTCTTATTCGAACGCTTGAGATCCGGAAGATCTTTCATGTCTACAATCTTTATATGCCTTGTGGGTACTATAATAAATGATCGAACCAAGCAAATCAATACTATGAAGAGTTCAAGTATAATCTCCAAAAGTCTTCAAAATAAAGTCACGTGATGAATTCATGAAATAACTAAGCACTTACAAGTTTTTTGGTAATTTGCCTTGAGCTTCATTTTACTAGCTTCCATCTTTGTGTGTAGTTTTTGTTGGTTCATATTCTTAAGCCGCTGTCATAACCAAAAAATTTATGTATGATGCATGTCCATGTAACATATGTATATGCATATATAATATGGTGTGATTAAACATATATATATATATATATTAATTTATATATACCTTTTCTTTATTATTTACTAGTATTGTTTCAGTTGGCTTTGGCTTTTCTTCTTGCTCGGTCAAAATTTCAAGGCTTTGCCATTTAGTATTGTTCTTAATATCTTCCTTTTTAGGAGTTTTCAACGCCTTCCCAATTCCATATTTCTTGTATTTTGTCTCATTCGGCAAATTGTCATCTTCAAGGTTGAACTAAATAACACAATACACAAATATGAGTCATTTTTTAGCAGAAAAATATGAGACATATTTATTAGAGCTTTATGAAAAAAATTGAACAAAATGTTATGCATAATCATAGAACATTCTCTTAACCGTATATACTTTATCCTAAATCCTAAAATCAATAAATTTTAATAAATAAATAATTCTCTTTTTTTTTGGGTGGTTTCAATCTTGACTAATTAATAATGTATTTTTTTGGTGCCTATAACTAATTCTTGCATAGGTTAGTTTTTATTAAAAATATTAGAGGAAAATGATTTAATTAATTTTGATAAACAATTTACCTCTTGTTTATCCTCCTCCTCTTCATCTCTCTCGTGCAAATTTGACTTTAGTTATTTTCCAATCCCATAATTCCCGTACTTTTTGCATGTTAGCTCATTCGGCAATTGATCATCTTCACAGTTGAACTAAATAACACAATACATAAACATGAGTATATTTTTTGGTAAAAAAACATGATACATATTTAATAGAGTTTTTTTTTTAAATAAATAAATGTTAAGAATAATCTTAGGATGTTCCCTTAGTCATATGCCCATATATACTACCGAAATTAATCTTGATTAACAATGTATTGTTTTTTGGTAGTTATAAATAAGTCTTATATATGTGAGGTTTTATAAAAAAAAATATTAAAGAGAAATAATCTAATTAATTGTGGTAAGTATTTTACCTCTTCATGAATAATATCATCCTTCTCTTCATCTCCCTTGTCGAAATCCTCATTTAACTTTATTTGTTTTCCAAGCCCATAGTTCCCATACTTTGTGCACAACAAAATATTTTGTTCTCATTTAACTTTATTTATTTTAATCTAGATCAACTTATATCTCCGATTATCGATCTTATGCGCGCAATGATAGCTAGAAAATAGAAATCAATTTCGATCATGATTCATGATCTTATGCTTTTTATTCAAGATTAATATGTATGTGATGTAACTATACATGTGAAATAACCAAATCAAAGTAGCAAATAAAAAACCCTAAGAGAAAGCGGTATGGCTACCTAACCGATCGATCTTGCATGTGTGTGTTAGTGTTTTGTTACATAAGCTCTTAAACTTTAATAGAGCTACGCTATATATATAGATGTATCTCATACAATAATTTAATTAGGAAATAAATCCTAACTACTAGATCTTGTATTAATTTTACGGCCGACATATTTGTAAATTGATGCATTAGCACGTATATTTGTAAAAATCTAGCTTGTAGCCCAAGTATTCTTGTAGCTTGTACCTAACCGAACTTTTGTATTTGTAGTGTAATTGTCATAATAATAAAAATTACATAATTATAAAAAATGTATAGATCTTATATTTAAAAAAATATACATAATAATTTATAGTGTCACAAATTAAAAAATATACATAAAAATTTATATTGTCACAAATAAAAAAAAATATACATAATAATTTATAGTCTCGAAAATATAAGTATTATGTATCTACTATTATGTATTCACGTAACTTGTACGAGTTTATTACTTAAACAAAACATCAATTATTATTTTTTCAAAATATATTAATCATTCATGACAAAGAATTATATAAATACTTAATATAGAAAATTTTAAGTAAATTATTTAAGTTCACAAAATTATAAAAAATTGTTATATCATTATCATTTAAAATAATAATAATTTGATATTATATATTAAACTAATAGGTAAAATATAATGCTTTAAATAATTGCGAAAAAAGATTAATAAAGAAACAAGATTTATAAATTAATTACATATGTGGAGTTCAACCAATCAAAATGCTCTCAAATAAATTTTAGCCAATCATAATATTTAATAGCAAGATAAGGACCTTATAATTGACATGTTTAAATGGGAAATTTTTAATGTGAGGTTGACACATGTCATTTTATGTATTTTTTTAACATATACTTTAATATATAGTAATAATAACTTTATCTTAATATACAATTATTTAATATGGATTGATCTTAAAAATATTAAGCACATTAAGAAAAATAAAATTAATCAGTAACTAGTTCATGACTCGTGGTTTATCCGGGAACTTTTTTAAATAAAACTTATAATATGTTAATTTAAATATGATATAGGTGATATAATTTATATAAAAATAATTAAATTAAATATTACATATCTGTATTTTTTTATAATAATAATATATTTTATTATTAAAATGTATAAAAATCTTATCTTAAAACATTAATAATTGATTTATAATAATACGAATATTATAATAATATATTTTATTATTAAATTGGTTTATTATTAAAATGTATAATAATAATATATTATTATTAATATCTTATAATCCTAATATTATTTATATTAATATTCTTTTATAAGTGTACTTTTTAATTAAGGTTTTTTTTTTGGATTTTGTTAAACAAAATTCAAATTAAGAGATTTTTAAAAAGATGAAAATGAGATATATGGTAATGTGTAGCTTTTTTTTCTAACTATAATAACATTGTAATTAATCTATCTATCTATCTATCTATCTATCTATCTATCTATCTATCTATCTATCTAAGCGCAATGGAACCCCGAAAAACCTTGCCCCCTCTCTCGAACCCTAGCCATGAAAATCCCTAGTTGCCCCAAAACCAAGAACCTAAATCCACAATTCGAACAATAATCCCTTCATTTTTCACCCTTTTTTGGCTCCGATATCATGATAATGATACAAACTACTCTAGTGCATCAATTTGGGGTCCTTTGCCCCGATTTTGTGAGATTTATATATCGATTGTTCACTACACATAAATCGTACTTGCTGACTCATGAGGGCAAATTTGGGAGGCGAAAGCTACGAGCCATTGGTAATGATGACTCGTGCGGCGAATAAAGATATGGATGCCTCCCCTCTCTCAACAATGGGCACATAGGATATATGCTAGGGCTGGTAAGGATATGGTCCTACATGGGACTGTTCATAGCCGAAAATTCAGGAGACAAAGAAGACACATTCGAGGAGCTTCTTCTCGAGGATGGGAGGAAATGATCTAGGCTTTGGATGGGGATGTTTCTCCGTCACAAGCCTAGCAAAGATCGAGACAAGAACTATATATTCATCTATCAGGTGATTCAAGTTGTATCTCATATTGCCTATTTTTAATCTTGTATTAATAATTTGAAATTCTTTGTGTACTATATATTGGGTGCCTATATATTAAGGGTTTGGGGTTGCTGTAACACCCCGATAATTTATAAGGAATTGAGGTGCTTCCCATGTCAACAAGAGCTCTTGCTTTTCTAAGTTCGAGTGAGGACAAAGAACTTAGAAGTTAAGCGTGCAAGGGCGAGAGTAGTACCAGGATGGGTGACCTCCTGGGAAGTCCTTGGGTTGGCATGGGATAGCGCTTCTAAGGCCTCGGGTCTTACAGTTGCCATATCCCCACTCTCTTTTCCTGAACTCTTCTCCTTCTCCCTTTTCATCTATTCTCTCTTTGTTGTGATCAACTCATTTCATAGGGTTTCGGATTAGGGGATTATGACTACGGGTAAACAAGAAGATGATATGAAGAAAAACAAAAAAAATCCTTTAAGAAGATCCTTGTTTTTTACCCATATTTCTCGAAAGAACAAGATGAGCATGATCCTGATCATCCTCATGATGAACCAAAGCCTATCATGGTCCAAGATACCTTAAAGGGTGGCAAATCAAATAGGCCTATTGAGGTTGGTCCAAGAGACCTTAAAGGATTATATCATACACATATTTATCCGTTTGAGGTCAATGTCACATTTAGCAAAAGGTTATATGACTAAGCTGCATTCACATTGTGGCATGACCGATTGGGTCATCCAAGACCAGTAATGATGTACAAAATCATAAAGAACTCATTCGCACACGTATTGATAGAGTTTATTGACAACAAATAAATTTATAGTCAAGACCCCGCTGAGTACAGGGGAGTCAGATTCGTCCACAGGAGAAAGTCAGTACCAAGTTCTGTTCTTACTTAGAGCGCAAGTAAGAGAGAAAAGAAAGGATTTTTAATCAATAGAAGAGAAAATCTAAGGTTAGGGTATCACCACAACAACAATCATACAATGCCAACACTCATGAAACACAAAGATCATGCTTTTATCACATAAAGGTGTCAACTTTCATCAACTATATATAAGCAAGTAAATCAACTAACTTTTATTCAATCAATAGACTTACTATCTAATC
Organism: Fallopia convolvulus; assembly: GCA_964016875.1. Lineage (NCBI taxonomy): Eukaryota > Viridiplantae > Streptophyta > Magnoliopsida > Caryophyllales > Polygonaceae > Fallopia > Fallopia convolvulus. The sequence goes on along the minus strand of OZ024720.1, from coordinate 60,586,968 downwards.
TCTTCTACTTCAATTAGGATAGATCCGCTTTCGCTTCAAAACCCTAAATTGACTATTTTGATTCAAAGTTTCCGCTTTTGCTTCAACTATGAACGAGAAATTCCTTATCCACTTTCGTTTCAAGGAGTAAAGAACAAGAGAGAATATTCATGCAATAAAAACAAGCAAAACATGATCAAGAGAAAACATGCACAACCATTGTTGGGTTAACCCCAACCTTAGAGAGAGACTACTCACTAATCATAATTAGAAAATAACTAATCAAATTAAAAAGAGACTTACAAACTGAATCCAAAACTTGTCCCACACTCGTCCTCTATCTCACGCCTCTTCTCTCCTCTCTTTCTCCTCCTCTAACTTCTCTAACTTGTAGTGTTAGAAAACTAAGGCTAGGACAAGAGTATTTATAGAGAAACTAATCTATCTAAAAACTATCTATAAGGAAATAAATCTCTACAAGATATATCCCTTAAAACTATCTTAAAACAAGGGATAAAAGATCATTAAACTCGCCAACTCTGCCTTCGCTAGCGATCCTGCGTGCCTCGGTACCGACCCCGTCAGGGTCGGTAGACACTTGATGAATTCTTCACACTTCACTGTTTTGCTAAACCTCGCTACCAAACCTGCACACCTCGGTGACGACCCCCTGTAGTGTCAAAACTGGCTCGTTATCGTGTTCGTAACTGCGTCGTTAGCCTTCTTCTTGCCTTGATACTTCATCCTAAGGCTCGTACTTGATCTAAACTTCATCTCTTGACTTCAATCTTCTCTATCCCTTAAGTGTTTTTCCTCTTCTTTGAATATGCTCCAAAACATCTCCAAAAACCTAGAAAACTCCACCAAAGCTTATGTAGACTCCATATCTTAAGGAAATACGAAAACCTACACAAACGACTCAAAACAAAACACAAAAGTAAAGAAAAAGACTCAAACACACTAAAACACACCCTAAAAACACAACTAAAAAGGCGGACATCAACACGCATTGAAGAACATTAAGGTTCTTTTGTCCAGTGATTTTAATTGCATTGCTTGCTCACTTGGAAAGCTAATTATCAGGCCTTCTAAAAACAAGATTGCAAGTGAAACTCTTGCATTCTTAGAAAGAATCCAAGGAGATATATGAGCCAATTACTCAACCATGTGGACCATTTTGATACTTTATGGTGCTAATTGATGCATCTACACGTTGGTCACATGTAAGTCTATTGTCAACAAGAAATGTTGCATTTGCTAAACTCTTTTTCCAAGTAATTCGATTGAAGGCCCAATTTCCAGATTATGCAATAAAGAAAATCCGGCTTGATAATGCAAGAGAATTTACATCTCAAACTTTCAATTACTATTGTATGTCAATTGGGCTTGATATAGAGCATCCAATGGCCCATGTTCACACACATAATGGTCTCGCTCAATCATTAATGAAGTGATTGCAATTAATTGCCAAACAATTATTGATGAAATAAAAATTACCACCATTTACATGGGACATGTGATATTATGCAGCAACCTTAATTTGATGAAGGCTAAGTGCAAACTATGAACATTCCCCATGCAACTTGTGTTTGGTAAGGAGCCAAACAGTTCACATCTAAAAATTATTAGATGTGCAGTTTATGTCCCTATTGCTCCACCACAACGCACAAAGATGGGACCCCAAAAGAGATTGTGAATTTATGTTGGTTTCGAATCTCCCTCAATAATCAAATATCTTAAACCAACATCTGGTGATTTATTTACAACAAGATTTGTTGATTTCCATTTTGATGAAAATACATTCCCAGTCTTAGAGGGGGAAAAGAAGAATGAGACCTAAATGTGAAAGAAATCATGTGAAATGCAACGACATTATCCCATCTTGATCCAAGAACAAAAACATGTGAACAAGAAGTACAATAGATCATTCATTTACAAAATATTGCAAACCAGTTACCAAATGCAATTACTAATACAAATAAGGTAACTAAATCACATATATTTGCAGCAAATGCTCCCAAAGAATTGAAATACCCACTGAATTGCCAGATGCATCCATCACAAGTAAGTCTACACACACCAAAAGCATGGTAGACCGTTAGGTTCAAAAGATTTGAAACCGAGAAAGGCAAACAGCTAAAAGGTTATAGAAGGAGGATCCACAATGGATCATGAGGATGATGATAAAGGAAAGGAAATTGAAAATGAGAATACCTCAACAGAAGGTGAAATTCTATACAAAAACAATGATATCGACAATTTTGAGATTTCCATAAACTATATATGTGTCCACATGCACACAATGGAATCAAAAAGATGTAATTGTCGATGATTTATTTTCCTACTCAGTGACAAGTAATATTGTAATTGAAGATGGTGATTTTGAGCCAAAATCAGTCGATAAATGTCGACGGGGGAAAGATTGTTCAAAATGGAAAAAGGCTATTCAGACAGAACTAAAATCGCTTAAAAAGCGAGAGGTCTTTGAACATGTAGTTCGTACATCAAATAGTGTAAAACCAGTCGGCTATAAATGGGCCTTTATACACAAACAAAATGAGAAAAACAAAATTGTAAGATATAAAGCAAGGCATGTAGCACAAGGTTTTTCTCAAATTCATGGAATTGATTATGAAGAAACATACTCTTCGGTAGTTAATGCAACTACATTGAGATTCTTAATTGGCCTGACTATATTTGAAAATTACAAATGTGTCTCATGTATGTCATTATTGCACATTTATATGGATCACTTGATACTGACATCTACAAGAGAGTCCTAGAAGAACTCAAGCTTCAACCAATAGTTGTGGACCTCGAGAAATATTTTCAATAAAATTGAGGAGGTCATTGTATGTATTAAAAAAAATCTGGTCGAATGTGGTACAACCGCCTCAGTGATCACCTTATGAAAAAGGGATACAAGAACGACACCATTTGTCAATGTGTTTTCATCAAGCGATCCGAAAAGGGATTCGCTATTATTGTAGTTTATATTGACGATTTAAACATCATCGGAACTTCAAATGAACTTCAAGACAATGCGAAATATTTGATGAAAGAATTCGAGATGAAAGATCTCAGGGAAACAAAGTTTTGTCTTGGCTTACAAATTAAGCCCATAAAGGATGAAATTTTTATCCATCAATCTAATTACACTAAGACGGTTCTTAAAATATTTTACATGGACAAAGCAAACCCTTTGAGCTTTCCCATGAAAGTTCAATCCCTCAATGTAGAAAAGGACTGATTTCATTCTCGAGAAGAGGATGAAGAGGTTCTTGGTCCTGAGGTGCCATTTTAAGTGCAATTGGTGCTTTAATGTACTTAACTAACAATATAGGGTTAGATATTGCTTTTACAGTGAATTTGTTGTCTAGGTATAGCACTGCACCCAGAAGGAGGCCCTAGAACGGGATCAAAAATGTATTCCGCTATCTCCGAGGCACACGTGATCTTGGGTTGTATTACCGTAACCAAAGAGATGCGACCTTAATTGGATATGCAAATGCATGTTATTTATTTGACCCATACAAAGCCAAATCACAAAATGATTATGTGTTCACATATGGAGGCACCGCCATATCTTGGAGATCAACAAAGCAAATCATGACTGCCACATTATCAAATCAAGCAGAATTGATTGTTTTATATGAAGCGGGAAGAGAATGGGTGTCCCTTCGAGCAATAATTCAATTCATCCAAAGAAAGGGGAATGAGGCATATCACTGATGATCTAACAATATTATATGAGGATAACTCAACATGCGTTGTTCAGATGAAAAAGGGTTACATCAAAGGAGACCGCACAAAGCACATATCTCTAAAATTCTTCTCCACTCGTGAATTAGAAGAAGCAGGTGAAGTGGACATCCAACAAATTCGGTCAAATGACAATTTGGTTGACTTGTTCACAAAGTATTTAATCCCTAAGAAATTTGGAGAGTTGGTATCCAAAATTGGAATGTGTAGACTTTGAAACATACGTTGAAATCAGGGAAACAACATACACGTTGCACTCTTTTTCTCTTCGATCAAGTTTTTAGCCCACAAGGTTTTAATCGGCAAGGTTTTTAATGAGGCAGCATCAAGGCGTACAATGGGATCAACGGTTGCACTCTTTTTCCCTTCGTTCGGGTTTTTATCCCACTAGGTTTTTCCTGACAAGGTTTTTAATGAGACATCGTCTACCCATATGCTAAAACATCAAAAGAAGGTGAATATTCAAGGGGGAGTATTCAAGGACATACATTCATAATACATTCATAATACTCCCCCTTAAAATATTCAATTGTTCTCTTGCTTGTATCACATATATGATTGTAGATGAACAATTGAATATTCTAGATTAGAGGTACCTTGTACAAGGTGAATTATTCACCTTCTTCACCTCCTTATTTTCATGCATGAATCATGAAAATTTATCAAAGTCTTAGTCCACTCTTGGTCTATAAAAAGGGTCATTCTCCATTGTAAAACTTGCATCAAAGAAGAGTAAAAAAATAGTCTTTAAAGTTCTTACTCTCACCCCCTCTATTCTAATGATCTAATGTTTCTTCTAACAAAATTAAGTGTTCTTTTCATAAAGTTTAAGTGATTTTACTTTTATAAACCCTTTTCATAACAAAAATACAATTATATCTAAAAATAGATTTTCTATCCTGATCAAGTGATGATGAAGGGCAAAGATGCAGCTCATTGCGTAGTTTTTGGGCAAACAACTTGTGCTAAAATTCGACGGACATCTATCATAAATTTCTTTGAAAAATAAGCAATCCAAGCTCGAAAACTAAAAAAAAAACTCCATGACAGAACAACGGAGCAAGAAATACAGGAATCCACAATGATATATAATTGTGTTTGTGGGAGTTGCGGGATCGAATCTCTTAATCGAACGACGAATTCTTCCACCCGCCGAGTTCCTCAGTTGAATGCTCATGAGCATGGCGTCTCTGTGCATCATGAAAGACGCACATTAACATGAATATAAATATGCTTAGTTGGCATATAACTCGATCAATCTTCTATATAGTGATCGTCTCGCGCTTTCTTTTTACATGAGAACTAAGAACAAGTACCTGAGCCTCAGGTTTGAAAGTGAGGCTAAGTTTGATGTGTCCACAGAACTTCCCATCCTTGACAACATTGTAGGGAGGGAGGCTGCCTTCATCGAATACCGGCTCTAGAGGAATTCTGTACGTAGTAAATAATTTTTTTATACAAGTTATAATCCTGACAATCAATTCATCGACCCTACATTTGTATGGTACAATGTCAATCCACAATTAAGCTATAAGATGGATGGAGGAGTACTTACTGAGCCTCCCCAAGATAGTCATCGGCGCTGAAAGCATCCTTGTCGTACAATTTGATGTGGAGATTAGAAACAGATGCCGAGATTGTGAATATGAAATTCTCATTCCATTCTGGAGTTGATCCACTACCTGATGAAACGCTACTCTTGAACTCTTGAGTCCGGCAAGTTATAACAGCATAAGGATCAATGTTTGCTGTCAATTTGAATACACATTTTATCAATGCATCTCATATGTAAATAGCTAGATAGTATATAATTATAGGTAATTGGTATATGGAATTTCACACGAGTAGGTAGAAACATTTGTTGACAAATCCCAAATCAAGAATTGGTATGATACGCAAATAATAATCAAACGAGCATAACTAATACGTAAACTGCGTATGGTTCATGAAAAATCAATACTAGCTTAGCTAAATCACAATTTTACGCATAGATACATATCAATCACAACAATTCATTGGGAAAAAAAAGAACAAAATATGTAAACAAACAAAAACGGGAAAATACTTGGCTATCTAGATGGATCGAAATTGACGATATATCCAACAAAATTAATCGATGTAAAAGTCTAAGATGAAAATGAATGACGATTTCAATCAATAATTAAGGAATCAGAAGAAATTACAGAAAATATCTGAACCGTGGAGGTCCTTGGCACCCACGAGAAGGACTTCTAGCTTTCCCTGATGCATTGTCCACGATCAATACTTCGGATTTGAAAACAATTTTTTGTCGGTGATATATTCAGACGGCCTTCTTTTTCTTGTCGGGTGATTTATAATAACGAGTTTGCATGTGTCGAACGCAAGAAGTCGCGGTTATTTAGCATTTCATTCCCTCCATAAGTATGCATTATATCTAGTATAAGTTATGAATTACTATGTAACATGTTTATTTTTTCATGACCACCCGAGTTATATGTATACTGGTTCAATTGGTGATAAAATCCTTCACATAATCCACAGGGTTCCGTCTTGTTGGCGCTGACTGCTGAGTGAAGAGAAATAGTTAATCAACTGAATTCGCTTAAGCGAGAAACACACAAAGCAAACAAGAAAATTGATGTTGGTACAAAATGATCTACTACATTCTACACATGAAAAGGGAGCTTATGAGCTATCAAGAAGACGGCATATTTGGCTACACAACAAGTCTGGCAAAAATATTCACATTTTCCAGCTTTGACCAAAGCCTGTGAAGAGAAATAACGATACCTATGACTATGAATTGCGGTTTGAGGATCAAGTCGTCGAATAAGCAAGGAAAAGCCTGAGGCCCGTGAGAGAGGTCTGCTTGACTCTCTTGAACATTCCATTTCTGCGTGCCTTTGGATCATGTGTGTCTCACCATGTCATCAACTCATCATTAAATATACGTATTGGAATTTTTAACAAGCAGCGCCTGTGATATATATATACAAGACGTATAAGCTATTAGCAGGCTCATAGTATTATAGTTTCATTTCATTTCAGTATTGAGTTCCTATTGGAAATAAGCACCTCTCTAGTTAAATGAATTAATCAATATCAATTCCTTTGATGAGTGAAGAATATACAAACCACATGACATAAATCATTCATCAATATGTTGACTTCACTGAATTTGAGCAATTCTAATTTGCTACTATTTGTTATGACTTATGGCCATCTCTACTGGAGTATTTTCCAAGGGGTTCTCCATTTCTGTTCAAGATCATTTATTTCACTGTTTTTCCCCTCTTAAAAGGTCTTCTACTACTGTAATCAAAACTCAACCGAAGGATACTACTCCTATTCTACACCAAATCCGTTTTTACCTGTCTTATAGGAGAATGACTACTAGTATTCATTTAAGAAAAATCAAAAATAGTCTCATAATTCAAGATGTGTTTGACAAATGGGATCAAGTTTAATCTATACCTTCAAGAAAATATGGCATTCACAAAGGTCTCAGCTTCAAAGGGTTGGAGGTCTTCGACACCTTCACCGACACCCACAAACTTGACAGGAATTCCCAGCTCATCTACCACACTAACCTGTCAATGTTGCAGGTCTCCTTTTTGAGTACTAAAGAAGAGAAATTATACATAGCATGTCACTCTGAAACTTAGCAGAATTAAACATACCACACAACCACCTCTAGCAGAGCCATCGAGTTTTGTCAAGATAAAACCAGTTATTCCAACAACCTGGCAGAGCATAGCATCCCAAATATGTTTAAAATTGCAGAGGAAAAAAAAACAGAATTAGATCAAAAAACAGTAACACTAAAAATTCGGAATGTTACATCATTAAACTCTCTTGCTTGAGGAAGCATATTCAAACCAGTTGTTCCATCCAATACAAGAAGGATTTCCTGCACCATGGGTAAGTAATTTAGATAAAACATGACTTTTTGTGCTTTGTTGAAACGAAGGCCGGAAAACACAACCAACTTACATTGGGCGCACCAGGAACAAGTTTGCTCACAGCTTTCTTACACGCAACTAACTCCTCCATAAGGCTGTAATTAGTGTGAAGGCCTGAGGTCATAACCAAATGTTTCTCAAGCAGACATAAAATAGTCCTTTGGTTAAAAAAACTACGATTCAGAGTTCTTCAACTTACGGCCAGATGTATCACATAGAACAATGTCGTATCCTTCCTCTTTTCCTCTTTTCACTGCCTGTTGAAGGACTATTCAGAAAGAACTTTTTAAGGGCATGTGAGTCAATTGATATCACAATATAAGTAATTAAATTTCACACCAGCTAACTTTGCAATGCTGATTCCCATACCTGACGATGCTTTTGCCTTTTCTTTCTCAGCTCTTACAATTTCACAATCAGCCCGTTCAGCCCATATCTCTAGTTGGTCACCAGCAGCAGCTCTAAAGGTATCTCCTGCTGCCATTAGTATCTGTTGGGATGTGAAAATATCACATTGTCTGTATAGAAAAATGAACAGCTGCAAGAACGGTTCAATATAGCAAGATATGAAATGACTTGCCAATATACTATTACCTAAGGAAAACTGCTTCTACAAAGTCCAGTCATCTAGCTCTTAGTCTTACCAAGTGTAGTTATACAGATTCGTCCAAAAATCGAAAAAGAGCCACATGACAGGGTGATCACATTAAGCTTCACAAAAGTTTATTGATTTTAGAGCAATATCAAAATATGCTCTTTTGTTAGATTGGTCATTATGTTTAGATTGACTGATCTAATCATTAAAAGAAGCCAATTGACATAGCTATTAGAAGGAGCCACTTGGTATGATCACTTGAATTATAGCACGTTATCTCAGCAACAGATCAACTGGATTACTATGCAAAGCGTATGAAGATTGACTTAGCTCCATCATTAAGTTCTAACCTTAGCTCCATCATTCTTCAATCTATATGCCAATTTCCCTGTACGTTTATAATTGGACCAAAAGGAAGTCACTATATCTCATTGCATACAGCCAGCAAAACATATAATAATTTTTTCAATAATTTTCTTTTAGTTGATAATAAAATTTAACCAGCATATACTTGTCTGACAACTCACCAAGCGACGTAGTTTTCCCACCTCCATTGACACCAACAATCATGATAACAGCTGGCTTTCTTTGACACAAGAAAGGCATCAAACCCGTCAAATCAGTAGATGCCGATGACATCAAAATCAATGAAAATGAAACAAAAACAAGAGAGATCCCTAACCTGAACCCAAGTTTAAGCTCTGTCTTACTTCCTTTGCTAGTCAGCAAATTCAGCACAGATTTCTTTAAAGCATCCTACAAATATCACATATGCAACTGGATTTTGAATCAAAATAGCCAATCTCATACCCTAAACTCAACAGAAATAAATATGTCGCATATTCAAATCATATTACCATTGAGATATGAATAAACAAATGATGGACAAAATTCAAAATCAGATACAGAGCATAGATGTATAAAAGAGGTTTGATTTTGAAGATAGAGAACCGCTCGAGAATTTAGAAGTAGCTCTCAAATTGTATCGACTCATACAATACATGAATCCAATAAATGCAATGTGACTACAAAAGATAGAACTACTATATTCTTTGATACTATTTATTCATTGCTCAAGTATAAAAAAAATTACCTTTATTTCAGTCCCTGATTTGAGCTTTCCTGCCAATATATCCTCCCTCAAGCTTTCCACAATTTTGATGGTAATTTTCGGACCAAAGTCTGACACTAGCAAAGCCTAACACCAAAAATAACTTCATATCAAACTCCCCTACTGTATAAGCAGAAAAAGAATCATTTCAAACTGGCCCGCATTTATAAAACATTCAAGGCAAATAATCAATCTAACTTGCTTCCTAAGTTCCTAGACACAAATAATTAAATAAATGCAGACTACCACCACAACAAAAACTAGAATATCATCATAAAATTTGTATTTTTTACACAGGTATCATTTCGGTACTAGTTTAGACTCCATGGCCACAATGTGATCATTCCTCGATGCCAATTAAAATTCAAAGCAATAGGAATTCCAGAACATTGTACAAGCAACAAGTGACATATTTCACCGATTTATTCAGAAATTACGAAAATTTAATGTATCTTCACATAATTTGAGCAATGTTTAACAAATGGAAAGCATTATCAAACAAAGAACAGAAAAGTGGGCGAAAGACCTCTTCTAGTTCGTCGAGAACACGATCAGTATCAGCGAGATTCCAGTAGAGGAGGAGCTCGTCGACTACGGCGAGATTGTCGCGAGTCTTGGAAAATCCGGAGAAAATCTTCTCGACATCGCTCTTGGCTTTCTCTTTGATGAGCCGGCCGAGCTTCGTGAAGAATCCGGTCTGGCCGGCTCGGCATCTGAAGTCTGCGGTGAACCTGGCGGTGGAGGGCGGGGGTAGATGGTGGTGGCGGTGGAGGAGAGTGGTACTTGTGGCGGTGGATTGGGCGTTGGAGTTGGAGGAAGGAGGTGGAAGCAGATAAAGTGACATGGAAGCAGCCATTTATCTGCTCTTGCTTCTCTCCGCTCGATTTGATAAGGTTGTTAAGTTCCACCGTCGCACACAACCGGAGATAAAATGGGATATTTCAGAAATAAATGTTAAAATAGGGGTGTAAAAGTGGGATTTTGCTCCGAGTTCTTTTTCACTTAATTTATTTTCTCTAAGATTTATTAATTGCTAGTAAGTATTTCACTGGGTTTTTTTTTATTAGGAAAGAAATTAGGGTGACGACTAACACGCTATTGGTCGCCCTAGAGCATACTGGCGGATGAGGGTAAGGAAACCTGGATCAGCTGCAAGAAGGACGGATGAGACACGCCTAAACGATCCAGCAATGAAGTCCACCGCAGAATTGCACTCCCGCACAACGTGAGAAATGCTCCAATCTTGGAAACGAGCCAACAAGCAATGGATGTCCGCACGTAGCAACTCAATCTCCCACGGGCAGCGCCATTCACCGAGTACGGCATTGACCAGCTGCAAACTATCACCTTCGATCTGGATCCGGGGAATGCCACGTCTGGTGGCCTCGAGAAGTCCCTGGCGCAAGGCGATGGTCTCGGATATCAGCACAAACTGTCGACCAATCAGTCCTCCGTCGAAGTGGATGGGGGAGCCACCAGAGTCCTTGAGGATGAACCCAAAAGAGGCCACGCCATCTGCATTAACTGCACCACCAAAATTTAGTTTAATAAAATCACTTTTAGGTTTTTCCCATTTGGTTCGCTTTCTTCCATCCCGACGCCGTACACTATGGTTACGGGGGCCAAAAGATGAGGCTGCCTCTGCAAGTTTCCAATCTTTAACCTGGTTTCGGGCGAATTCAACGATTTGGTCGGCATTGGTCAAGTTAGTTCCGGCGTTGCAATCGAAGATTCTCTTGTTTCTCGAGAACCAGACGCTCCACCAAATATTGGTGAGAAGATCAAATTCCTCTTTTGTTGTCATATTCTTGATTTCCTCCAGGATCTCGTGTGGTTTTCTCCCGTTCGGATGGATCTGGTCGGTGATCCACCGTAATTTTGGGTCAAAAGAGTTAAGGGTTGCCTTCGTGAGAGGGCATGCAATTAAAACATGGTAGGTGTCCTCCACCGTGCAGTTTCATGCTTCGCAGCCCTGTGTTACCGGAATGTGGTTTTCCGCAAGCCTAGTTTTAGTTGGTAGACCGTTTCGGGCAACTTTCTAGATGAAATTCTTCATTTTAGGAGGGACATTTAGCCGATTAATCCACTCTAGGTTAATTTTGGGTTCGCCTTTTGATTGGTGGAGCCACTCCATTGCAGAGTGGGTGGAGTACCACCCATTTTTGCTTGGTTGCCAATACAATCTATCTGGTATTTTATTAATAGGATTGATGATTTTGGAGATTCTATCGAGGTCCGCCGGCGAGACGACCCAAGCCAGCTTCTCCGTATTCCAAGAGTTGTCCTCCCAAAGATAAGCCTCAAGCGGTTCCTCCTAATCAATAAGATTTTCGGCCTCGGGTTTTGGGTTGAGGGAACCATTGCCGGTCCAGTTATCTTTCCAAAATCTGATGGTTTTACCATCCCCCACTTGCCATATAAGGCCCTTTACGAAGAGGTCTCTTAGGCCAACAAGTTTTGCCCATTGCCAGTATGTGTTTTGTTTTTTCTTATAGTTTAAGATGCTTTCTGTTTTTAGGTATTTTTCAGTCACAATTTTGACCTAGAGGTTGTATAGTTCCGCTAAAATTTTCCAAAGTAGCTTCATTTGCAGTGCTTGGTTCATCTCGCCCGCTTTTGCTATTCCCAACCCACCATGGGCGGGGGGGGGGGGGGGGGGGGGGGGGACAAATAGAATTCCAGCTAATCAGTGGCTTATAGTTGTTTTCCTTGTTCTAAAAGAAGTTTTTGTTTATCCGGTCAAGTTCTTTCAACGTTGTATGTGGTAGTAGAAATGATTGCATTATATAGTTAGGTTGTGATGATAGGTTTGCTTTTATTAGTGTTTTCCTCCCTTCTTGGGATAGGGCGTTGGCTTTCCATTTTGATAATTTGGATCTAGTTCTTAACACTAATGGTTTGAAGGTGTTTTGGGTTACTCTCCCGTTGATTATCGGGCATCCCAGGTATTTATCAAGTGCAACTGTATTTGTTATTTGTAATACTTGTTTTATCTGCACCTTGGTGTTTTTGTTAGTGTTTTCGGTCACTTGAATGCAGATTTGTGGAAGTTGACTTTCTGTCTTGAAATTTGACAATAGTCATCAATAATGTCCTTTATCTTTTTGCATGACTGGCTGTTAGCTTTAGCGAAGATGATAATATCATCGGCGAAAGCCAAGAAAGGGATTTTTGTTCCATTCCTCGAGATTTGGATCCCGATGCCACTCTTTGGATTAGTGCTCCAAAAGTTGAGTTGTCTAGCCAGAACCTCGGCGGCGAGGATGAATAAGTATGGCGATAGGGGATCCCCTTGCCTGAGGCCCCGTTGCGGGTAGAATTGTTCTGTTGGCCCGTTGTTGACCAATATGGAGAAAGTAACCGTTTCAACACATTCTCGGATCCATCCCCGAAATTTATCATTAAACCCGAATTTGTGGAGTATCCCAGCGAGGAGTTCCCAACTGATCTGATCATAGGCTTTTTCCATGTCGATTTTAATAGCGATCCATCCTTCCTTCCCACGTTTGTTTCGAAAAGAGTGGAAAATTTCATGTGCAATGAGAGTATTGCCATGAATACTCATGTTCTGGACAAAAGCCCCTTGCATTGGGTGGATGAGTTTATTTAGCACACTTTTAAGGCGGTTGGTTAGTATTTTCGATATTATTTTATAAATTGTATTGCATAGACTAATTGGCCTATAGTGATTGGTTGAGTTAGGATTTTCACATTTGGGTAATAGAGTTATAAATGTATGGTTTATTTGTTTTAAAAATTTTCCACTGTGAAAGAAGCTTTTAACAGCCTTGACTACGTCCGGCCGACAATATGCCAATAATGTTTATAGAAGCTTGCCGGCATTCCATCCGGGCCAGGGGATTTATCATCCCCGATATCAAATAATGCGTTCTTTATTTCAGCATTTGTTACCGGTTTTGTGATTTCCGTGTTGTTTGCTTCGGTTACCTCTTTCTGGATGGTTTGGGTCATGTTTTGGAGTTTTCTCTGGTTTATTTCCAAAGCACGGAAGCGATTTTGGAAGTCCCTTTTGATTTCTGTTTTGATGTTTTCTAGTCTAGTTATTTGCGTTCCTTTTGTTGTACGGATTTCTTTAATATTGGTTCTGTTTCTTCTGCTGCTTGCAATCCGGTGAAAATATTTCGTGTTCCTGTCATTTTGTTTTATGTGGGTGTTTTTGGCCCTTTGTTTCCAATAGGAGTTGTGGAAGTTGATTAGGCACGACCGTTTCTTCGCCAATCTTTCCTGTTTTTGGATTAGTTGAGTGTTTTTATTTTCTATGATATCTTTCTGAATTTGAAGCAAGTCTTCGTCTAGTTTTTTTTATTTGTTCAAAGATGTTTCCAAATGTGTTCTTATTCTACGCTTTTGCTTTGATTTTAAGGAGCTGTGTTTTTTTGGTGAGGTTAAACATATGTGAACCACATGCGTTATGACGCCAGGCTTGCTTGATGACGTCCTGGAAATCTTTTCTAGAAGTCCACATCATTTCAAATTTGAATGGTTGTGCTTTGAATGGTACCCCTGTTGGGAGATCGCACGAGATAGAGCAGTGATCGGATGTTGAGAAAGCATTTTGTCGCTATGGACGGGTACCATTGAATAATTTGGTTACTAACTAGTGTGCGGTCTAATTTTTCAAACGTAGTATCTTCGAGTTGCTTGGATCTTCTCCAAGTAAATTTGTTCCCTAATGTTGGAATATCGCAAATGTCACAGTCATTTTTAAAATTAATGAGCCGTTTAAACCTGGAATGGTTTGGCCTTGCACCCCCTTGTTTTTCATCGGGTTTTTGTATTTCATTGAGGTCTCCCATAATGATGCATGGATGGTTACAATTCTTTATAAATGTTGTGAGCTTCATCCAAAACTGATCCTTTTCTTGTGCCCTTGGCGGAGCATAAGCAAAGACAATGATCAACTCATTGTTAGTTTCTAGGTTCGTATAATGGAACTCGATGAAGCGTTCGTCTTTATGGATAGTTTGGATTCTTTCATTTGATAGTTGGGATCCTTTCTAGAGGACACATATCCCTCCAGCGAGTCCGATTGACGGGATAAACTCAATTGAGTCAAAACCAGCCTTTTGCCAGATTTTACATTCTGGCGGGGTTTGGGCTTTTGTTTCTACTAGCGTTATTAGTTGGATCTTTTCAAGGCGACATAAAGCATTGACCTCGGTCCAGAAAGACCGTCGCTTCATGCCCCTACAATTCCACATACTTATCTTCATAATAAACCGTCTAAATTGTGGCTTTTGGCCATCAGGAGGTATGAAAGCTTCCATGATTTTCTTTTCAAAATTTTACTTATTGATTTGATTCGTCTTACATTTTTGGGTGTGGGATTGGTAATTTTATTAGTATCATTACAAAGGTGTGTGTTTATTCTCTTGGAACTGGTTTTCCCATTTGTTTTTGTGTTGAAAACAACATTTAATTTTCTTTTAATGTTGTTGTGCCTTTGCTTGAGATAGTTTTCTACAGCAATGGTAGTTTGGTTTTTTGGATTGTGTAATCCGAGGTATGCTCCAAATAAGAAACCTCTATATGAGTGGCTTTTGGCCTTGCATAGAGGGTTTTCCTTCCTCAAATGTTTTTATGCAGATGGGGTAGAACATGTGATTTTAGAAGACATATTACAAACATATCAAGTTTTTTAGTAGCCCTTGTGTTGTTTTTTCGGGTACTTCTCATAAACGGGTTTGCGTTATTTGTAAGGGCCTTTGCCAAATTCTCCCGGTAATGGAGAAAATGGGTGGCAATAGGATTTGTTTTAAATCTATTTTCGGGGTTTATGGTTCCCATAAGGCGGATTTGATACATCGTTGGTCCCCAATATCTATTTAGAATGGTTTTCGTAGATTCAGAATTTATTTTAAAAGAACTTTGTTTGATGCCAAAGACTTGGTCATACAGAGAGATTTCTCTCTCCCTAGAAACCATAAGGGGGGTTTTGGTATTATGGATAGCCAATATGCTACTAAGCATCTTGGTCGCTTTATCGACATTGGTACAGTTTTGCATATGGATTTGATCCATGGTTTAATGGTTTTTTGACAAAAATAGCTTCTATAGGCTATTAAATGCATGTAAGCATAACCATTCTGTTTCCAATGTTGTTTTTGGTGTGCAATTGTTAGTTGTGTCCTCTAGTTCCCCCTTCAAACATGCAATTTGACTTGACATCTGAGTTATTGTTGAAGCCATAATCTTAGTGTTGGATGACACAACCTGCAAAAGCAAGTTCAGTAATAGAACACAATACAGGTTGCATATGAGCATGTTTTTGCTTAACATTTTGATTGAGTTTGATTTGTAGGCATAGCTCCCTTTACAGGTTTGATACAAGTGGTAAGGAGTTTTAAGCCTCCTAGAAATTGTTTGTTCCACACAAAGCTTTGAGGGTGGGCCTCAAAAAAAACCGCACAGACAAGTGCACTTCGACTTGAACAAGGATTCACGCAATAAAGTAGGATTAACAAGAAGTTGTGAGGGTTGATCTCTATAGCACTTATCATCAACAATCAAGTTTCTTGAAAAGGGATGATCACTACCCCAAAAAAGCTTAGAGGAATCAACAAGTTCATGGATTGTAAAAAAGGCAAGAAGTGACTTAACTTTCGATAAAGGCTTCAGATTAAGAAATTTATAATTAGTGAAAACTAAACCAGAGAAAGTGAACTTGGAGCAGTAATTCCAAGGCCAACGTTTCAGCCCAGTAGACTGAAAAGAAATGGGAAGGAACGGTAGTACCAGATTAAGAGATACATTTGGGTGTGAAGAGGAGGTGAACCAAACGACAACAAGGGGAGTGCAAGCGCCGGACGAGACCGCCCAGAACCCGCAGCACCACCACCACCACCACCGCAGCGAGCAAACCCCCATCCCAGTATACCAACAAGCACGTCCACGCCACAACACCAGAACAGAGAGGCGTCGTTGCCTCACGTTACCACCTACGACGGCGCGGCGAAGGCATGTACAACTAGATCTAGAGATCCAAGGTGAGAGCCCAGTGAAAGCTTTAACATATTGATGTCGGACTCCAACAACGGCGCGGTTATCTCCGGCCAAGCGTCGCCCGCCATGGTTTAGCTTCCCGAACCTAGCGGCAAGCCCCGGTGGAACAGGACACTGCCATGGGAAAGCGAAACACGACCACCACATGTCGAATTTCTGGTGGGCAAAGAAGTTGAGAGGGCGAGGGTTGAAAGACTCGTGGACTTGTTTTCTTGCCCGCTCTTCATATGAGCAGAGGGTGAAGTTCATTGGATGCATTATCAACATCAATTGCATGGACATGGGAGGCAAAGCTAGTTCATGGCCTCCGCTTACCAACAAGGGAAGAAAGAGCCTAGTTAAACTCCGAAAGATAGCAGGGGCGACGGGATTGAGATGCTTAATCAGCCGGGTTGTTGAAATCGAAGAGATCTCTAGTGTAATCTTCAATTGGGTTTTGAAATTGACCGGATTTGTGGTCGTGGACGTGTCGGAGACGGTGGAATATGGGGGCGGCGGCCATGGTGAGCTAGGGTTAGGGACGGAGTGATGAGCGAAATTTGGGTGCGTGAAACGCGTTCTCCGCATTGGGCTTTTTGTTCTCCGCGTATTTCACTGGTTGTAATTGAACTACTCCCAATCAAATTTTAAATTGCTCAACTTAGGCTCGGTTACAAATAGGCAAATAGGCAAGCTCGAATGCAAACTTGGTTCAACTTCAAAATCTTGTTTGAACTAGGTTTATTTAAACACTCGCTCAGTTCGAGTTTAACTCGCGAACCTCTCATTTAGTTTCTTTGTGAAACAAACTTGTGAACTATTTTTTTACATGATCATCTATACAAGCAAATGAAACTAAATAATAAAATACGTAATTTGTGAAAGACCACCAAAAATATGTAGTTTTACTATATAATATATGAGTTTGGTTCAAATGAATCAAACTCTTATCCTGAAACGTGAAACGAATGCATTTTTCCTAGTTCGTATTGCATTTTTTTATACAAAAGTGCATTGCAAAATACAAAAAGTGCAATCCGAAAAAAACGCACTACAAAAAGTGCATTGCAAAGTATAAAAAGTGCAAATCCGAAAAAGTTATGAACTAGAAAAAGTGCATTCGTTTTAGGATAAGAGTTTGTCTCATTTGAACCAAACTCTATAATATATATATAGTGGAGCTTATTCATAAACATATAAAATAATGTTTTATTATGAGCGTATAACCGAACTTGCTCATGATCAGATAATCGAGCTTGCTCTGCTCATTAACAAACGAGCCGAGTTTTCTTGTGCTCAAGCTGAGTTCATTTATCTTCCGAGCCTTAAAATTGTGCTAAAGCTCGGTTCATTTACAAATGGAGCTGAACATGAACAAAACTTAACCGAGCCAAACACCGAGTTATTCACGAACTGCTTTGTTCATTTACAACCCTAACCTAGAGTTACTCTATGCATGGGAGCTTAACACACTTGATTTTGCTCTAATAAAGTTACTCTATATAGATTTGATCAAAGAAATTGTAGATATCATTATTTGACACCTTTTGAAAGCTTTCGATTGAAGAAATCACCTCAGTTGAAGATGCATGTAAGATATGTTAACATAAAATGCTAATGGTGATTACAATAGCAATATAACAAATATTGTTCATTGTGAATTTATTATTTATGATCATTCTTCAAAGTAGTAGAGGCGCTATGTAACATACCGATTTTTTCATACCAGAATGCTACTCGGTAGTAGACCTCACATGGGTTCACTTAAGCTAGTCTGACAACAAATTCACATTATGGATCTTGCAACAAAGGCACGACGAGAAAATAAGTAAACATCCAACTCATATTTTATTAAAATTGAAACTGGCAACCATGTATGAACCCACTTTCCAACATAAACAACTCAAAATAAAACTTCTAACCATTCATTCGTACTCACAAACCCTTAATTCTACAAATTCTCAAAGACAACATTAACCCACTACCTTGAACAACAACCCAAAACATCCTATGACACACCTTGTCGAGCTGACCCACCATTATCATGGAAGAGTTTCCTTGAAGCATAGTTCACATATGAGTTGAATCCTAAGAAAACAACAACAACCCGAAGGGTTAGCTAACAATTCTAATATGCACTAAATAGCAAACATAATATGCAGTAGCAAAATCAATTAATTAAAATACTTAATAAGAATAGTAATAGAATAACTCACATATAATATATTCACAACAGCAGACAAGCGCACAAAAATACTTATAATCATAAAACACACGTAATAATACTTAAAGTCATACGATGTATACTAATAATAACACATAATTTCACTTTACTATCACCTCATTCACTTTTCACTTGAATATCAAATCAACCACAATTCACAAAAATTCTTATCTATCAATATCAATATACATAGCAATCAGGGCATTCTTTCAGCCAGAAATTCTTATCTACCATATCAATTTTATAGCAATAAACATATCCCCCAGATAATTCGGGGTGTGTGAACGGTGGCATCAACTCGACCGTTTATCCGAACCACTAGGTGAACGGCGGCATAAACTCTACCGATCATCTGAACCACCTATCACCCATAATATTCCTTCTTACCCCTGGTCAAGCCTCCACTGGAGCACTCGCCAAAACATTTTATCATAGTTTGAAGGGACTCTCCTTGCCATACAACTAAGCCAGGGATGTCTCCCACCTTACCGATCATCCCATATGCTTCGTTGTACCGGTAGATGCCAATTTTCGCAAATCGAGTAAAATACGGCGTATTAATCATCTAGTAGTATGTCTTTAAAATATCGATTTACTCACACATAGATGTTTAACAAGATGTGGGTCCGAATCCCAAAATAAGGCTCTACAAATCATATCCACACATCCAGCACACATCAAAACTGGTAACTAAGTAAGTCTAGACGACTTACCTCTTGATTTGAAATTTCAACTCTTGAATAGAACACAGACTTGTTAGAATGATTTCAAAGACAAAAGGGTTGTTCCTTTAATGACTTAAGCACCAAAAGACCACTACTTAGAGAATGGTTTGCTGTAAAACTCGAAAGGCAAGTTGGTTGTTCCAAATCAAGACACCTCACCAACTTTTAAGAAGAAGAAAGACAAGATGGTGATGGTGGACGAAAATAAAGAGATGAAGAGGGTGAAAATGAGAGAGGGAGGAATGATCAAATATGGAAGGGAGGGTTCGCTTTATATAGAAGAAATAGAAGAAGAAAAATTCAATTCAGCTTGTATAAGAGATAAAGATCGTGACACGCAAATCTAGAAGATATAGCACGAATATTAAGAAAGAAAGATAAGCATGACACACATATCTAGAAGATAAGATAACATAACACGTATATTGAGAAAGAAAGATAAGCATATCACACAAATCTATAAGATAAGATAACACGACACGAATATCTAAGAATACGGATGAGATCAAAACTCTTACAAGTCTATCTTCATTCCTGATGAAACCCGAAATAACGGCTACGCTACGAGACAAGAAACAAGATTATTATATTTGAGTGCAAACACTTGCTCCTTTATTTATGATTTTTCCGTGGTAGCGAGGTTATAAAACCTACGAGGTTGATGTACAACTTCGAGAATCACACCTAGACCTCCTACAAGGTTCCAAGATCGCACCTAAATGTTGCGAGGTCGATTCTAGGGCGAGGTAGATTTGAGGGTATGATGTAGAGAGTTTTGTGAGTTTCTGTAGTGAGGTTTTAGGCGTGAACGAGGTCCCTGCGCGACTTTGGGGTCTTTTTGTGGGTTTCTCCTGTCTGTAGCGAGGTCTTTGGACGATGTTCCTATCACGTCGATCTTTAACAAGCAAGAGAGTTCTTGAGTTCAAGTGGTTTTTCGACCCCTTCTTCCTACGAGGTTCTTTTCTATTTATAGAGAATTGGGGGCCGAGTTTAGGCCGATGTTCGATGTGGGACGCCCGAAATAAGGGTTTTTGATTGGTCCGCGAGTGAGGTCACTTGTGATTGGTCTGGGAGTGAGGTCGCTGGTGATTGGTTCGGGAGTGAGGTCGCTTGTGATTGGTTCGAGCGGGCGGGTGTGTTAGTAGAGTCGGTGACGAGGTTGAGACCTCGTCCCGCAATGTTGAGAGACCTCGCATCCGTCGGGAGTTTTTTTTTTTTTTAAATAATCGGACGTGGACGTGGGTCCCTAAATTGCCTGTGGGGGTCCCTCTGGGCCCACTTTTTGCTTTTACTGTTTTGGACATCATCAATTCCATTAAGAAATGGGATTTCTTAACGACTAAGAAACAAACTAATGGATAACTTTGACAACTAAATAACTTTTAATATATAAAGTTTTGGTAAAAACGAGGTTATCCGAGATTACTTAATATCTAAGCAATCCCAACACGACTTTCGAGAAACTTTAAAATATTAAAATATCCCCGAATATTACACACTAGAGAATGCATAGTTCCAAGTTTCAATTCTATTAGACACTAGTTACAACCATTTTGGTTGTGCTAGATCGAATGAGACTAGCTTTATCAAAACATGAGAATATCTCATACCATGTACACCAAGGTCAAATACTACAAAACACAAAAGGACATAATCCATAGCATAGTTATAACAAAAAGATTATACACAAAGTAGGGCAAGACAAGTAACAAATCAGGTGTGCTCACAGAGAAAGTACAAGCCTAAGCAACAAATAAACAAATCAATTACTAGCAAGAGCCTAGAAATGTATGAACGCTAGATCAAGGAGCACACCAAACAACCAACTTCATTGAGAAACATTCACGATAGCTAAATAGTGCAATCAACTTGTTACTTTCCCCTATCGGGTAATTGAAGTTGAAATATTAATAACATAGATCTGCCTGCAAAATATGTCCATGCCACTCATGTGCTTTACTAATACAACATTAATGGTTTAAGAGTCTTTTGTTAACAAGAGTAACAACGGAGATTTAAGGGTGGTTTCGCTAACGAAATCCCATCTTTTATGGGTGGTTGCGTAAATAGCCAAAATAAATATTTTATAAGTAATACTATGTAACTGATTAGTGTATAGGATTAAATCTATAGAGTTCAACACAATCATACTAATTACAACAATATAACGAACCTTAACAAGACATCTCAAATCTGAGCCTTGAAAATCGAACAACTTCTAAACCTAGAAAAGAGAATGATACAATTACTTTGTTACGTACATAATCTAGAAGAAATCCCAAAAGCCAAAGTGCGAGTAGAAATCTTCAATTTTAGCTAGTTCCTTATGACTACTTTAGTTCGTTACTAGCATAAGTACCCGTACCTTATACGGGGCTATTGAAATGTAAATTATTTATTTTAAAAATAAATAAATGTAATTTTTTATGTCAAAATGAATAAAATTTACGCATTATTTTAATATAAGACACAATATTTCTTTTTTCCTTTACTAAAAGAAAATGAATTAGTTTAGCAATTTTTAAATTTGTACACATATGTTTAAATTTAAAATCTATACATATAATATCAAACAAAAGTTTAATTCTAACTTATATTATTTTTTATTATATATGAGATTTGAATATATAATTATTCAATAAAATATATAACTAATCAAAGTAGAATGAGATAAGAATGAATCTAAGATTTAGTTATAAGTTTGTAACAAACCTATATAAAAATAAAACAAAATAATTATAAATATTTTTTTTAAAATTAGTATTAAATTGTTTTTTAGAGTATTGATGATGTGGCGCCACATAGGCGAATTGAATATGGAGGCGACACATAAGCGAAATGAATGTGAGGTCGACATGTCAGAAAAGTGACTTCTTTAGTGTATATATATATAAATTTTCCCTATTTTTCCACTTTTTTAATTTGCCTCCCACTAATTTTATGTTAATCCCATTTTCTATAATTGTGCATATTTAGGATGATAACTAGGTTACTTGTTATTTGGCATATTTTTAGATGGTCATTACTTTTCATTAGGGTTGTCCAACGAGTCGACCCGACCCGACCCGATCCGTAACCCGTAAAAAAATAATGTTGACCCGTGACCCGACCCGCAACCCGTAAAACGGGTTACGGGTTTACGGGTCGGGTCACGGGTCTACCCGTTTGACCCGACCGAGCTGGCGACATGAGGACGAGGTGGAGCCTTCGAGCTTCGATTGAGCTGGTGACGTGAGGACGAGGTGGAACCTTCGAGTTTCGACTAATCCGACGACGGGGCGAAGTAAGGTGGAGCCGGTGACGGGGCGACGTGAGGTGGAGCCGGTGACGGGGCGACAAGGCGACGTGAGGTGGATCCGGCGACGGGGCGATGGGGAAGGGTCGAAGGCCGAAGGGGGCTAGGGGCCAGATTTGCCGAAACGAGAAAGGGAAGGGAAGGGGCAAGAGAGGCGAGAATCGAGAATGACTGAATGAGATTGGAAATAATTAATTAGGGTTAGCAGTTAGCACTCTGACCTACTTTCTCCGTTACTCACTTGGATTAGTTTTGGGCTTTGGCCCAACAACTGCCCAAGTTATAATGTAATGTAATATTGTAGTAATATATATTTTTTATTATTATTTAAAATATTACGGGTCGACCCGTAACACGAACCGCAACCCGTAATTTAAAAAATCTTAACCCGTAACCCGTAATATGAAAAAACTTGACGCGTAACCCGTAAATTTACGGGCGGGTCGGGTCGGGTTACGGGTCAACCCACCCATTGGACAGTCTTACTTTTCATTAAAAATAATTAAATAGAGTCTATTGGTGTTAGCATTTTGTTGATGTATGAAGCTTTATCACTCTGAATATGAAAAAAGTTGAGCTACCCATGGGAAAGTAGGCCAGTTTTCATTAAAATCAAGATCGAGAAAACGGTTGAAATTTTATATAATCAATTAAGTTAGTAACTTAGAGAAAACAAAAAAAGGTACTTACAACATCCTCTGCAAAAAAGCATATGCTATATTTTAAAAATACTTACAACATACTTACTGGTGAAATTCGAAATAAATGAATGTTAAGTTCGAGGAGTTAAATTAATGGAAAATAGGGATACAAAAGCTTTCACTCTTTACTCTGCGTAAGAACAATTCACGCGCACTTATTAAGAGTTGATAAAGTTTTGGATTATTCACTTTTCGGAATATGCAAGCTCTTACAAGTTTCATTATTTTTCTCTCTCTTACAAATAAAGACTTAGGACCTTTTAGGATTTTCCCTCGTAAAAAACGAAGTTCTCTAGAAAGTTTTAATAAGTCGAGTCTTTGTTAATAAGAAAAGATCTTAAGCTAGAAGTATTTTTCAACCCCTACAACCTTTGCCTTCTCCACCTATTTATAGACATTGGGAGAGAATGTAAGTTGAAGTTTTCAATGTGGGAGTATTGATCTTCGAGGTGTCGACACTCGATTAGTGGAATGTGAGGTATACGACATGTTGTATTGCCGTTAGCGGAAGGTATGATTTTAGTTGGAGTTTTAGGATCTTCCAATTTGGGAAAGTTTTACTTGACCTTCAAGGTGTCCTCTGTTGATTGATGGGGTGTGAGATTGATGTGACTTGCACTAAGTCGATTGGTTGAGTATGTGACATCATCAATTGCCATCATCGTTTAGCCTTTATAGATGGCAGCTCGCATAACGCATTGATGAGGGATGTGCGCTTTGTTTACACTTGAGTGTCGTGGAGTCACTCTTGGATCTTTACGTCTTTAGTTGATTTTGTGTTGTTTGTACATTGGTGAAATTGTCTTGCCCGGCTAGGGTGCTTGGATTCTAAGTTTGCACGCATCATGGTTCCTTGACTTCCTTTCTTTCTTGGTGTTTTCCGTCACTTTGCAATGTGTGCTTTCTTGCTAGATTTTAATAAACTTCTTTATGCAAATTAATGAAGCCCTCTTTCACGATGGTGTAAGCTTCTTCGAATTCCACAACTTTTGTAACCAAATTAGTATATAAACGACATAAATCTCTATAACGCTTTGCCATCGCTACTTTAGGATCTCAATGAATTGAACTCTCATTGTGTAACACTCCTATTTTGAAACCATGGGTAAAACTGCTAGTGACCTTAGGTTTTCCCATCCCAAGCCACCCAAGGCTATATGTAACACAACACAATTTGTCGTAAAGTGAAATGTGGAATGTGGAACTTATATTACATCATAAGTGATCACTGTTTGATGCAGACTTATAAAGAGTCATTCATTATTACTACTTCATTGTTTTGAAAGGGAAAAGACATTTAAAAATAGATAGCAAAACATTTAAAACATATAGCAATGGAAATAATTAAGATGACAATTCTAGCTGATTGTTCACAAAATAGCATGTGGGACCTCCAAAACATCTAAAATATCTTGAAACCTTCCTTCGTGCAAATCTTCATGTCTTCGCCTTCAATCTTCGACAGTCGTACTGTTGGGACATTGTTGGGACCTCTGGTTCTAAACAACGGATCAACTATGTCATTCTCTGAGTTTTGATAATGACAAACATCATAAGGAACTAATGTGGTTTGTTCAAGTATTTCTAAGGAACGCAGCTCCCATGAATGACCAAAAGCCACAAAAGCTCACAATGCAGAAGTTTCCACCAAGGTAACTCTGAAGAGGAAAGTTCCCATGCAGTGGGAACTCCCAGGAATGACCAAGAGAACACAAGCTTACAACGATGAAGAGTCTCCATCAAGGGAACTTTGAACAAGACAGTTCCCATGACATGGGAACTCGCATGTGAGGACAACGACCGTTCAGCGCAGATCGCGGGATTCTGTCTTGGACAACCCGAAGGAACAGTCTGAGGATCAGACTGTCACGCTTGATCCAACGGTCCGATTGATTCAAGAAGTTGACCTAGTTCAAACCAAAGTCACATGTGAAGAAAGTACAACTTGGTCATCAAGCAAAGGGCATTTTGGACACAGTTGAAAGATGCGACTGCCCAAGCTCAGCTGGACTATAAAGCCAAATGAATAGTACTCGGATTGAGTACTTCTCCCAGAACTCACAAACACCCACATCAGAGAAAAGAAAGAAAAGGAAGAGAAGTCCCCGCCGACGAGTGTGTGATCTCGACGACGGTGAAGCCTTACTTCCGCTGCCTTGGGAACAACTTAACAGCCAGTTCCCAAGCTCTTTGCTAACGGTTTACGATCCAACAATTGGTATTAGAGCAGGTTTGCTCTAGATTTGTGTTAGCATCGCATGTATCAAATGGCTCAGGAACTTACTCAAGTGGGGAACAACACTAGTAAGCCGCCAAGGCTTATTACAGGAAGATTCGAAAGCTGGCAACGCGACATGAAGGATTGGATGCGTGGCCAAGACTACCAAGCCTGGTGTGTTATCGAAAGAGGCAACTTCGAAATTGACCCAGCTATAGTCAACGACCTCACCAAATGGGGACCCAACGAATACAAGTGTATGGAGGCAAACTACAAGGCCAAACAGTACCTGAAGAGGTCCATGTGCGTACAAGACTGTGACAGGATAGCAAATCTTGACACAGCTAAGGAAATGTGGGAAGTCATCCAACAAATGCACGTTGGGAACTCAAATCTCCGAGAAGATCTTCAGATGTATGCAAAAAGGGAGTTCTACAACTTCCAAATGGAGATGGGAGAGTCTGTCGATAGCTACCAATCTTGATTTGAAGGACTTTGCACCAAAATGGAAGGCTTGGGGATCACCAAAGAAGAAATCACCCATAAGATGAAGGTCCAACAGCTCTTCAACGGATTAACTAGAGAATGGGCAAACGAGAGAACAATGTTCAAGGAGAATCCGGAAAATAGAACACTCATGCTCCATCAAGTGTTTGGAAAGCTAGTGGTTTACAAGAAGAGAAAGATCGATGATAAGGAACAGACTCGAGCTCATCGAGGGATCGCACTCAAGATTGAGAAGATGCTCAAATCAACTCAAGAACAACACGAAGACTCCGAAGAAGAAGAGGATGAGGAGCTAGTTCTCGTAACAAAGGCTCTTCGGAACTTCTACAAAGGGAAGCTCCAAAGGAACAGTGGGAATTGGGGAAAAGGACAGAGTTCCCAAAGAAAACCCGCAGAGAAGGACCTCTCGGATGTCACATGCTACAAGTGCAACAAGAAAGGACACTTCGCTAAGGAATGCCCACAGGGAACTGACGTCCGGAAGCAAGGGAAAAAGGCCTACATCACCACCTGGAGCGATGATGAAGACGAAGATCCCGAGTCATGGGCACTCCCAGACATGTGCGGAATGACAATAGGAGAAACCACTGGGGAACAACCCAGTGAGGTAACCACTGAACTGTTCTTGCTTCTTTGAATAACTATGAAAAACCTGAGCTGTTGAAAATTCTTTCAAGTCTTGTCAAAGATAACATAAAACTGCAAAACAAGTTGCAAAAACAGGAACACATAAATGCTCAATTAGTTGGTCTTGAAACCTGTCCCAACTGCATATCCCTTCTCGAAAAACTCAAGTCTCATGTGTCTCACATCGTAGATCTAGAAAATGAAATCAAAACTCTAGAGAAAGATGAGAGCACCCTCTTGCAAAACCTGAGTAAGACTCCCGAACATCTTGAAGCTTCTAGTTCCCAAATCAAGTTTGTCCCAGCCAAACACGGCATAGGATACAAAACTGAGAGCTCAAAGAACGGGAAGTCACCCCTGAGTGAACATGAAATCCATGAGTGTAGAGCCTTAGAACTCCAATGTGAGAAACAGAAAAATGCTTATCTTGAGGAGAAAATCAAGGTCCTAGAAAGTGGGAAAGGTGGCGAGAAAGATTATTACACTGAGAACACTGGACATAGACTTTATGTCCAAATTGCTAAGGGAAACGGATCACGGGTGTACAACAAGGAAGCCATGGATAGGAACAGAATCCAAAGACCACACCCAAAATACTACCTGGGAGAATACTATAAGACGTGCTGGAACTGTGGTGCTCATGGGAACTACAAGGAAGCATGTCCCAAGAAGAGAGCCCAAACCCTTAGAAACTGTGAGTTCCTAAACAAACAAAAACATCATGCTAATCACCAAAGGAACTCCAACTCTCAAACCACTCATAATATCAACATCGCTGACTATGTTTTAAATGAGAATATTTTCCCTTGCAAGGGACCGGACAAGAGTCATCTTGCCTGGGTCTCAAAACACTAACTTTACCTTGTAGGTGGCAGTGAGAGGGAACAATGCATGGTTCATAGATAGTGGATGCTCGAACCATATGACCGGAAACAAAGATATCCTCATCTCACTCCACACTCATGCCGAAGGAGGCCACGTCTCATTTGGCAATAAAAACAAGGGAGAAGTAATTGGAAAGGGAGAAGTGTTGCTAAATAGATCAATCAAAATCAGCAATGTCAATCTGGTGAAAGATCTAGGATACAACCTCTTAAGTGTTGCCCAGATGTGTGATCAAGGAAACAACGTTGTCACCTTCGACTCAGACGAATGCCTAGTCATCAACAAAAAGACCAACAAAGTGATTCTGAGAGGAAGAAGGCACAACAACGTTTATGTAGTAGATACAGAATTTGAACCACCAATGAAGCTTTGTCTTGTGAGTTCCCACGATGATACGGAACTCTAGCACCGAAGACTAGGACATGCTGGTGTTAATCAAATTCTGAAGCTCTATCTATAGGATCTGGTCATTGGTCTTCCTCGAATCAATCTCGAAGGAGTCAAAATGTGTGAAGCATGCGTTCGAGGGAAACAGACTAGGAACTCCTTCAAACCCAAAAAGGTGGTGAGCACAACCAGGCCTTTAGAGCTAATTCACATGGATCTCTGTGGTCCCATGCGAACAGCCAGCTATGGTGGAAAAAGGTACATGTACGTCTTAATTGATGATTTTTCTAGATTCACCTGGTTATTTTCTTAAAGGCAAAATCACAAGCTTTTGAAGAGTTCGAGCCTTTCATCAAAAGAACAGAAGTAAGCATGGGGCTAAAGCTGAAAACCATCAGATCTGACCATGGAACTGAGTTTCAAAACTCAGAGTTCCTTAACTTTTGTGACAAACATGGGATCTCTCACAACTTTTCAGCCCCTCGCACTCCTCAGCAAAACGGAGTGGTCGAGAGAAAGAATAGGACCTTGGAGGACATGGCCAGAACCATGATGATTGAAAGCGGAGTTCTTGAGTATTTCTGGGCTGAAGCCATCACTACAGCTACATACATCTTGAACCGAGCCATGACAAGGCCTTTGATCAAGAAGACATCCTACGAGCTCATCAAGGGGAGAAAACCAAACATCTCCCATCTAAGGACCTTCGGATGCACATGCTTTGTCCACAACAATGGCAAAGACAACCTTGGAAAATTCGATCCTAGAAGCGATGAAGGGATCTTCCTGGGATACTCATCACAAAGCAAGGCTTACAGGGTCTATAATAAGAGGACCAAGAAGATAGAAGAAAGCATCCATGTCGTCTTCAACAAGAAATCTGTAAAGATGGGAACAGGGACCCAAGGGAAGGGAACTCTGTTCAAACTGGTCAAACAAGAAGACGATGATGATGACGATGATGAGCCACGGAAGAAGGATGAAGACTATCCAAGTGCAAGTAACATCCCACAACCAGGGAACAACGACGCAGATCCAACTCTCACTGATCAAATCTCCCTCGAGGTTCCCTCCTTAGAAGAACTACAAGACACCTCCAACTATCTTGTTGCCCAAGACAATACCCTGCCAGAATCAAGTGTTCAGGGGGAACAAAGAGGGAACTTGCCAGGAATCTCTGAAGAAACACTCAATGAAGAAACTGAAGATGAGTGTTCCCATGAAAAGGAAGCCTCCACTAAAGATGACACAAGTGCAAGGGAACCCACTCATACAAGAAACTTTCAACAAAGGAAGGACCACCCCATTGAGAACATCATCTCCCCTTATGATAAAGATGTACAAACTCGTTCCTCTCTCAATAATTTTTGTGCTTTTAACGCGTTTGTTTCAATGGTGGAACCCAAAAATATCAAAGAAGCTTTGAAGGACCCAGATTGGATCCAAGCCATGCAAGAGGAGCTTCACCAATTCAAGAGGAACAAAGTTTGGAAGCTAGTTCCTAGGCCCAAGAACAAGAACATCATAGAAACTCGATGGGTCTTTAGAAACAAGCTCGATGATACTGGGGCTGTAGCAAGGAACAAGGCTAGACTGGTGGCACAAGGCTACAGGCAAGAGGAAATAATCGATTACGATGAGACCTTCGCACCGGTTGCCAAGATCGAAGCCATCAGACTCCTAATTGCCTATGCTTCTCACAAGGGATTCAAGCTTTATCAAATGGATGTGAAAACAGCCTTCCTCAATGGACATCTCAAGGAAGAAGTATATGTGGCCCAACCCCCGGGATTCGAAGATGAGAAGCTACCCAATCATGTCTACTTCCTGGAGAGGGCCCTCTACGGACTCAAACAAGCTCCCCGAGCTTGGTATGACAGGTTTGCTCAATTCCTCTTGTCCCATGGATACCTTCGAGGTTCCATAGACAAGACTTTGTTTTTAAAGAAAGAGTCTAAAGACATCTTGATTGTGCAAGTATATGTTGATGACATTGTTTTTGGAGCAACTAACGAAACTCTTGTAGAGAACTTTAAGGACATCATGAGCAGTGAGTTTGAGATGAGTCTCATTGGGGAACTCACGTTCTTCTTGGGACTTCAAATATCTCAAACCAAGGAGGGAACAAAAATTCATCAATAGAAATACATCAAGGAAATGCTCGTAAAGTATGGGATGGAACATTCCAAGCCTATTGACACTCCCATCTCACCAAATTCAAGGCTCAATGCGGATGAAACAGGTATTAGTGTGGACCAAAGAAACTATCGAGGTATGATTGGGTCCCTTCTCTTCTTAACAGCTAGTAGACCTGATATCATGTTCTCCGTATGTCTTTGTGCTCGTTTTCAGCTAACCCTATGGAATCACACCTGAAAGAGGTGAAGAGGATTTTCAGGTATCTCAAAGGGAACGATAACTTGTGCCTTTGGTATCCAAGGAACAGTTCCCTTGAGCTCATTGCATACACAGATGCGGATTTTGCAGGGCACCTTGTGGATAGAAAGAGCACATCAGGAATGGCCCAGTTCCTTGGGTCATGCTTAGTTTCATGGGGATCTAAAAAGCAAAACTCAGTGGCACTCTCCACAGCTGAAGCAGAATATGTGGCTGTCGTATCTTGTTGTTCCCAAGTTATATGGCTTAAGTCACAACTCCAGGATTACGGTATGTCTTTTGGCCCAGTTCCTATACTTTGTGATAATACTAGTGCCATAAACATTTCCAAAAATCCTGTGCATCATTCTAGAACTAAGCATATAGATATAAGGCATCACTTTCTACGTGACAATGTTGAAAGTGGGAACATCTCAATGGAACACTGTAGAACTGAAGAGCAAATTGCGGACATTCTCACCAAAGCTTTAGACAGACGTCCCTACCAGCGTTTTTGAATGCTTCTAGGGATGATAACTCTAAACTAAACAAGTCCCTGTTTGTCTCTCTCTCAATGCCTGACTAGTTTATCTAAGAATGCATGATAGGGAACTTGGACTTATTGCTTTCACTTTGCCATGCTTATTAGTCTAAAGACAAATGTGTACAAGGGAACTTTATTTCTTTTGGCCCAACATGATCAACCAGAGTTCCCTTTATCCCTCTTTACAAGCCACCATGACGGTTGATCATATAACCTACCCTAATCCAAGGACCAGACAAACGCTTCTCATGAGCCAAAGTGTTTACTCCTTTATCGAGTCGTAAATTGTCTGGTTCCCTTTGAGTTCCCTAGCCCCACAAAAGGATGAGTGTGAAGTTCCCTTAACCACTTCACTCTCCCTGACCTTGATAAGATCATGGGAACTGATACATACTAGAAAGGGAACGCTGACTCATCTACGAAGAAGAACCGTCACTTGGGAAGCGGAATTTTGTGTCAGAAGCTCTGAAGCGTTAAGGGCCAAGTATTCAAATTTTGAAAGGACTTCCCTAGAGATCGTGACGCGTGTCCAGAGGCGTGCTATGGAAGTTGAAACGATGCCCCACGTTCATTGGGCAACGGTTATCGAGGTTTTCCCACTTCCCTTTCTACCCTTCGCCCCTTCTCTCCTTAAAACCCTCATTTGCCATTTTTGGGCTCTTATTTCGTCTTCAACCTCTGTCTTTCATCCTCCCCACATCCCTTTCACTCTCTTTTTCGAGAAACCTCCAAAACCTTCTCTCTTCCCCAAATTCTCCCAAAAAATGGCCACACCACACACTTTCGCCCAGAATAAAGCCTGGGTTCTGGCAAATCCCAGAATTCTCTTCGTCTCGCAACTAAACGAGATTGAGAAAGAGCAAGACCCAATCATGAAGGACGTCCTCATCCAAGGGCTCTACAACCAAGTGAGCCCTTTCTTGTCACCTCCTCCTTCGGCCGACGACACTCTGGCCTGGACATCTTCT
This sequence comes from Fallopia convolvulus, assembly GCA_964016875.1. NCBI lineage: Eukaryota > Viridiplantae > Streptophyta > Magnoliopsida > Caryophyllales > Polygonaceae > Fallopia > Fallopia convolvulus. Next base: position 60,555,118 of record OZ024720.1, on the reverse strand, counting down.
TCCACCACCCCCTCTGAATCCCTTCCTCCTCCCTCAACCACCAACACCTCCTCCGGAATTGTCATCGTTGATAGTTTTGGAGATTCTCGTCCCTCCATCAATGAGAAACCCAGAAAATCCAAACACCACCATTCATCCAAAAAGCGCCACTCCTCCAAAGACCCCTCAAAATCCAAAAAATCCAAACATTCTAAAGATCCCTCCAAATCCAAAAAACGCAAACACACTGAGGTCTCTGAATTTTCGGAGCCCAGAAAGAAATCCTTCTTCACCATTGACGATTACTTGAACTGCTCCAAGGACAGTTCATGTGTCGCCAAACCCCCCTTTATCTTTCATTCGGACTCCGGGACCTCCCAATCCCAGAGCCAACTCACCTCTTCTTCCCTCCCTCTTCCCATAAGTGAGGGACCTCCCAACCCTCTCCCTCGAAACAAAAGACTCCTCCACCACCTCCTTCTGTTCCCACAACAAAGGGAACTCCCCTTCCACCACTCCCCTCTGTTCCCACAACAACGGTAACTCCAACTCCACCTCCACCTCACAAAACTCCTTCCCCTCCTTCCTCACCAAAACACACATCTATCTCTCCCACTCCTACCTCGGGGATCTCTACTCCCTAGGTTACCAAATCCACTTCTCCTCCCCCTTCTACACAACTCTCTACTCCCCTTTCTTCTTCTCTTCCTTCTTCCACCACATCCCCCACCACCACAAAACTCCCCACTCCCTCTCCATCCAAAATTGTCGTCATCCTTACTTCGGACGACGATGATCTTCCCCTCTCCGTCGTCATCAGAAAAATGACCAAGGACCCTCCTCCTCTCATCATGGGAACTGTCGAGGAGGAGGCCCAGCTCAAGGATGTCGAGGATGAGCTCAACCGGGTCCCCACTGAAGCGCCAACCGACCAAGGGACCAAGTCCCAAGAAAAAGTGGCTTCTCAAGAGCCCACGAAGAAAAGGGATCCAGCACCAGCTGGTGGTGCTGGGGCAAGTACAAGTCATCTTGAAGATGACGTGACGGGCTCACGCTCGAGCTCCTTCGAGGAAGAAGAGACCTCAAGTGATGAGGTCCAAGAAGAAGAAGAGGCTCCAGCTGCTAAGGAGCAAGCACAGATCCCAACACTTGGACACCAAATGGTGGTGTCCACGGGTTCCCAACAGCCAAGGGAACGAGTGCTAATGATTGAAGCAGCTGCACCCCCTCAGCAAAAAGGACCTCGCACGGTCTCTAGGGGGAACACTTCTAAGAGCACCACCAAGAAGGGGAAGGGATCTTCTTCAACAAGGCACCATGTGGACGAACGCCGAAATCTCCTTCCTCCACTTATCATTTCTGAAGAAGTGCTCAACGACAACGACCTAGGGGAACTGTGGGACCTGATCAAGGCCCAGGACTGGGAGAACCTCTGCAAGGAAACTGTGAGTGTAGATCCCTCACAAGTGCGTCAGTTCTACAATAACTTTATCATCACCAATGACTGCACTCAGGGGACTCTCTCCCATGAAGGCGACGAGTTTATATTTACTACGTCCACAATCCGCCTTCAGCTCCAGGTCCCAGTTCAAGGACTCAACGAGTTGCCCAACAAGCTCTGGGGCGACATCAACAACGCCGAGGTGTATAACACTATCTTTGAGGGTCAAGTTCCCACTAAAGTGCCCTCGACTCATCATCTGTCCCTGGTCGCCAAGCTTGCTCATCAATTCATCATGAATGTGGTGATCCCTCGCCAAGAGAAGCGTCTGGTCGTCAATATCCCCGATGCCATCATCCTCTATCAATTCCTCCTCAAGAAGCCATCAACCTTCCCAGAATCATACTTGGGCATATGGAGAAGTGTATGGCTTCCAAGTCCCATTCCCTTCCCTACTCTGGGGTGATCAAGAAGCTGCTACAAAAAGAGGGTCTTTACGACTCCTCTAAGGAAGAAATTGTGCTTGGAAGGGAACTGGACATCTCAGTTGTCCAGAAGATGAGACACTCTGAGTCTGTAGAGGAAACGGCTCAACTGGAATCTGGTGAAGATGGGAACTCTCAGGTTTTGCTCCGCATCGCCAACACCCTCGATCAGATTGCCAGGGACCAAGCAGCATTGGCCAAGGGACAAGAAAAGCTTACACAAGTCTTGACGCGTCTCTGTGATGCACTGTTCCCCGCATCCCCATGATCTCTCCTTTCTTTTTCCCTCAATCCAAATTCATCCACAAAATTGTACTTGTGTTCCCTTGTACATATACTCTTAAGTAATGAATTGGCTTTTAGTTTGATTGCGTGTTCCTTTCTTCCTTATTATTGCTTTGCTTGTTTTCGATGATTTCAAAAAGGGGAAAGACAAAAAATGCGAGAAGAGTTAAAAGTTTAAGTTATCACAGAACATGCATAAGCTAAGGGGGAACAATTGCATAAAAAGTTAAGTAAGATCTAAGTGTTTCACTAGAAGTGACTCCCCAAAATCATACTTAGGAACTCATCAGCATACCATTCATTGAAATACTTGCATGTTTTGTGATGGGTTTGTCATCATCAAAAAGGGGGAAATTGTTGGGACGTTGTTGGGACCTCTGGTTCTAAACAACGGATCAACTATGTCATTCTCCGAGTTTTGATAATGACAAACACCATAAGGAACTAATGTGGTTTGTTTAAGTATTTCTAAGGAACGCAGGTACAACCAAGAACTCCCATGAATGACCAAAAGCCACAGAAGCAAACAATGCAGAAGTTTCCACCAAGGTAACTCTGAAGAGGAAAGTTCTCATGCAGTGGGAACTCCCAGGAATGATCAAGAGAACACAAGCTTACAACGATGAAGAGTCTCCATCAAGGGAACTTTGAACAAGACAGTTCCCATGACATGGGAACTCGCATGTGAGGACAACGACCGTTCAGCGCAGATCGCGGGATTCTGTCTTGGACAACCCGAGGAACAGTCTGAGGATCAGACTGCCACGCTTGATCCAACGGTCCGATTGATTCAAGAAGTTGACCTAGTTCAAACCAAAGTCACATGTGAAGAAAGTACAACTTGGTCATCAAGCAAAGGGCATTTTGGACACAGTTGAAAGATGCGACTGCCCAAGCTCAGCTGGACTATAAAGCCAAATGAATAGTACTCGGATTGAGTACTTCTCCCAGAACTCACAAACACCCACATCAGAGAAAAGAAAGAAAAGGAAGAGAAGTCCCCGCCGGCGAGTGTGTGATCTCGACGACGGTGAAGCCGAAGTTCCCAGGGGCAAGGGAACTGAGAAGTCGGTGTAAGGTTTGAGTTATTTATATTTTGTTGTTGTGAGCTTAGGAACTCAGTTGAGAGGATTTACTAGTTTTGCTAGAGTTAGGAAGAACTCGTAGGAACAGAGAAGTGTGAATCTGGCTGTTGTAACTAAGGAACAAAGCAATCAATATAAGTAAGTCATTCAAAATCCTCCAAGCGGAGGTAGAGGTTTACCCATACAACTAGTTGGTTGTAGTGGGGTTCCTCTATAAGGGAACTGCGTTCTTTACTGCTTTTAATACTTGCGCTTAATTTACTTCCGCTGCCTTGGGAACAGCTTAACAGCCAGTTCCCAAGCTCTTTGCTAACGGTTTACGATCCAACACGTACCTTTGATTCTTGATATTTCCATAAAAGACAAGAAATATCAGCCGACCGAGTCGAGAAGAAAGAAAAAAAAAGTGGGTTAGTCTAGCGAGAGACCAAGCAAATGGAAGAATATGACTAGTTCTTATGGAAATGACTAAAAATGTTGGCATCGAAACCCGAATGAAGATCGATCGATGATCTAATAACTAGTTATTCCATTGGAGAGAAGAGAATGAGATATTCTAAAAGTAATAAGATACCATACGAATGTGGTTTAATGGGAAACGAGATAATATTTCATTTGAAGAGGAAAGATTATACAATTATGAAGAAGATAGGACAACACAAGAATTTGGTTCCCTCCAAAGTATTAATATTGTTGGGAACTTTATTATTCCGCATCAAGTTTGAAAAGCGTAGGTCGATTAATCAGATCTCAACTAACCTCATCATATTTGGTGCTCCAATTGGAGAAGTGGTCATGAGGAGGCTTAAGTACCAAGCCCACCTTGACAAGTCAGTATAAGCATTCAGATTAGAAAGAGGATCTTTCAAAGCTGGGAACATGAATGGGTTTCCAAGTTGTATTAATTATTATGCATTGGACACTTATCTTTCTTAATTATTGACATGGTGCACTTCAATTATTGACTTTTAATGTGGAAGCACCTAAGAGATGAGGCCAACCGAATAATGTGAGCAGGTCCAAAAACTTAGATAGAGTGCACTCACCCCTCAAAGTGGTAGAGCGAGCAGAGTCATGACCCAATATCAAGTTGTATTAATTATTATGCATTGGACACTTATCTTTCATAAAAAGATGTATAGAGTCAATTCTCGCATCCCTATTTCCTTACAAGTCCACAAGAAAGTCTCGAAAAGAGATTTGAAATAGTCCAAGCCATAACCAACAAACCATCATACCTAAATCTAATACTAGCGCCATACGAACAATTATAACAACATGTCATTGTATCTAAGCAATAAACGAATCTAAGTGGTTTTTTTAGCAAACAAGTCATTCCCAACACAAAATTGAATAGTAAATGGAAATAAATTTCACGGTCAATTGAATACAAGAGAGAACCGTCCACTTGCCTTGAGAATTGGGTTGAATGCTTACGAAGGCGTAAAGTTGTGAACGAGGGACTTCTCAAGAGCTTGACCTAATCTAAGGTTAGGTATAATATAAGATTAAATGAAATAAATTATAATTGATTATTTCATTTATTAACCTTAATTCAATAGTTTATTATAATAAAAGGACTAAGCTAAATTATTATTCCCTTAATAATTAATCTTAAAATTCTCAATAATGATATTTCCATTATGTCATATAAGAATGTCATTTCTAATTTTTTTAAAATTATAAATTTATTAAGTGAGCATACCCTCGGAATTTAATTTCTAAATTATTTATATAAGTCTCATTTATTCAATTTACTCAAAATGAATCTATAATGGTTATTTGTAATTTAAAAAATAATTTAGATTAGCGATAATTAAATATGGGTCGATAACCAACATGAGACAAGGCGAAAATTTGAGTAGGATTAGCACAAAACAAGGTAAAAAGGGGTTGGGTCAATCTCTTCGATCCTTTTCTTCTTAAAACAACTCTAATGGGTTGGAAAAAATTAAATGAGCCTCCCTTTTGCTTCAGCCTAAACCACTACGCCCACCCAAGGCAAGAAACAACTTTCACGTACAAAGGCCAACTTAGAGTAGGACAGCGACACACAATAAGGGCCCAGGCTGCAAGCAAGTGGTGCATGAGAGGGCTGGTGGTGTGCAGCGGACATCGGCGACAAGGTTTGTAAAGTGGGAGACGACGGTGGAGGTGGCAATAGCTCCAATTTCCGATGGTCAAATTTAAAACAAAGGGAAATAAAGTTGGAATGAAATTGGGAAATTAATGGGGATTCTCTATTTGAACTTTTGAACGAAAATAAGGCTAGCAAGAGAGGAAGCTTATGTCATTTATCCATGGTAGACACTCCTCCTTATACCTAAATTTTTTTCCCCGTTGTCAATAGAATTATTAATATCTAGGGGTGTGGGTTCAAGTTTGGGACTAGGTAGATAAGATGGTCCGATAGCATGGAGTATGTGGCCGAATTTTATGCACTACTATATGTACATTAAGGAGGTCAGCGAGCGTTGTACATAGTGCTAGTTGCACTTTCAAGCTTTGGTTGAGTGTTGGGATAAAATAAAATAGGTGCTTATAGTTAATTTAAGACAAGTTAGAAAGGCGGTAAGGGCATACATTTGGGCATATCTAAGAGATCGAGAGCTTCAAGCTCCACCCTTTCCTTGTCTTTTTGTTATTTAACCATAACTAAGACAAACTAATGGGCCATTTGGCCATTTCATTTAGGCCAAATGAGCATAATGAGAGAAATGCAAATTAGATCAATGATAATTCTTAATCTCTTTCACTTATAAATAATTAGTTTTTAACACCACTATTTTAAATTTTCATTTTCATTAATAAAATTGACATGCCAAATTTATTTTTTTTAAATAAATTTTCTTTTTGCAAGTTTTATTTATTAGCAATGAACATTAAGTAAAATGTGACATTTTTAATTCAAAGCATAATAATAACTAAAGGATTTTTCTATAAAAATAACGGATATTACACATTATGAACAATAATGCTTCCATTTTGGCATCTTTTGTTCACCTTTTCAAAATGTAGTTTTCAAGAACTTGGATAATGACTCGGTCATAAAATATCATTAGTATGTGACTACACAATATACCTCCAAACACTTTCTACAATTGCAAGATATAATCTCTTCTCTAGTGTCATAGAAGACAACATACTTGGAGTGATTCATGACATGCTTGATGGTATATTTTATAGCTTCTCCAGTCTCACCACTACGATATGTTTCATTAACACAATAAAAAACTTTACATAATTCAACTTGAAATAATGAAAATACCTTTGGTGTATACACACTTGCAGCATGCTTCAAAAGTTCTTTTGGTAAAGACAATACCACCTTACTCTGATTGGCTTTAAAATATGTCACCATCTCATCATAACAAGGATCATCAAGTAACCGTTGAAAATGTTTAAAAATATTGGCAATTCATGTTTAGGAATTATATAATGCTTGAGGACCTTATTCATGATTTCACTTTACTACATGGTAATCATTTATGCACAGGAGACATCTCTCTCACCCATAAACCAAAGCCCATTTTTCTTTCATATCGAACATCCTCTTCAACCAACCATTGTATTATAAACCATACTTCTATAACATCTTCTCCCACACATTCAAAAACTCTTCCTCACAATCATGATCATAAACACAATAATTCAAATTTGTTGACAAATCTTTATACTTCTCAAACACATTTCTCAAATGAGTGATATTTCATATACATAATCGATGATAAGTTTCTAGCCATTGATAACCAAGTGGATTGGACATTGCAACATCTTGATCGGTAATCATCGTCTTAAGTAGTATCCTACCCATAGTCTTCACACATGTGTTGAACAACCATATAAATGAATATGATGTCTCATCATATGGCAATGCAACACCAAAGACAATGGTGTTTTTATGATGATTCACACCAACAAATAATACAATGGGCCAACCATTCATATGCTTTCGATATGGAGTATCAAATTTTACCACATCACCAGAAACATTATATTCAGCCATCATTTTAGCATCAACCCTAAAGTATAATTGATCAAATTATCTTCATCTACTTGAATGACGTAAAGAGTTAGGGTCCTCTAATTACATCATTTTCAAGTACCCTAAAATAATTTTTTTGTCACAATTGGCTTGATTCTACAATACACTTACTCTGTAAATAGTTATTGTAATCTACATGAACAAATCCAAGATTTCCGCGACCTTTTGCTTGCTTAGCCATGAGCTCAAATGCATTAACAAGGACTTATCTATCATATCTACTTCTATTGACTGAGGCACTAACACCCTTCTATGTGATCTGCACATATGAACCTTACTCAGACTTGTCATGTTATGATTATGCTCTGAAATAAATTTGACACCATTATATTGCATTCATGAAGACAATAAACTTTGAAGCCTAACCAAAAATCCAAACATTGTCTATGACTAATGGGATTTTCAAACATCATTTCGCTTATCTTGTCCCCTATTACCTTCACATGAACATACGAATATTCTATTTAGAACTTTCCCATTCTTGCTATGTGACTTGCTTTTTCATATTGAGAAACCAACTTCCTTTACATAAGCATTGTAAAACATGTAAGCTACATCTTCAATTCAAACTTAATGCAACCATTAGTATCATTGCTTTAGATATATTAGCACGGATGGCCCTTTTGCTTTCATCATTTACATAAGAATCATTATCATCAATGTCATTCTCAAATTCCAATCTTATTCGAAGTTACACTTCTTGCATAACATCATCCATTACTTATATCATTCAATATTAGACAATATCATATATATATATATATATTAATCATCGTTTAACTACGTACATTCAATAGATTCCTAATGACATACAAACACGATAACAACCTTGGATATATAACTATAATGATAATTAAAGTCTAAACGACATAAATCAAATTAGGGAGTAGATGAGAGCATGATGGTAGAGACAAAGAGTGGTATTGAGCAAAGGGTGACCTACTATGTTGGCATCGGCATGGAGTGACAAGCAAACAAGTAGGTTGCAAACGACGTCGACGTCCGGACCGGGATAAGATACTTTCATTAGCAAGAAGGTATCGTGAGCTAGAACAAAGTGATGCAAATCCTTATTCCGATTCAATTTCCTTTCAATTGTTTGAGTTTTTAAAAATTAAATTAAAAAATAAATAAATTTTAGCCTTTTAGTAGGAATTTCTCAAATAGAAAAGGTTGATGATTAGATAAGTTTTTCCACATGGTCCAATAAGGAATGTGGGACAAGGACTTGGGACACACTTGTGGGACAAATAATTTGAACACTATTCTAGTTTAAGGTTTGCTTTGATTTAAGTATGTAAAAAATTTGAATTAAATGTGTACAATGGAAAATCTCTTGAAAGAGCCTAGTTTGTTATTGTTGAACATTAAAGTGGCAAGCCATTTAAAAAAAAAGTATCTATATTAGAGTTGGCATATATAATTGTTTTGAAAATTTTGGATTAATGTTTTTTAAATCATTTTTTACGTTTTTATAATACATTTTAATGGTAAGATTTTCTGTTACACAGAAGACACTTAGGCCATTGCATGGGGAGGGAGAATTGGAATTCATAAGTCATAACCACTAAGGTCACAAATATTATCACCTTATTTGGGCTAGTGAGACTTAATCATTTCTATGACAAGATGATGTATATAAAAGATTCTGAGACTAAACATATTTGGATGTGTGGCTTAGTATTTATCTAACACAATTATTCAAATTATCGAAATTAAAATTGTACCAACATGATATAAGTCAGATTTATAATGCACTTTAAATTAAATTAGGGGTCACGTGAAATTTATCATTTGTTTCGTTTTCCATTGGAAAGTTCGTAAATATGGAAAATAAATTGAGAAGCTTTCACATTATGGAATTGTAAACTCTTAGAGTCTTATTTCAATTTTCTTCGGATCACCACAGGAACATTAAACCTTTTCTAAATTTTAAACCACACAAAAAATACACACATCAAGATAGATTTTTTATAGGAAATGATTAAAGACTAATTGCAAAGTCATTTTTCCTTTTCTTCTTTAAGTTATTTGAGAGTTTTTTTTAAAAATATTTTATCAACAAATAGAGTTTTGGTTGATTTTTTAGGGTTCTCTTAGACTTAATAGAAAATGGGCGATGAAGAAACAAAGATAACAACTTCATCTTCATCAAACCACCACGAGAACCATGTTAAAGCAAGCGAGAATGTTGATGAAGAGGAATTGCACAAAATACAATTGGGACCAATGTGCAACATCAAAGACCAACTTGAGAAAGATAAGGTTTGTTTTCACAAATTTTCTTAGTTTTCAATTTATTCACATAAAGTCATTTTTTCAATCCAATAATTCCCTTTTTTTTCTAGGAAAGGTAAATCATCTACAAAATGTGTGCAATCTTAAAAAAAGTTGTGATTGAGGTGGATAACATATGGATATGTATGTATGTATGTATGTATGTATGTATGTATGTATGTATGTATGTATGTATGTATGTATGTATGTATATAATGAAATCATGTTTGACTTAACTAGACTTACTAATTTGTTATTTATTTCTTATTGATGTTTGCAAATTTGATGTCCTCGCAATCTAGATTGATAGATAGATATGTTGAGATTATATTGGTATTGTGTGACAATATTGTAGGATGATGAAAGCTTAAGGAAGTGGAAGGAGCAACTCCTTGGAAACGTTGATGTTACATCAGTTGAGGGTATAATACCTCCAGTTTTGCGTTTTCATTCTTCATTATTGAATTGTTAAATATTTGTTTATAATCCTCTTATAACTCAACTTAAGGATAAGAAATTTAAAATAGTTTTTTTTTGTTTACATAAACTAGTGGTGATCCATTTTATGTCAGATAGCAGAAACCTGACGTGAAAAAGGACTACTTTATCAACATATGAATATGAAATGCTTAAACTAACAAATAAATCTCCAATACATTATCTTCTTAATCAAAATGTATGCAGAAGTTTTCGAACCAGAAGTGAAGATAAATAGTCTGACAATTATTTCTCCGGGTAGGAACGAATTGGTTCTATTAATCCCGGAGAAAGGTGATCCTCAACCTAATGGTGGTCAATGGTTCACTCTCAAAGAAGGCATCCCCTACGTTCTCCGCTTCAACTTCACTGTTGAAAGAAACATTGTTTCCGGATTAAGGTACATCAACAATGTTTGGAAGAAAGGCCTTAAAGGTATGTGTTGTGTGCACAAATAAGTTGGCAAATAAATTTTGAGTAATTTTGCTTATTAATTGACATATAAATATATTTTGGAGTTCAGTTGATAGTAGCAGAGAAATGTTGGGAACATACTGTCCTCAACAGGAAATGTACACGTATGAAACACCCGAGGAAACCACACCTTCTGGGTTTTTTGCTAGAGGCACTTATTCAGCTAGAACGAAGGTCATATTAATTTGTTTTCTCTTTATCCGATCTCTTAAAATCATTAGTTAATTTTTGACATATGAATTAAGGAAATCTTTTTGTTTCTTGCCTTCTTTTGGGTTAATCAGTTTGTAGATGATGACAACAAATGCTATTTGGAGATCAATTACACATTTGATATTCAAAAGGAGTGGCCATCCACTTAAACCAAGAACATCAACCATCGCATTCGCCATATTTGAATTATTTTTATGAGGGTAGGAAGAAATCACAAATTTTAGTGCCATTTGCTAAAGTATGATTCAGTTTTAGTTACTTTTGGTAGTACTCGATCACAATTGAATTGTTTTCTTGCTTCTTCTAATACTAGCTGCAAAAATCACCAATAGTCATAAAGTGACATTGAAAAATAGATTAACTATATCATTGTACATATTACAACTATGTTCATACCAGAGATAAAATAAAAAAAACAAGTAGATATGATTACTTGACAATAACTAAGAATATTATTATTATTATTATTAAAAATATAAAGTAACCTCATTAATCTCGTGTACCTGATTTTCATGTAATGTTATAGTTATCAATTCAAAGACTAACCTAAGTATCCAAGAATTGCAAGTACCTTAGCATCAAGAGCCATATGTATATTCTCTAATGTTACTCAACCTCTATTTAAATCAAAACGGAAACTAAGAAGCGTATAAAGAATTTTGCTACATGTATTTTCAGTTGAGTTGGATTGGTAGTTTCCTGTTAATAAGTTCATGTTTTATACTTGATTGTTTGTGAAAACGTGAAAGCAAATTATTGCGCAAAAACCTTGTTAGTAAGATTAAAAAACCTTGTCATTATGGTGCTAAAAGAAAACTATTATTGACATTTTGGAGTTGTAACTTAACAAAAAAAACGATGAAATATACGTATTTAAGACAATAAGAAAAAATTAGTAATCAAGTGCAAATATTTCATTAAAGAACTATTATTGACATTGTGGAGGCTTGTATGATTTTGGGTTTAACCATTTCAACACTAATTTCAAATTATTTAGGATGGAACTCGATTTAGTTAAAACGGGTATCTCAAAGAGGTTAGCTTTAATACGTAATACTAACAAATTGTACAATAAACCATTCATCTTCCAAAGTTAATGTCATCCTTAATTTTTGTTCTTATTTGGATTGATGATTATCATTTCCTTAATTATCCTTTTTGTCTTACAAAGAGAAAACCACTATGAATTTCAACTCCAACAAATTGGAAGACCACTTACTTCCTTCACCAAATCAAAACAATAGACTCAATGCAAGAGTGTATTATATGGCTTCAATTTCCAATTCAGTTTCTTTGAAACCGAAGATTGATTGATCACCGATTCGAAGTTGACCATCTTGATAACCCTTATTTATCTATCGAAATATTCTTTCTCATCCCTATTAAGACATTAAAAATAGTGGTTAATATGCTTATACATATTGTATTGTAGGGGAAAAAAGATAATTACAAACAAATTCCAAAATATATGTGAAGGAATTCACTATAAAATAAAAGGTATGATATGTCGGATATGGGATGCCACAAACCCATTTATGAAGATGAAGGAATTCAACCATTTTCACCACTTTTTGGTTTAAGTGTACTTGTACTTGTCAAATTTGCTCTTCTATTTATTCACCTCTAAATTCATGTAGGTAAACGATAATTATAGTAGGAATTTATGTATAGGGATTATTAGTTGGAAAAATGCACCACTTCCATGTACAATGTGATTTTGCCTGCTATTAATATCAACAATTCAATATTAGGCATGCAAAAAGAGTAGTAAATAGTATTTATTCATGTATTCCAATTTTTGTTATCTTCTCTCCCCATCTCAATATCTCCCTCTTTTTTTTGGAAAGATCTCTTTTTCTATTTTTTATTCAATCACATTACTTATTTTCTCCAATCCGAATCTCGATTAAAGCAGAACTAAAATAAAATAATATTTATTTATTTTGTTGTAAAAATCATATTTATTTACTATATTGTCAATATAAATAAAAAGGCTGAATAACCGAAAACCACCCGTATAATAGGGCATATTACGCTAAACCACCGATATTTGAAATTGCCGAAAACCACCCGCATAAGTGCTTCCGTTAGCGAACTACCACCCGTCCCAGAATTCCGTCCAAAAAATCCGTTAGCGTGTATCCACGCGCCTCTTTACTGATTTTTTAATCCAAAATAAGTTAAATAAATGAGAAAAATGTAAAAAAACAATTTGTTTAATTAAGAAATTCCTTATCTATTAGACCCACTATGTTCATCTTCATCCCCTCTTTAGACGAGATCGATCGGCTGCCTGTTCATCTTCCTTGGGAGGTTTCGGGAAGGAATTGGATGGAATGTAGAGGACATCTACTAGATGCTTGATTTCTCTTGAAAAAGGAATAGAGGAAGATGGCAAATGATTTTTCAATAATTATTTTTTTATTTTTTATTTTTTTTATTAACTGTATAAGAATATAATAAAATAAAAATAGGGGTAGATTTGTAATTTCATGCTTTAAACGGATTTTTTGGATGGAATTCTGGGACGGGTGGTAGTTCGCTAACGGAAGCACTTATGCGGGTGGTTTTCGTTAATTTCAAATATAGCGGGTGGTTTAGCGTAATATGCCCTATTATACGGGTGGTTTTCGGTCATTCGGCCAAATAAAAAATATTAAACCATTGTTTACACACATACAGTATGATCTCTTTAAATTGATACTTGGCAAATTAATAAACTCTCTAAGATAATGTTTTTCTTCGATTCGATCTTAGGCTAGTTCAAAATTTAACAAATTTCGATAAGATAATATATTTTCAATATATCCTTATGTAAATATAAGGTTTCATTAATATCATAAATTAATAGTTATAAAAATATACACAGACATAACTAAGACAATTTAGTGAAATATGATTATAGTATTGCTTGTTATTCCTTAAACTTTGAGTATAATTGGCGCTCATCTCAAACTTTTTTTATTGCATACAAAACTTTTGGGGTTGTGTTCTAGAACTACACTTGCACAAATATTAGAGACACAATTTCATCCTTGACCATTTATTTGCATCAGGTGCTGTAGAGATTAGGGACATATTTCATTCATGGTCATCTACACTTGCACCAAGATCATAGGAACTATTTCATCCTTTCATCTTTCATTTGCACTTAGGTAGAGTGTGGAACACCCCCTCACATGAAGAGTGGGGTAGTGGTATGACCCAACATTAGAGTTTAGGTCCATCCTAATGCAATCTTTTAACAAGAGGTTTTGGAGACTAAATGTTCCGCTCCCTGTAACTAACTTAATTCACATTAATTTTTCTAACGAGACATAATTCGCAAACAAGGTTACCATATCAAACCTATGTCAGTTCTAGCACGAAATTGAATTAACAATATCATGGTCATTATCAATTGATGCGCCCCTGCTCTAGCTCAAACCCTGCTCCTACGGACCCGAGACGGCCTAGACCTTGGAGACCCCCTTGGATTAGGACTTAGTCTCATTTACGTATTATTTATATTATTATTTATATGTCCGTCATTTTTATTTCCATCATTTCCTTTTAGGCGTGTGCTCCATTTTCGTAGGATGGGATAACCTTGTTATTTCCCTTTATAGTAGTTTCTATTATTAGTATTACGGGCTTGAATATTGGACCTAGTATGCTTATAAGCCCTAGTCCACCCCTATCTAGAACTAGGGTTTCATGTGGCCTCCTCTATGTGAAGGAGCCACACCCCCTTGTACTTCTTACGTCCAATTGAATTCAACCAGAGCTTTGAGTCGAGTGTCTCCTCCCCTTTGGCCCGGGCGTCACTCCCTTTCTAACTCTCTTCCCTCGCCCTTGATTCTGCCTCGCCCCGCCCTCGTTTTGACGAGCATTAGAGGTCCGCGAGTCCACTTTGTGGTCTCGTATTTATCCCGGTTACGATTGTCGAAAATAGATCCGGGCATTTCGAGCCTAGATCCGCCCCATGTGACCCGAAGACGAGTAGGGTCGTATCAATTGATGGTTAGATCTAGGTCCGAGTCATGGCAGGGTCACATCATTTTTCAAGGGATGCAACCCTACTCGGCTTCGGGTCAAGAGGGGATTCAATTGTTCCCAACAAAAATATTAAACGGGATTCAATTTCTCATCTAATAACTTTATACAAGAGAGAACTGTCCACTTGCATTATATGAGATAAACCCTTTTACGACAAAAAGTTCCTATCTTGAACAACCAATGGCGGCGGCGGGGGTGGGGGGGGGGGCAGCTGCTCCCACCGGTGGCCGGAAGAGCGGGACTTTGTAGAGAGCCGCCCTAGGAATTGGACGAGGGCGGGGGGACGGAGAAGAAGATAAATCGGATTGGGCTTGGCCGGAGAGCTGTTGGCAAGGCGAAGTTGGAGATTTAGGAAATTAGAAGTCGGGGCGTCGTCGGAAATGTCGGCCTGAACATATGGGAAATTTGGGGATGAAACAAGATGTTTTGATTAAAACAAAAAAGAAATTAGAAATTTGGACCTAAATTAAATTGGGATGTAAAAGATATGTTTTTGGGCCTTCTAATTTTTTAAAATAGGGGAGCAATGCTGACGACTTGCTAGATATTAAATTGGACTGTTTTGCCATTTACAAATTCAAATGAAGGTAAGTACTAAGTAGGTGACTTTTATAATTTTTAAATTCTAATTTTACTTTTCATTTAATTTCCTTTTAAAATTTTTGGTGTCGTTTTCTGCTATTAAGTATCTTCATTTAAATTTCTTATCAAATTTCGTCTATTGTGATGTGAATTAGATTTTTAAATAATTGTTTTAAAAATTTTATAATTATTATTGGCGAATGATTTGTGAATTCATGATGTATTGATGTTGATGAAATTTAATTGTAGGTTTTTTTTATGGATTTTATTGTATTGATATATAGATTTTGTAATTATTATTCATTATTCATTATATTTTATAAATTTGTTATTTGTTTAAATTGATAAGTTATTCTTGATTATATTAAATGGAGAGATTTTTAAGACAAACCTAAAACTTCAATTAATTCATATAGTTTGAGTGACCACTAGAGAATAGCTCGATTTTTTCTAAGAACAATCGTTCGAGTTCCGCCTCCCTTCCGAACTTTTCTGGCTTCGCCATTGTGAACAACGTGCATCCAAGAATAGGCTCGGGTTGTACTAGAAAATAATAGAGATAAATTATAATCAATTTATTTATAATTCAAGATTAATTGATACAAATTATTATGTCCTTATAATAATTTGTAAAAGATTTGCTTGATTGGTTAACTTAACTAATTATAATTTTCGATGAGATCATGCTTTATGATGTTTAATATGAAAACCCAACTTTTAATGATCTTATATTAAAAGTCATTCTAAAATATAAGTCAAGCTCGAAAGACGAAAATTAGCTAGAAACATGCTCTTCGAGATTTGCTTGCACGCAAAAACGAGATAGTCCAATGGAACCGACAACGCACACACCGAGGCGAGCGCGAGACCACTCTCCTTTACTTTTCCTTTCCTTTATTTTTATTTCTTTCTTTCCCACAAAATTTTAAAGACGGGAAAATCAATAAGCACAAAGCTACTTTCGTCGGCAGCTAGAGACAATGGTGAGGCAACAACGGCGGTGGTGGATACAACAATTGGTAGTCAGAGGCTCCCTCTTTGCGAGCTCCAAAAGTTCTCCTGGAAGGTCCACGGGTAAGCAAAGAGGAGAGGAATTCTAGTATTTAAGAGTTTGATACTCGTCTGTGTTCTATCTTTTAATGTATAGGGTGTACTCAATGTGTCCGAGCCTGCCCCACAGATGTATTAGAAATGATACCTTGGGACGGGTGTAAAGCGAAGCAAATAGCTTCCGCCCCAAGAACAGGAGATAATCCCTTTGTAAAGAAGGGGCATTCTTTACTTTCTTCCTATGATTCCTCTTACGGGATCTCAGTCTATCTCTTTCTCTTTCAGCGGTGGCGACGAAGAGGGAATGAGCGGCCATCGCTAGGTCGTGGCATTTGGCATTTAAACAAAATGTAAAAAAAGAAAAGAAAAAAAGGATAAACCCCTTTCCAATACCAATAAAAGTTTCAAATTTTTTTATCGATATGAGTGTTATATATCGACAACTGTCAATACTGTGAGGGGCATAGGAGGAGATATGGTGGCATAGGAAGGCGGCAAAGATCATTCGTTACCATTCGAATTTTGGGCCGAAAATCTGTGCTCGTCAAGCTACTTTCCTCGACACTTCGCGACAACACCAGTGTAAGGGTGGCCTTGAAACATGCAACAACAAAAACTAGAAGTTTCCATCTTCCAACTATCAAGGGTGCAAGAGGTGGTTGGGAGAAGGCGTATGAAGGCGATGAAATTCGCCCTTCGCCAACTCTATATTTTTGAACAAAACAAAAAAATGACCGTTTTTAAACATTTTTGGCTTGATTTCTAAAGATTTTCCCCAAATTGATTAAGGGATTTTGTATATCACTTCCAACTTAAAATTTAGAATTTTGAACTACGAAATTTGGTTGAGAAACGAGCTCACAATTGATCGTTGAAGTTTGAGTAGTTTAGGTGAAACAAAACAACGAAATGGAAGAGTAGTGGGAGGGGGGTTGCGAGCAGCCTCAAACCTGTTTTCAAGCAACCTTTGTTACTTATATGGTCTCCCATGGTTTGTTCCGACTTCTACCTACTACGAATCAACTCAAAAAAGAGACACTTGGCTCGTTTTTCTTTTGCTAGTACCACACCGAAACCATGGGAGGGATGATAGTGACGAGGGAAGAAATGACCCGGTAAGAATAGTGCCTAGCCTCATAAGGTGGCATGAGGGGACACCATGGTGATGGTGAGGCGATGACGGCGCACCTAACATTGAGGTTATAGAAGGTCAAGCTTTCAATGAAGAATAAGGAACCAAATCAGGTCATTAGGATATTACCTCTCTAAATGATAGAAGAAAGCATGCAGCTGATAGCTTGCATTTAGGTATAGTTTAGATGCATGTTTTATGTTTATATTGCATGATTTAGCTTAGTTTAGCTTAGTTTTTAGGTTTTCTAGGAAATTTAGGTTTGGCGCTTGTTTTGTTCGGTTTTGCAGATCTTTAGGTAAACAAGCATGGATGGGATGGATCTTGGATGATTTTGGAGGATTAAGATGAAGCTTAAAGTGATTCAAGTGAAGATTGGAAGAACCAAGACCCAACAGCTTGTGTGAAAAGAATGCTTAAACCCGGGTCATGCATTGGAGACTTGTTTTGACATCTCTATCTTGCAATACTTGGTTTGGGAGCTACAGTGGTCGGATGAAGCTGAATTTGTTAACACTGGAAAGCTAATTCGAAGTGATACAATTCATATTTTTACTCCGAGTCCAAATTCCAACTCGAAGGGGGAAGTGTCGCTTGAAATGCTGAACCGAGAAGTGCTGCGGGCTAGGATACAATGTGTGCGGCCGCGCCACCCTAAGAAGACGCTCGCGCCGTCTGTCTTGCAACGGAGATGTTGGGCCGAGCATTTGGGCTTCAAGATGGGCTTTAGATAGATCTTTACCGACTGGTTTAATGTAATGTCGGGATATTTTTATCTTTGGATATCTTAGGGTATTTAAACCTTATTTTTAGTTTTCTCTTTCATAACTTTTGATACTTTTGGAGGCTAGGGTTTCTTTGGAGAGAGTTTTCTCAAAGGAGCAATTTTTGAACCTATTGTAAGCTTTTCTTAATTCCAATTATGCATTGCTAAATTTTCTTGTGTTTGACTAGTTATTGAACTCATAGATTGCATACTATTGTGAGGTTTGATTGATTCTCATTCCCTGTTCTTAATTGAATCAGAATTATTCTAGGGGTTTTGTTAGATTGATCACCTAATAGAATTTCTCGGTTAATTTACAACTAATCTGATTAATGCCCGTTCGGGGTTGATTAGATAAAGTAGCATCTATAATTGTTTGGACCCGTTCGGGCTATTCAACTGTAGAAGGGAATAAATCCACAAATAACTTAGATGTTTGTTTGCTCTAAGTGTTTGTTTCTATTGATAACTTGAGTCGTAAAGCTGTCGTTTAATTGAATCTAAACGTTGTTTTAGGTTGTGAAATGATTAGGGTTGTTTAGACTGTTTGTTCTTTCAACTAGAATTGAAGTTTGGGTCATAATCCCTAGTAGGAATATAATCCACAATAGATTATTCAAGGGAATTGAGAATCAAGAGAATCGATGATCAATAAGCATATCTATGATGGATTTAACTAGTTGAACACATTTGTCCTTCATATATTTGAATCATATTTGCATTCATACTTAGATTTAATTTGCATATTTGATTAACTAGTTACTTAATCATTCATAAAACCCCCCATATTAGTTACTTGGTATCTAAGCAATAACACTAATACACTAGTCTTTGTGGGATTAACCCTTACTTGCCGCTCTACTGAGTTGGTTAAGTTAGGTTTATTTGATTGGTATTAACGACCACCGAAAATACCTCATCAAATTTTGCGCCGTTGTCGGGGACTCGTCGCTATTTGTGTTCTTACTTTTGTGCTATTTTGTTGTGAAGTTGTTATATGGTTCATACCCGTGCTACTAACTCATCTCCATTGCTCTTTGATCCAGACATTGACAAGACACTCTTCAAGCTAAGAAAGGACATCCGAGATCACTTTCGGGCTCTACCATTCTTTCTTGAGGAATCTGAATCTGAATCTGAATCAGAGACTGAATTTGAATCTGCTGAGATGGGTGACCAAACGTTAAGGCAGTTGACTGCACCAAATCTGGCACAACAACCATTGGCAGTGCAATTTCCTGCTCTTGGTGAAGGAGTCAAGTTTGAGCTTAAATCTGGACTGATTCACCTCTTGCCTTCATTCCATGGGCTTAGTGGTGAAGATCCCAACAAGCATCTTTCTGAATTTCATGTTGTGTGCTCAAGCATGAAACCCTCTAATGTGACTCATGACCAAATCGCGCTGAGAGCCTTTCCTTTTTCTCTCAAGGATCAGGTTAAAGATTGGTTTTATTACTTGGCTCCGGGAAGTATTGATACATGGGCTAAGATGAAGCAAGCTTTTCTAGAAAAGTACTTCCCTTCTACAAGGCTCAATGAACTGAAGAAAAGAATTAACAACATTGAACAAGAAGCTAATGAGTCCTTGTACGAATATTATGAGAGGTTCAAGAGGTTGATAGCCAGCTGTCCATTCCATGGCTACACTGATCAAGATTTGATTTTATATCTCTTTAATGGCCTCTTGGATGATGAGAGAAGAATGGTGAATGCGACTTGCCAAGGTAACATTCTCAACAAGACTCCTGTTGTTGCATTTGAACTGTTCACACAACTGTCTGAGGGCACAAGACAGTTCAGGAAGGAAACTAGTTCTAAGGCTGCCAATGTTGTAGTTGCCAACTCATTATTGCATGAAGAAGTGTCTGAGCTGAAAACTATGATGAAACAGTTTCTACAGCAAGGTGGGAGACAACAAGTGAAAGCCTGTGGAATTTGCTCTGATAATATGCATCTGACTGATTCATGTCCCACTCTCCAGGAGCCACAAGCTGAAGTTAATATGGTGGGCAATTGTGGTCAACAAAGGCCTAGGTATGATCCCTACTCCAACACTTACAATCCGGGGTGGAGGGATCATCCTAACTTGAGGTATGGCAATTCTAGCAATCAACAAGTTAACCATCAAGGTGGCCAAGCTCAGTACAGACCGCCTTTCCAACCTCAAGCTCAGGGAGTGAATCAGAATTCTATGTCCACTAAAGAGATGATCAGAAATCTGACTTAAAGTGTTTCTACAATGCATGGCTCTTTAACTCAACTGCAACAAGAGACCAAGTCTAGCATTAAGAACTTGGAGAGTCAAGTCAGTCAAATTGCTAATGCGATGAGCAAATTAGAGGCTAGAGAGTCCAGCAAACTGCCATCACAGACAGAGCTCAATCCGAGGCAGAATGTGAGTTTTATCTCCATTTACAGTAAACCTGTGGTTGGACTGTTGTACAAGACAGAGACACAAATTGAGCAAGTCGTTGATGAAAACCACGGAGTCCCAGAAGAGCGCGGGCTCCAACATGGATTGGCGCGCCCGCGCCATAGTGAGCGAAGCCCGCATAATTTCGACAAGGAGCTCGGGATTTACGACGCGGGCATAAAAGCAGAGTGCACGACTGTGGCACAGGAGGCGCGACCGCAACGGACATAGGTACGACCGCGACGGAGGAAGCGCGCCCGCGGCAGGGGTGTGGCGCGCCTGTGCCCCTTTTTACTTTGACCACGCCGACGGTGTCAGTTCCGAGTTTCGTCCCGAAGCTTTACACGCCTGTTCCACAAATCTCAGAGGCTTTGAAAGACACCCGGAAGTTGAAGAATGACAAGGAACTCTTTGAAACGTTGAGTGCATGCGGGGTCAATGTGCCACTATTGAAATTGATCAAAAGTGTGCCCCGTTATGCTAAATTTTTGAAGGAGTTGTGTACTATCAACAGGGGTCAAAAGGAGAGGAGCAAGAAGCAAGTTAAAGAGAAAGAACATGTGTCTGCTGTGTTTCAGAAGCGTTTGCCTGAGAAGTGTAGCGACCCTAGCATGTTCACCATTCCTTGTATGATTGGAAGCACCAAGGTGAACAAGGCTTTAATTGATTTGGGTGCATCGATCAATGTCATGCCTTACTCCTTGTATGAGAAACTTGATATGGGACCTCTGAAGGAAACTCGGA
Organism: Fallopia convolvulus; assembly: GCA_964016875.1. Classification (NCBI taxonomy): domain Eukaryota; kingdom Viridiplantae; phylum Streptophyta; class Magnoliopsida; order Caryophyllales; family Polygonaceae; genus Fallopia; species Fallopia convolvulus. The sequence continues at coordinate 60,533,632 of OZ024720.1, read as the reverse complement.
CCATCATTGAATTAGCTGATTATTCCACTGTTAGGCCAAAGAAGAAGCTTGAGGATGTGTTGGTCAAAGTGGATTCCTTGGTATTTCCAGCTGATTTTCTAATTTTAGACATGGGACCGGGGAATGAAAAAGCGCCTATGCTGCTAGGGAGACCGTTCTTAAAGACTACAAACACCATTATTGATATTCCCCAGGACATCTTGAAGATGGGATTCGATGGGAAGGAGATCGAATTCCATAGATCAAATCCTTCTTGAATCCTTTTTACGTCAAGCTAATGACGTTAAATAAGCGCTTCTTGGGAGACAACCCAAGGCTTATAGTAGTTTTGTTTTTCAGTTTAATCTTTTGTTTTTTAGGTAGTTTTGTTTGTGTGTTAGATATCCCAGGTCTGAAGATTGATAACCTGAAGAATCACTACCACCGTCGGATTTCCCATCACTACCCGGATAGCTGTTTTCTTTATGAGTTTTTCTCTTTTCTTTACTTTTTACTATACTTTGGGGACAAAGTATGTTTTAAGCATGGGGGAAGGGAATTACTTGTTGCATAGCATGTAGTTGCATTAGTTTAGGTCATGTTAAAAATTTTTGCATGCATTGATTAAAATTTTTGAAAAATAGAAAAAAATCAGAAAATTGAAAAAAAATACAAAAATATTGCATTTAGGTTCTTATTTCCCCATTGTTTGATTCCTCTTGTGTTTCTAAGTTAAGTATGAGTCCTAACCCATGATTTGCATGATATACAGAAGTTGATATGATATGAGCATGATCGTTGATTAATTACCTTGATTATAGGATGGAGCATGTATTTAGCTTGAGTATTTGATTCATTTTGAAGTTCTAGACAAAAATTAGCCTTGTGAGATATTTTTGGCCTTCATGATATATTTGTTCTCTACATTCTTGAGTGTATAACCATGATTATCTAGCTCTATAACTTGCATTATGACCCTTTGTCAAGACTGTTTATATGATTGAATGCATGACATTAAAGTGATTAAAGTGAAGATTGGAAGAACCAAGACCCAAGAGCTTGTGTGAAAAGAATGCTTAAACCCGGGTCATGCATTGGAGACTTGTTTTAACACCTCTATCTTGCAATGCTTGGTTTGGGAGCTACAGTGGTCGGATGAAGCTGAATTTGTTATCACTGGAAAGATAATTCGAAGAGCTACAATTCATATTTTTACTTCGAGTCCAAATTCCAACTCGAATGGGGTGAAAACAGCCTCCGAAGTGTCGCTTGAAATGCTGAAACGAGAAGTGCCGCGGGCTAGGATACAATGTGCGCGGCCGCGCCACCCTAAGAAGACGCCCGCGCCGTCTGTCTTGCAACGGAGATGTTGGGCCGAGCATTTGGGCTTCGATATGGGCTTTAGATAGATCTTTACCGACTGGTTTAATGTAATTTCGGGATATTTTTATCTTTAGATATCTTAGGGTATTTAAACCTTGTGTTTAGTTTTCTCTTTCATAACTTTTGATACTTTTGGAGGCTAGGGTTTCTTTGGAGAGAGTTTTCTCAAAGGAGCAATCTTTGAACCTATTGTAAGCTTTTCTTAATTCCAATTATGCATTGCTAAATTTTCTTGTGTTTGACTAGTTATTGAACTCATGGATTGCATACTATTGTGAGGTTTGATTGATTCTCAACAACTTGAATAAGTTTTATTCCCTGTGCTTAATTGAATCAGAATAATTCTAGGATTTTGTTAGATTGATCACCTAATAGAATTTCTAGGTTAATTTACAACTAATCTGATTAATGCCCGTTCGAGGTTGATTAGATAAAGTAACATCTATAATTGTTTGGACCCGTTCGGACTATTCAATTGTAAAAGGGAATAAATCACAAATAACTTAGATGTCTGTTTGCTCTAAGTGTTTGTTTCTATTGATAACTTGAGTCGTAAAGTTATCGTTTAATTGAATCTAGACGTTGTTTTAGGTTGTTAAATGATTAGGGTTGTTTAGACTGTTAGTTCTTTCAACTAGAATTGAAGTTTGGGTCATAATCCCTAGTAGGAATATAATGCACAATAGATTATTCAAGGGAATTGAGAATCAAGAGAATCGATGATCAATAAGCATATCTATGATGGATTTAACTAGTTGATCACGTTTGTCCTTCATATATTTGAATCATATTTGCATTCATACTTAGATTTAATTTGCATATTAGATTAACTAGTTACTTAATCATTCATAAAACCCCCCATATTAGTTACTTGACATACACGAGTCTCTGTGAGATTAACCCTTACTTGCCGCTCTACTGAGTTGGTTAAGTTAGGTTTCTTTGATAGGTATTAACGACCACCGAAAATACCTCATCAACAGCAGAATTTGTAGAGGGTGCCTTATGCATGTGCGACTCCAGATCGTGGGTTCAAGCTCGACCCCTCTCATTTCTTATTACAAGTTAAAATTTTCGCATTTGCCTTAAAATATTCCTAAGAAATTCCTTTTTTGTTACACTTTTAAAATTTTTCGCTAAATAAGATTTAACTTTCCAAATAAATTTCTTATTTTGTAAGTTTTATTCATTTATAGTAGAATTAACTAAAGTTATTATTTCAACATAACAATCTATAACTATATATTAAAGTTGTTTCTTTTCGAGCCACCAGAACGATTCTGGCCCCACCTCAATCATATTTTCAAAATTAATTTTTATTTCTAATATTTTAACTTCTTCCTATTAAATTCTTCTTTAACTTTTTAAATCTATCTTTAACATCAAATAAATATCTATTTAGTATAACAATATCTTTTGAAAACTTCCTTATACAAGTATTTACAATTAAAGATAAAATATTTTATAATAAATATAAATCTTTTAGCATATATCATTTGATGAATTTATTTATAGATATATAGAGATTTTTTATAGATAAATATTTATAATTTTTAAAATGAATAGAAATAGATAATAAAATATTTAATAGATTTATTGAAATGTTTGATAATCTCTAAATTTATGTACATGAAAAGTAATAAAATATAGAGACTATAATATTGATTAAAAAATTATACATTATATAAGCAACAAATTACTTATATTAAAGTTTATATTATATTTTTCTACCAAAAAAAGTTTATGTTATATTTTTATTTATTCATTAATATCATATTCATAATGTCTATAAAATATCGAATCGTAGTCGTACATGGTACGACGGGTATAACTAGTTAAATTAATATCCTTCTATAAAAATAGCGGATATTACATTACACATACCTAGTTTCAAAAGTATTGTGTTGTCTTCAACTTCATAATGTTTTACTATAAAATAGAATAAATAATACTTAACTATTAAGAAACAATGAACAATATTTATTAGTTTAAGTTTATACTAGTTGTCCCCGTCGTGCCCTGCACGACTATGAATCGATATTTTTTTAGATATACTATAAAAAAGATATTAATAAATAAAAATATAATATAAATAATAATTTTGAATTGGTGATTTATATAAATTGTAAAAAAAAGAATAATTCTAAATTAAAGATTTTAATAACAAAAATGTAAATAATGGGACATTTAATATGGATTAGCAAATAAGACATTATAGGATAAGATCTCGGTATATATTATAGGATAAGATCTCGGTATATATTTATATTATATGATAAGATCTCGGTATATATTTATATGAGTTTTTTTGGTAGATTATATTGGAGAGTTGTTAGGATCATAAAGATATGGTAAAAAATATTTTTTATATGTAAATAAATTTCCAAAATAACATTATTGTAATCCAATATAAAAAAAATTAAAAAATTGATTGATATTTGTAGATTATGTGGCAATATGATGTGTACATAATATATGAGTGATATGGAAATTTTTTGACATGTGGACTATGACATGGAATATTTATAAAGACGTCTAAATTATAAGAAAATGACACATGTAAAAATATGAGGTGGCTTAATATAGGATCGACATGTGGCGAAATCCTAGGTGGCGTAATGAGAAGGCTCCAAACCTTATTGCTTTTATATATATAGTAGATTATGTACAATGAATCTATGTCTAAGCTTAATTCAATTAATAAAATATATGATTTTTTAAGGATATAATATTTTTTAATGTAATTAAAATTTAATTGCAATCAATCATATAAATCACTTAGATTAATAATATTAATATCGGTTAATGAATATATCTATATTCTATAGAATAATAAATATATCGGGGGATTTAATTAAATAACAAGAAATAAATATCAAATTGCAAATTTGTAACACAAACCAATTTTATTTGCCATGTAACAGGTTAACACTTCAACCCACCCCCTCTTCTCCACCTCTATCCTTCATGCGTTGACTCAATCAATTGAGTTGACTTGGTCATTGACCCCCATTGACCCAAAGTGGCATAAAAAATTTGTGTCATCAAAGTATCATAGAAAATGTCATCAAAGTTGAAAGTTCCCTTGTATGTGACCTTGTTTTGGGACAATAGGGCAACACATCATATGGCGGCAAATCTGTGCCTACATGAGCACATGGCGACAAATCTGTGCCTACATTGACCCAAATCTGTGCCTACATGGCGGCAAATCTGTGCCTTCATTGACCCAAAGTGGCATAAAAAATTTGTGTCATCAAAGTGTCATAGAAAATGTCATCAAAGTTGAAAGTTCCCTTGTATGTGACCTTGTTTTGGGACAATAGGGCAACACATCATATGGCGGCAAATCTGTGCCTACATGAGCACACAAGCATATGGGCATTGATTTCCATTCACACAAGAACTAATTTAGGCCGGTTTCCTTCGCACATCTTATATCCCTACCAATCCGTAGACGTCATACATAGGACCAAAGCTTTAAACTCTACTCAACATTTTTTTTTCACCAACTCTCTTGGCTCCAACTTAAAGGGAGAATGTGATAATAATTTGGGATTAAATCATTCATTTATAGTGGTCAAGTTAGATCCGAGACAAGGAAGTTATGATATTTGATTTTTAGAACGAGTTTTCTTACCCTAAGACCAATATTACGATTGTTATATGCCAATTTTCTTTTTTATATTTGTATTTTGATTTTCTTTCTAGTAAGAGAGTGGTGAAAGCACGTATAATAGGTGTTAGAGATGATTCCCATTTTCTCTATGTAACAACTTTTCTCATTTTCTCTAGGTAACAACTTTTCCCTTGTGGAAATCTTATAGGGTTTTTTGTTGCAATTTTTCCTTTTTTCTCTTGCCTCTAGAATTTGAGAGCCTTATTAAAAACCCAAGTTTATTGAACTGAAAAGTGAAAAGCCCTTCTAAATGAGCCGGGTTGATCACGGGCCTGGCCCAAGTTCATTCATTTGATTTGCACATATTCTGAGGAGCGAGGTCGGTCGGTAGATCTAAACGACGATTGTTTAGAACCAGAGAGAATCAGAAGTCGGGAGTTTGCCAAGGAGAAAGAATCCAGAATTCTTCACCGGTGGCGGCATATTTTCTCTGCCTTGTTAAAGTCTACTACAAAGGCAGGTTCAAACTTCGTGTATTGTATCTCTAGGATTTTCTCTCGTTCGTCTTATTTGTAATTCTTTAAAATCCAAATATGATCAGTTTGAACTTGTCGTTCTCAATTGAATTCTTTTTCTAATGTCTTTATGTCAGCCCAGTTTCTTATTTCTCAAGAAATATCCAAAATTTCAGTTGTTTTGTGCCGCTGGCTCCAGGTGAGAACTCCCGGTCTCCGCCACTGAGAGTTTGTGTGTTTGGGCTGAGATTATAGTGCTTTTCTTGGTATAATAGTTGGTTGTGAGCGTGTCTTGAAAATTAAAAAAAAAAAAACTATAGACTAATATTTGTTCTGATGTAGCTATATATGGGTTTTTCATCTATGGAGATGTAAATGGAAGTGGTTGATGGCTAATGAGCATCCTTTTGATGGTTTTATGAACAATATATGACTTGTATAATTTAGTATTCTCATAATTTTTTGCAGACCTGTCTTAGTTTGAGGAGTTAAGTTTGAATCAGCGAAAAGAATGGATTTTTCTGATGATGAGGCTGACGATCTGCCAGAGTTTGTGTCGGATTATCATTTTGTTGACGAGGATGACGAGGTCATTTCCTTTTCTGTTCTGCCCTTCCAGTGGAGTTCAGATGAGATTTTGAGTGTTAGGGGAAAACAAGTTTTTGTCCACGGGACAACTGATGATGGTCTTCAGAAAATTTATAAGCTGGTCAAAGCCTGGAAGTTTGATCTTTCGCGCATGAATCCAGAGATATCAGTTCTCTCAAAAGACAATCATTGGATCAAACTTCAGAAGCCGAAAAAGAGCTTTGAGAGCATTATCAGGGCAACATTGATTACAGTGAATTGCCTACACCTCTTGAAAAAAACTCCTGAAATGTCTGAAAAGTTTCTCTGGGATAAGTTGTCAAAGGATTTCAGGTTATCTCTTGTATATCTTGGTACATTACTTTCAGTTTTGTGGTTTATTTTTGTATGAGATCTTATTTTTTTAGTGTTTGGTGTTTGTAGCTTGCTTGAACCCAGGCCATCAGTCAATGATCTGATAGATCACATGAAATTAATTGAGGAGGCTTTTAGGAGGGATCAGTCTTTGTCCAAATCAAAGGTTTGCCTGTCTTATACCTGTCTAGACTCTGAACCCATTACTTATTGATATTCGTACCTGTTCTTGTTTTGAATTTCATGTACCTGTTCTTGTTAGTTTCTTCTAATCTTCTATTTTTTATAGCAGGGTGCTATGAGCTTCTCTTCTAATTTTATATTGGTGAACCTTCTCCCACTCCAAAGAAATGGAAAAAGAAATGAAGAGTTAGGTGCATTGAAAAGGGAATAGATAGTTTACTACTTTATTATTGACCAGTCATCTCCTGTCATCTACATTATTTAATTTTCTGGTGTGTGATGAGGAAGTGGAGAAATGAAACTTGTTCATAGACTTTTTACATTCTCCACTGTCCACACTTAGTCAGAGCTTGTCCCTATTCTTTTCCTAGCTTAATTTTTAGTATTAACTGGCTACTCCCTATTTTTAGTTTTTTCACTTCTTCCATACTTAATAACTAATTTATTAGCTTCTTTTAACATTATTCTCTCTTCTCAATCTATATGGAACTTATCATAAGCCTTTGCCTCCTAGCCTGAGCATACTGAAACTATTCCATTTTACTCCTTTGTTTCTACATCATATGCCAATATACGTCATTCAAAGACTAAAATTTGAATTTTTTTTCATGATAATTGATCTCAGAGTTTGACTCTATATTATGCTCTTGATTCTTTTCAGCAGTTGAGGTTTTTTTTTTGAAATCCTTTTCTAGCTTTTATTTAGTGAGTATACTCCACATCTGCTCCAATCTATTTGTAGAAATACTCAAGTTGTCTTTCTCCCCCAGCGTATAGTCAGTTATACCTGAGGTCTCATAACATTGTTTACATTAACAGTTTATTGCAACATTTCTCGAAAAGAGGCCTGGGAAAAAGAAGGTTGTTGAAGAGGTTTGCCTCTCTTTTTTAACTTCTATCTATCTTGTTTTAACTAAACTTGCTTCCCTTGATTGTAAAAAGGAACTTAAGCTTTCTGAAATGTGTCATATTTGACAGGATGGTCCACAGCAAAGTATGAAAGGCTTTATCATCGATGATGTTGTTCCAGATGACACTGACAGCGATGATGATGACCAGCTCTTTGATTCCGTTTGTTCCCTCTGTGATAATGGTGGTCGCATTATTCCGTATGCACTTTTCCTTTTTGTGTCTCAAAATTTTGGACTTTACCTTTTTGTTGGCGCCTTAAGATAATTGACATAAATCATTATAAAGTAAACAAGATTACATCATATGATCATATCATAAAAAGAGAGAAATGATAAAAAGTTGATGGCTTTGTTCTATTTTTAAACTATCCTAGCCCTTTCTTATCTTACATGGTATAGGTGTGATGGAATTTGCATGAGATCATTCCATACAACTCCAGAAGATGCAATTAAAGATGCTGAAGAAGATGGAATAGAGGGAGATTCTATTTGTACTTCTCTAGGCTATACTAAGAAGGAAATTCGGGTACATTATATCCATTTAAAATTTGATTTTTTTTCTTTCAGATATCAGCTTTTACATGCGAGGTATCTGATTCTGTTTTGAACTTCGTTTCTGCAGGCTAAAGCAACATTCACTTGTAAAAATTGTATCCATAAGCAGCACCAGTGCTTTTCTTGTGGGCGCTTGGGTTCTTCTGATAAATCCTCTGGAGTTGCTGAGGTGTGATATTGTTTGTGTTTGCTTTATTTATTTCTGTTTAGTGTTGAAATCACATGTGACTTCTTGTCGGCCATCTTGCATAATTTTTGCAAAGTGCTATTTCTAATCATAATGATGACAATTTTGTTTAATATATGTTCAAGAATTTGCATTTTACAACACACTAGCAGGGGAATGTGGAAATCTTGCTTTACTCTAAAATCTTTATTACTTGTAGTTACACCCGAGGGTAACGCAACAAGCTAGCAACAATAATGTTGCAGGGCTACTTTGCAATAGAATGTGAAAATAGGGATGGACTTCATACTTTTATTACTAATTATAGATTCATAGCAGATATACAACTTCAGCTCTCTCTATATATTAGTTTTGCTATAATGGCATTTTTTATTCCACTTATCCGTTTTTAGTTTTTTTCCCCAATTTCTTTCCATATATTGCTTTCTTTCTCGATTACCATTGACCTTGTGGAAAGCCATTTAGATTCTGGGTGAAAAATAGTCTTTTTTTATGTCTGGACCTGGATATTTATGTTGCAAAATGCATCATTATGATTAAATGTCATTCTTTACATTAAGTTTGTGTTAATTCTTCAGAAAGGTCTTATGGTAATATACCCTTTATCTGGCTTCTTTATGGATCATTCTTTAAAATTAACACTATCTATGTGCTGTTTAAATTAGTTTTAAGTATGAAACTGATAGCCCCTGGCAGAACACAACTTATTTACTTCCTGCTGGGCATTTATGTTCTACTTGACATTGAAAAAAGCTATTTATTTTGGATGCATCACAATTACTGTCGGGCAATCTCACAAATCTTTTCTTTGGAGTAGGAAAATTGTGGGATACATGATCATATTGCCACAATTTGAGCAAAGAGAACTTGTTTAAAGAGTCCTTTGCCATGACATTGCATCATGGGCCTTGGGGACTTGAGAAAGGCTATATTGCTTTACCTCAACTGTTGATTTTTTTTGAAAATTACTTGCGCTAAAGCAATTTGGGGACAAGTCTAATGTTTCTTAATTCAATAAGATGGAATGATGGATTCTCAGCACTATCGTGGCTTTAGTATCTTTTTTGAATGACTTCTGTTTTTCTATAGATAGTCTTACTATGTAAACTTTTAGCTTTAGAGTCATTCGTATTTGTGAGCCACTTGCAGGTATTTCAATGTGTTTCAGCTGCATGTGGTTATTTTTATCACCCTACATGCGTTTCAAAACTGCTCCATCGACGTGATGAAGCTGCTGCTGAAGAACTTGCAAAGAATATTGCTGCAGGAGTTCCGTTTGCCTGTCCTAGTCACAACTGTCATAAATGCAACAACTTGGAAAATCATTTGGTTCGGGAGCTGCAATTTGCTGTTTGCAGGCGATGCCCAAGGTCATACCATCGCAAATGTCTGCCAAGGTACTCTTTGTTACTGATACGTGGTACTCCTTTTGCTATGGTATTAGTATTTATGTGTTGGGTTATTTTCATCAGGGAGATATCTTTTGAAGGTACAGAGGATATGGAGCAAAGGGCTTGGGAAGATCTTTTGCACATCCACAACCGCATTTTGATATATTGTCTGTAAGTTTGGAGTATCTGGTTTATGTGTATCTCATTTTGAGTTAGAGACTTGTACGATATCATTAACTACGTGGCAAAATAATAAGTAAAAATCTACTGTGTCTTTTCATCAGAAAACACAAGATTGATGCGAACCTTGGGACTCCTATGAGAAACCACCTTAAGTTCCCTGGTGAGGCTTATCAAAAGCAAAAACTATCTTCAACCCTATTGCCAGAAAAGCATAAGCTTGAATCTGAAAAGAAAAGTCTGGTACCTGAGATGAAAAGGCTTAAACAAGTGGGACCTGATACTTCAACTGGGAAGTCTTCAAAATTTGTGCAAGAGGGTCAAACCAATGAAAAGGATGTTCGAAGATCATTGATACCAAGTAAAAGAAAAGCCGATGGCACTGATACCAACAAGCAACTTGTCAAAAAACCAGCTATCAAGAAGACAGTTCGTTCTTCACTTGATGCGGAAAACAAAGAGTCTCTTGGAATGCAATTATGGGAAAAACACTTAAAGCAGTCTGAACAAGCTAATCAAAGTAAGCTTGTTAGTGAAGGTGAATCAGGTAAAGCAGTTAAAATAACTCCAGAACAATCTGTATGCTTGGAAGACGAATTAGATACAGATTCAAAGAAAAGGTAATAAATATTCCATCTATCGTATTATTGTCCTCTTGATTGTATTCCGATGGTCTGGGAAATGACGTCAAATTCTGACATTGAATATTTTACATTACAGAATTGATGATCTCATTAAAGAAGCAGAGTCGTCAATTACTTTAGAGAGTGTCTATGATAAGTATAATAAGCTGCTATCTACGCACACACTCTCACAAAAATCAATGCTGGATTCATGGACACATGGAAGGGTGGACAATATGGTACAGGTATTGCTCCAATAGATCCTCAAGTCAGTGTACCATTCATGCCATTCATGTGATGCATAAAGGATATAGGTTCCATGTAACTGCCTAAGGAAACAGTGTTCTTGATCTTTCATAATATACATATGATTTTTATGTGAAGAGAAGTCATTTTTAAACATCTATTTAGAAGAACTCTATTCTTCTGCAATCTTGGGAATTTTTCTAGTGGTAAGGGTGTCATATTTTGGATTAATAATGTTGTGTGCCCACGTATTTGATTGCTAGTGTTGATGCTTTTATCGGTTGCCTATCAATGGTGGAAGCACTGATGGTTTTCTGATCAAACTGCTTAAGCTTAACCTGCATTTTCCTGAATGCTAGAGCCTGAAAGTATTAAAAGTCATCTTTCTTTTGAAACTCAAGAGTCAAGTTTAGGAGGATTCTTGTCTATTGTTTTGGTTTGGACTTTGGAGTTGTTGGACTTGGACAAATCTTGTAGCTGATAATTATGCTAATATGGTTGGAGTCATGTATTAACTACTTGTCTTCTAGTACGTTTACAGTGAAGATTTTTTTTTGTTCATGTGTACATCCTGGCCTCCCAGACCCTGCCCGAGGCAGGTCCACATTGGTGTTGTTGTTGTGTAAATATCAGAGGATTTAAGAACATAGAAGACTTCGATTTTGCTTTAAATTCCTCTATTTTCTTGTAGATCTGTTTCTGACTGTGACAACAATCTTATTGAGGAAAAATATCAGAGTAAATGAGTAAATTGGTTGGTGGGTATCACAAGTAAAAATTCTACTTGCAAACTTAAATACTTTCTCTGTTCGAAAATACTTGTCATTCTATGAATTCACAAGAATATTAAGAAACCGTTTAATTTACCTAAAAATCCTTCTATAATAGTTTGCTTAGTTTTTTTTTTTCAAGAAGGAGAAATATTTTTGCCTCTTTTGAGTATTTTCTTTAGGAAAAAACTGGAAAAGACTTGACCAAATATGTAGAATGACAATTATTATTGAACAAAAAAACATGCTAGAATGACAAGTATTTCTGAACGGAGGGATTATCTAATGACCAGTACACACACTATACCTGTGGAATATAAATGTGACCCTTTAGTTGGACAGATTCAACGCTTCTTTTTAATCTCTTTTCCTGTCAACATTATGGTATGACATGTGATATTTCTTCTGATATGGTGTATTTAATTGCAGACCATTCAATGGGCTTTGCAAGAGCTTGATGCTGGCTGTACTGTTCAGAAAGCAAAAGCTATTTGTGCACCACATGTTTTGAAACAGACTATCAGGTGGAAGGTACTTACCAATTCATATATCTAACCTATATTGCTTGTCCTGTATTTTTCTATTTTTTTTTTGTGATTTTACTCGTATTAAATAGTCCACTAGGGGAGTGGGGTGACACTTTCTGTGCCTACGTAGTGTTCAACTTTGCTTTCGCTTCACTTGAATGATGCATTTCTTTCATGGTTTCTTTTTCTTATCTGCTATATATCACATTACTCTGTAGGTTGCAATCATGTAGATTTGATCCTAATGTTTAAGGGCTTTTGATGTCTGTCTACAAGGATTAGTATTTACCTAAGAGAAACATCATTAAGCCAAATTTTAAGTATCTTTATGCGGTATAGATAATGAGTGTTTGCCAGTGCCTGTGAAATACTTTTATTAGTTATTATTACCCAATATTGTGGTGTTGAAGTGGTGGCTTCAAATGTTCTTAAAGGAAGATAACTTGAGAATTTTATACACTTATATAAATGTGTGTGTGTGTGTGTGTTACATGTAGGGAGGAGTGAAATGAATAGAATATTATATTTGAGGTAAAAATAGAAATTACAGGCTGTATCTTCTTAAAGAATAAAAAGTACAATGGTTATTTTTTTGCAATTTAGATCATAGTTCTGATAAGTATTTTGGCAAAATATGAGTATTTATTTATAACTGATTAGCATTTGATACTTTATTTTCTTCTCTGTATAGGTTTACCAACCAATTTTTTGGTATATTATGACGGAATTAATTTAGGATATAATATATCTTTCTCAAGAAGAAAATCAAATCAAGTGTATCACATGTTTGCATCTTCATTTTGATGTATGTGCAGAACAAACTCAGAGTTTATATAGCACCATTTCTATATGGTTCGCGTTATACATCTTTTGGTCGACATTTCACCAAAGTAGACAAGCTTAAGGAGGTAAGTTGCCTTCTGGAAATTTTGATCTTATGGTTGGATATACTACATTGCATAAACAATGACAAATTTTGATGCTTTCTTCAAAGCATCACTTTCCTATGTTCCTATTGCTGTACTAATTCAGCTCCCTATAGTACTATCATGCTTTCAAGATTGACAGCATCCCTTTTTTTTGTCTTAAGCAGATTGTTGATCAGTTGCATTGGTATGTTGAAGATGGTGATACGGTAAGATAATTCACAACATCTTTCTTATAATGCTGCATTCTTTATATGATGCTCTGTTACCCCCAAAAAGTCAATAAGCTTGGGGAAATAAGTAAATATCTGGATTAAGGAAACTGGGGACTATAGAAATTGGATGATGTCATATATGATGGATTTGTAGTTTCAAGGGAAAACCGGATGAATTGAATTCCTTGGCCATGTACTCTTCAATAAGTACCAGAAGAGCAACTATTCTTTGGCCGGTGAAGCAAAAGCCTATAGAAAATAAGGTCTTGCTACACATGTTAATAAAAGCACTTTATTTTGTAAAAAACATTACTTTTGTCTTGAAATGTGTAAAAATTAGTTACTTTGTCGTATTCTAAGGCAAAAAAGTAATGCTTTTTAGTTTTTACTATCAAGTTTAGCAAGGCCTAAGAATAAAAGCCTTCCCCAAATCCAATGGCTATTTCACTTATTTATACTCCCCTTGCCACCCTAACAAAACACTCACATGATTCACATAATCACATCCCATAACCTAATTGTTCCCACTCCATTTTCTGGATTACCTTTACACGTGGCATCTCTAGCACCTCAATATTTCTATGAAAAACAAAATATAGATTTTGGTTGTAAATGCAATTTTGTTTATGACATGTGATTTTGTGTGGAGTTACCTAATTATGTGGTTTTGTTAAGGGTTGCACATGTAGTTGAGTTTCTTTTGCAAATGCCCCCTTTTAAATGGATGCTTAATGCAATTTTGCCAATTTTTTATGTGTTATGGTCTATAGATTATACCACCTGCCACTTGTATGATGCCATATAAAATGTGCCATATTTTCAATTACATGGATGTGTACTGGCAGGTAGTTGATTTCTGTTGTGGAGCTAACGACTTCAGTTGTCTGATGAAAGATAAGCTTGAACAGGCAGGAAAAAAATGTTCTTATCGAAATTTTGATCTGTTCCAGCCAAAGGTACTCTTTGTTCACTAAAATTTGCTCGTCAATCTTAAGAAAATTTGTGCCTTCACTATAGTAATTCTAGGTTGTTCCTTAGGAGAGGATCAAATATTTTCTGATAAAATTCAATTGACATCACAAATTTTGATTGGGTAATTGCATCCCTTGTAAAATCTCTTTGCCGTTCTTGAAAGTCGAAATTTTCTCAAAAAGTGGTTCTTACGTGAGAGTTGTTTTGGCGGGTTAATATATACTTATCACCCATTTTTTTTATATCCCAGTTTCAATAACTTGAGTAGTTGAAAGAATTGGTTGACCATTATTTTTTGTGGTAGATTTTTCAGAGAGCTAAGCGGCTAAGATCATAATGTACTCGTTTCATGTAGAAATAGCCAGTTTTTAGTGTATATCACTGAATGGTTTTAGGGCTGAGAGTTGGATGCAAAGGAAGAAGTGCGGATAAACTTTTTCTTATCTATTCTCTTAACGTTTGGTTGTTCGAGGGGAAATGGAAATGTAAACGTAATGAAAAAATGGAACACAAGGAAAGCAGAATGAAAAATATCTTCACATCTAAGGTTTTTCAAAATTTCCCCCAAATTCATATCTACCTTTCAATTTTCCCCAATTTCATATTTGGCTATTAAAATTCCCCAAATTTCAGTCTAGTTTCTCTATTCCATCAATTCTCATGTTTCACACCTCTATCTCGAAGGATATTATCTATTCCCCCTTCTTTATTCATTCCTCTATCTCCCTTCGCCACCACCATAGGAGAGAAGCTCGGTCCGCCGCTGTTGCTCGATGGGAGAGAAGCCCTATCTATCACCACCCTTGCTCGACGGGAGAGAAGCCCGATCTATCGTCGCCCCTCTTCCTTGGTCAAGCTCCATCCATGGCGGTAAGAAGCCAGATATGTGTGGGTGGAAAAATGAGATCGATGGAGAGAGAGAGGTGAGAGGCTCAGATGGTGCGAACTCGTTGACGTGAGAGTGTAGGTGATGTTGGATCTGGAGGGGAAGAGATGAGATGTGGGGCCATGGGGGAGTCTAGAGAATGACAGATTGCTACGTCATATGATTTTTAAGGAAACAAATTAGAAATTGTTTCCAACTTTGGGTGGCGTGAAAAAACCAAAAAACTTGCCCCGAAACGTGCTTTGACAGAATGAAAAGCTTGTTTCTGTTTTCAAAGCTTAAAAAATGTACATCCAAATAGGTCTTTAATGTCATGCATCTGGTTCTGCTTTATAACAGCAACCACTACCCATGCCCATCTTTCCATTGATAATAGTTCCGTAAAAAGTTTGTTTGTGGAACAAAATGCCCACACTCAGCCTTTTGACAAGTAACCAAATTAAAGCATGGTACTTTTGTTCATTATTAAGTTTTTAACAGCCTTATTGATTGAGTAGTGGTCATGGGTCACAATCCACTAACTTTAACTAAAAATTGGTTGCTGAACGAATCAAAATTAAAAACATGTTGAAAAATGTAGGGTTTTAAAATCAAGTTTAGGGATGGTTAAATCATCTCTTGCTAAGATAATAAAAAATTTATCCTTACTCTGCTATAATATTCTTTGTAATCTACTGTTTCTACATTTTTCAGTGGGAGTTATTTGCTTACATGTTTGTTTTGAGTGGTACGTTTGTGCAATTGGATATGTTTCTGAATAATTCTTGGTTCTCAATGCATTATTTTTATACAGAATGATTTTTGCTTTGAGCGGAGGGATTGGATGACAGTCCAACCGAGTGAATTGCCCAAGGGATCAAAGTTGGTGGGTACTGATTTCCATTCATCAATGTCACATGCTTTTCTGTTTCTAAACATTGTTCGCTCTCAGACTCTTATATATGGTCATTCTCTCAGGTAATGGGACTGAACCCTCCCTTTGGAGTTAATGCATCACTGGCAAACAAGTTCATTGACAAGGCTCTTGAGTTCAAGCCCAAGCTTATTGTTCTCATTGTCCCCGATGTAACTGAAAGGTCAGGAAATGTTTGAGTCTGTCTTTTTCTTTTTCTTATTCACTGGCAGAATGGTGTTTTCATGAGAGCTGTTTAATTTGTATTCCTATCTGCTTCCTTGTAGATTGGATAAGAAGAACCCACCTTATGATTTGGTCTGGGAGGATTTCGAGAAACTGTCAGGACGGGTAAGGTGTTGGATATATTTGCATGATGCCATATATATTAAAGTGTATTCTGGTGTTTCTGGTCTCTTCTATATTGTCTCCTTTTCTGGTTTAACAAAGTAGTTACAAAGAGTGACACAAGTGTATCTCACAACAAGTATCTGATAGCATCTTTAGGAGAAAAAGCTAAAAAGTTCAAAATGGTCCAACAATAAACAAAAACAAAAGAGCTTTAAACAAAATTCACTAAATTTGTACAAAATCATGCACATTGTCCCTCATTCCCAGTGTTTAAAAAGGCGATCGCCTTTCTCTTCAAGAATCCCGTAAATAGCAAATATACATATAAAGAAATTTTTATGTATTAAAACATATTTTTGATGCAAAAAAAAACAAAATCTATCCATTTTATTATAATAAAACCAATGAGAGAGAGATTTAACAAGATCAAAGGAGGAAAACTATGAAAGAGAGAAGTCAGAAGAATTTGTCTTGTAGGTTAACCTATAATGAAATAGGTTTAGAAAGCTGAGTGTATTGAGGATTAGAGTCAATGAAATCAAATAAAAAGATATCTTTGAAATATATACTTGGAAAAGATAACAAATTAAAAGATATCTTGGAAACATAATATGGAAATAAGAATGGAAATAAATATTTACATTAAGGAAAGTATATTAAAAAGATAAGAAAATTGAAAAGATAAGAACAATAATGCAAATTTAAGTGAAAACAGCATAAGGCGACTGCATCTCGCCTGAGCTCGCCTAGGCCGCCTGGGGGTCGCATCATGCTATTCGCCTTGCCTTGGCTAATGCAGGCGTTGGCCATGACCGGGCACGCCTTTTCATTAGTTATTAGCCCAATCTATTGAAGGCGTGCTCTAATAATCTTTTGGAAGAAAGACATTCATCCATATCATGACTCTGGAGCATCCCTTAAGGAAGCAGGACACTAAAACTTGTAAAAACTTTTCCTACTGAAGCAATGCATACTCCCAAACAACTGGTGCTCACTATAGAAAGCAATGCATACTCCCAAACAACTGGTGCTCACTATAGAATAAATGGCTCAAAAAATATACAGCTCATTGTACTTGTGCAAATTGGTCACTTAGACACCCCACCTTTGGTTTGGACCTATTGAGCACTTAAACTTAACAATTTAGACCTATTAAACACCTAGCTGAGAACAACTATGTTGAGTGTAAAGCACGTGCATGCTGACATAAGCCTTATATTTGCCACATAATGCCACATAAGCCTAATATTTGCCACCTAATGCCACATAAGCCTAATATTTGTCACCTAATGCCACATAAGACCCATTTAAAACTTAATTAAAATATTTAATCAAAATTTTTTTAGAAAAGATGTGAAAATTTGATGTTCCAAATTTCGCCCAAATTAGCAGCAGGGAGAAGAAGACGATGAAGGCCAATTCAGAGGATTGAAGATTCCTTTCTCTCCTTGGCAATGAGCAGAAGAAAAGAGGAATTGAAATAAATATGAGCTATGCAACAGCGGAGTGGGGCTCGGATTTGCAGCGAGATTTGCAGCGACGAGAGGAGAAATTGGAGCTTTGCAATGGCGGATCTGTAGCGACGACGTTCCCTCGGGTGTGGATCTGCAGCGAAGATACCATCTCGGAAGAAAACCGGACCAAATCTGGAGCTTCTCCATCGAATGCGCCCCATTGGTAAAGCAAAGAACTCCGTCTTCAATGTCGTCGAAGCTTTCTTGTTCAAGGCCAACAATGGCGTCTCTCCCTCTCCCAAGACCTCTCTCCTCTCTCCTTCCTCCCCTATCCGAGTCATTCGGGTGTAGACAGAGGTGTAGGGCGGCGAAGACGGGCTTGATCGTTTCGTCTATGAACAGTCGCCGGTCAAGACGAGGTAGAAGAAAGAAAGTTAGAAAAACCCTTAGAAGAGGTAGAAGAAAGAATAACTTGAAAAATAATAAAAAGGAAAATAGAAAAGAGAGATCAGATTTTTAGGGGTTTAGTTTTTTTTTTATTTTAATTTCATGTCAGCTAAAATTAGGGGGTTCACTCGCTCAGTTGGGTTTGGTTTACACTCACATCGCCACATCAACGATCAGGTGTTTAATAGGTCCAAATTGTTAAGTTTAAGTGTTCAATAGGTCCAAACCAAAGGTGAGGGGTGTAAGTGACCAATTTGCACAAGTACAGGGGGTTGTATATGTTTTGAGCCTAGAATAAATGCATAAAGCTGGTCCAATGCTCAAATGCCTCTGCAAAACTAAACTAATTCCCCCAAATCATACCAATTTAAGTTCTGAGCTTCGTTTCTTCTGCTTGCAGTCGTTTTATCTCCCAGGCTCCGTTGATGTCAATGATAAACAAATCGAAGATTGGAATGTCATAGCGCCTGTTCTCTATCTGTGGAGCCGCCATGACTGGACTGCTAAGCACAAAAAAATATCTGTACAGAATGGTCATATATCTGGGAAACAAAGTTTCGTTGAGAGGTACGGTTAAAAACTTTTAGTTGATTGCTTGCTGTATCTTGATCTCAATCATTTGAAATTTTAATAGAGGTGCATTTCATATTTTAGCTTTTTAGTTAACAAACTTTTTCGTTATGTTTTAGCTTACTTAGTGCTTAAGAAATCTTAATAGAGGTGCATTTCATATTAATTGACAAATATTGCTTGGATAGGAGTTTGCGTAACTGAGAATTTTTGGACCTGGATCTGTATGGATTGCATGCATTATAATTGGATTTTGTATTATTTTTCATTGATAATTAGTATGCATTGTGTAAAATGCAAAACTGCATTATACTCCTATCACTAAAGATTTTCACTTTAATCATTGGCATATTATCAATGAATTCAATCATTAAGCTATTAACATTTACAAATTATAATTATTCCCTTCATTTGTAAGCTTGTAGCCAGTAAATAAAGAGAATTTGCATAGACTAAATCAATATGTGCAAATTTCAACAACAAAATTGGAATGCTAAAACGAAATCTTTTTCAAGAAGAAGTAATAATATATTTAGTGTTGAAAAGTATGTTTTTGTTGGATAGTAAAATGTATTATTTTCAGAAAGCAAAAAATTGTCCAGATTTGGTCATCACTGTACATGTGTCTGAGTGGGCTCGCCTTTTCACCCTCAGTTTGAAAAATGTTGAAAATAAATAGCAGAAATACGGGAAGTCCAGAAACACAGCAAAAGCAGCATGAATTGAGCAACAAGGAAAGCCGAACAGCAAAGATAGGCCAAGCAACGAGTTGGGAGAAGGAAGATTCCGGTTTGTTTAATGCTTAAGAGAAGGGAGAGTAATAGTCTGGTTTGGGGAGGATATTGTATATACGTATGAAAAGATCTCAACAAACAAAAAGATAACGAAAAATTTAAAAAATAAAACAAAAATATTGCAGATCATCATTAAAAAAATGGAAAGTAAAGATTTTGCAGATACGTATGAAAACATATTGCAAATCACCATTAAAATGGACACCTTTTTAAACAGTCTTCATCACCCCCCCTCTCTCCAACCGCCGTAGCTGCCTCCCTCATTGACTACCGCTGTCGCCTCCCACCACCAGTCCTGTGACTTTTTTGATCTATTTTGAGCCAATTTTTATTTGATTTAATACTTCACAGTAGGGTTATTCGTCTGTTTAAAGACAACTATAGATATGGAAATTGCAATGGTTGGGATAAAATCTACATGCAAAAATCTATCAAAAACCAAATAATTTGATTCTGTGATGCTTTGATGTCCTATTCCGGGTTTACTGCATGTCAAAAAAAATCCAAAACTAATGCGCTTGGTTCGTGCTTCTGGTTGTGAACGGTGGTGTGTGATGATGCCTCATCCAGTGTTGTGGAGTTTCTGGGTACACTTAGTGGCCGCTTGGTATAAAAGTATGGACAGGAGAGGGAAAGGAAACAAAATTGTATGGAAGAATGGTAGTGATCCTCTTTTTTCTTGAGTCTAGAGGGGGGTGGGGGATATGGTTAGAGGAGAATGAGTGATAAGGTTACCCCATGTTAAATTAGTCAAAGGGACGGGGACTTGGGAGAATTAGCTCAAATTTTGCATGAAATGAGAGAAGAGGGGAAATGGCTATCATTTTGATCAATGAACCATAAACTAAAAACAGACTAGATAAATTTCCTTAACCATTTCCTTTTCATATTCAGTACTAAACGAGCCCTTAGTAGATTATCTCTGATTCAACGAGGTGTGCTTTGCTGGTGGTGGGTGAGTCTGTGCTGTGTGGCTACTGGCTGGAGAAGAAGAATCATACTTTTAATCGTAAATAAGAATGCTCGGTCTTTGTGTACTTCACTAATTTGCTGGGCACAGTGATTAGACATCCCACTCTTCCACCCCAGATTTGGAGTTCAAGTCTTAATTCAAACTTTGACATTAGGTTTCTGTTGGAAGTCAAGCTTTGATGTTCCGAATCTTTTTTAATGAATTTATTTGAGTTTTTGTTAATATTGTATAATAAAAAAAGTTAACAAAAGTTAACGTTCGAATACAACCTGAATCTGCTCCCAGTTCCTTTTAGCTTTGGGATCGATATTTTCCCCAAGAATGTAGGGGGCCAAAACTACCACGGCCTGTGCAATTGTGTTCGCTGGTGATGGAAAAAGTCTAGGGCTCGTTCTTCAATATTTCCTTGTACTCTTGTAGAATACATTATAATGGGTTATCCAAAACATGTGTATGTGTTTATACCTTACAAATAATCGTATCAAAACTTGTAGAATTAATTATAATTGGTAATCCAAATGGCCTCGTTAGATGTGTTCATTTTTGCTTCATTTTCTACAGGAACTTGGAGACAGCAGACGACCCCAATCCATTAAAAGAGGCCAGTGCCAAAGTGTCTGATTTGGAGATTAATATGGAGACTGATATGGAGATTGATATGGATATTGACGATGAACCTCAAGAACCTGTGGAAGAGAAGAAACTTGAGGAACTAATTGAAGAAGTGGTTGCAACTACTAAAGGCAGCATGGAAGAACACATAACCAATGAAGAAAGCCATGAGAATAATAGTAGCAGTGGACGTGCCAAGCCATCGAAGAAATTTGACAAGAAGCGACGCTGTAAGAATAATAACCCTACAACTTCAAAAGAAGAGTCGCCAAGAGATGCTGATGAACAAAGGCATGAAAGGCCTTCTTCAGCCAAGCCATACTACAACAAACCTGATCATATTTCACCCAATGACGCGGTTTTTAGGCGGTCATCACCACAGGATCCATTGCTTGTAAACCGAAACTCTCCCTTAGCTTGGGAACGCCCAGGTATTGACCCGTTTGGTGGGCCAGGCTTTTCTGAGCCGTCTTATCAGCGCCGGGGATACCATCCAAGCCCATCAAGGCACCAACGGGAGAATGAGAATAGTCAACATTCGAGTGGGCAGTATGGGGTTGAGAGGCATCGGGAGCTTCCCTTGGATCAAGATTATGGTTACATGAGAGAGGACTATGGTCAACGACCTCTGACCAGCGAGATGGGAATGAGGTATCATCCCACAATACCGCCTCCTGAACCGCCATCTTATGGTCACACGCCCATGTCTGCCATGGATAGATATGCTCCTAGGTTAGATGAGATGAATTATGGAAGGATGGGTAACGTGGGGCCGCCTCTGCCTGAGATGCCTAGGCATGGTTACGGTGGAATGTACAATCATCAGGTGCCAAGACCGCCTTATGGAGGCGGGCCCCCGCCTATGGGTTTTGCTCCTGCTGTTCGTCCCCCGCCGCAGCATAAGAGATCAGGAGGGTGGCTTAATGAGTAGCGCTTTCTTTTCTTTTTTAGCAGCTGAAATTTTTGTGAAGCCAAGTCATGGTGATTTTGCAGCCCTCTTCCTTGGCAGTTGAATTGTTGATGTAGTTTCGATCTTAACTATAGCAGGGACACTGATGATATCTAGTTAATTAGGCAAATTATGATTTTTGCCTAATGATGCTCAATATCATCATATCGATTTACATTTTAAGTTTTTAGTTTGATTCCAAAAAATAAAATTATTTTCATACATAAAACGGGAGATAAAACTAGTTTAGCTAGTAGATGTAGAAAAAAAAGAGCATGATAGTTTAGCTAGTAGATGAAAAAAAAGAGCATGATATATTATGGCTTCTTGGTTTCTCGGTTTATCAAGTCTGCTTGGTATTCAAATTCTTACCTTATCAAAAAAAAATAAAAGAGTATGATATATTGTCCCACATGGGGTCTAGTGGTAGTAGTATTTGGAGGTCTTTGGTTTGATTCTTGTTTTCGTCCCTTTACTTGGATGAAAAATAGTCCCACAGTCCTTCTATCCATTTTGTCAAGCTGGTCGGTACAAGCTATTTTACTTGGTTTGTAAGCTTTGTTGACCAGTTCACGAATTTAAAATTTACCATAGTTTCTAAAAAAAAGAGAGCATATATATTGTTAAAATAAATCAAAATTAAAATTAAAAAAATGTACCTTTATTTTTTTTTTAAGAATATCAAGCTATGAATCTCTCCAAATCAAATTTTTTACCCCTAAATATACTCCCTTCTATACTCCCCTACGATGTGATTGGTCGATCATGTTTGTTCATGGCTGGAAAATGAAACAAAAGACAGGAATTTTTCATACATATATTTGCTTAAAAAATTCTTATGCAAAGAATACGAAATTAACATTATAAAGGTATAATGGTATATCCAGCTAACTAACTAATATATTGGTAAGTTTGTTTCTAAAAATATGTAAAAATTACTAGTTAAATATCTTTTTTTTATATATTTTGTTCGTTTGAAAAAAAAACTATGCATTATAAGTTATAACATTCTCACAACAATTATAAAGTTCACAATCCAAACAAATTGATTTAATGTTAATAAAGTTTATTAGGGGTAGATGGATCTATAATAAGCCTCCCATATACGTTTCTTGTTCAAATTCCACGTGTCAGAATATAAATTTTACGTGGCAGCTTTGCAAGCATGAGAAGTCAAATCCTTGTAACTCGAACATTTGACACGTCTAACAAAGACCTCTCTTCCGGGCTCTCCCATTCCCACACGTGTCCAGTGAACAGATCTTCCGTTTAAACCCTCTCAACATCGAAGAGGTTTCAAACAGATGTTCCTCCTTCCTAAGGAGTCAGTCGGTCAAGAGAAACAGAGGATGGAGCGAGCTTTCCGGCGAGTGGACAAGCTTAAGAAGGTACTAATTTTGATGCTTTCTCCAAAACATACATCACTTTCCTATCTTCCTGTCACTAATGATAGCACTATAGGGAGCTGAATTAGTACTCTTTTAGGATTTATTCTGTTTATTATGGACTGTGGAGCATAGTAATTGTCTAATTGAAATATGAAAGAATATTCTTTCTAGATAATCCCTTTAGTTTTCTGCATTCTTAACCAATGACAGTAATTATTTAGGACTTAAATGATAAAACTCTATATATAGTTTCTTGGCGTGGTTCTTTTTTAGCTGTTATTTTAGCTTGTATTTGTTCTAATTGGATTTCTATGTGATGAGGAGGATTAATAAATGTTAGGCTATTGAATAATAAATTAATTAATTTCTTCTTGTGTTTTACCCTTTTTTTTTTCCGACTTGACCCTAGTAAATTGGTTAGCATGTTGCTAGGGGAACACGTGTCACTGGACCTGTTATCTGTATTCAACTTTTTTGAGAGTAATGTCTCCATTATGTGATGTTTTTCGTGAATCTGATATTCATTTGATGTGCTTAAACTCCTTGCGTTCATTTTAACTTACTGACTGACTTGCCTCATTGACATCGCGCCGAGGCCAAGCTTGGAAATAAGAGTTTGAAATAAAGCTCGTGCCAACGGTTTGGTGAAAACGTCGGCAATTTGATCACGTGTGGAAACATAAGATACTCGAAAAGTCCCAAGTTGAACATGCTCTCGTACAAAATGAAATGCCAATGCATATGCTTCATACGAGAGTGAAAAACAAGATTTTCACTCGGCTGCTTGGCTCCCACATTATCACAAAAGACAATAGGTTGTTGGGTGACAGAAATGCCCAATTCGGAGATCAATGAGAGTACCAAAATGAGCTCGCAACTTGTATCAACCAAAGATTTGTACTCGACCTCAGTGGAAGACCGAGCCATCGTCTTTTGTTTTCGATAACTCCAAGAGATAGGAGTACGTCCCAAAAATAAACAATAACCAGAAGTAGAGATATAATCGTCCTTATCACCAGCCCAATTAGCATCCGAAAAAGCATGTAAATTAAGAGGATTATGAGCATGTAAAAGAATTCCATGACCTGATGTGCCCTTCAAGTATCGGAGAACACGTTTAACTGCACTCCAATGCTCCGTTGTAGGACATTGCATGAACTGTGATAGCTTGTTAACGGAAAAAATGATGTATGGCCGTGTAAGAGAAAGATACTGTGGACTGCCTACTATCATACGATACTCAACAGGGTTTTCAAGAGAGGTACCACAGTCTCGGCGAAGAGAGGCGACGCACACATGGGCGTTGACATAGAGCCAGAATCCGCCATATTAGTACATTGAAGAAGATCCACGATGTACTTGCGCTGGTTTAGGAAAAGTCCCAATGGATGTTTGTGAACCTCGACACCAAGAAAATAAGCCAAGGGCCCGAGATCCTTTAGTGAGAACCGAGCATTATGTTTACCACTCAGCCATGTTAACGACGACTCAAAGTTACCCGTGAGGATAATGTCGTCAACATAAACAAGAAGAAATAACGTGGTAAAGCGATCACGATCACGATAGATGAATAACGAGGAATCAACCACCGAATTCAAAAAACCGAGTTGAATGAGGAATGTCCGAAGCTCCGTGTACCACGCACGAGGAGCTTGTTTGAGGCCATAAATAGCATTCTAGAGCTTGCACACATGCCCGGGAAATCGTTTGTCAATGAAACTCGAAGGTTATTCCATGAAAACATCCTCATGTAGCGATCCTTGGAGGAACGTGTTGTTAACATCTAGCTGACGAATGGACCAACTAGAGATAACAACAAAGGCCAAGATAAACGAACCGTAACCAGTTTGATAACGGGACTGAAAGTCTCCATGTAGTCACAGAGAAAGAATTATAAAAGGAGAGAAGATTTCGTCCACTCCTTGCTTCTGGGGACATTGATCCGAAGCTCGGGCCCTCTTTCTATTTCTAAATTTACCATTTCTCCTACCCGCTGTCCCCTCTGCTTGGAAAGTGGGAAAGCTGCTCCTGCGGTTCGTTCTACTTAGGTGGCCGAACTCCCGACAACCGGGCCATTGATGGAATCCTTTAGCAACAAGACAAGCCTTGTATTTGTCAAGCATGCCATCGGATTTAATCTTGATTCGGAACACCCATTTGCACCCGAAAATATTCGATGCTTGTTTAGGGGGTACGAGACTCCAAGTATTGTTGTGGAGAAGAGCCAAAAATTTCTGCTTCGATAGCCTTGCACCAATCCGGGTCCTTTAAGGCTTGGGTGATATTTAGAGGTTCTATGTGAGTGGAAAGGGAAGCATGTAGGTTAAGACGTTGAATAGGTTTGTGTATGTTGTGCATGGACCAAGTGACAACCCGATTAGGAGGAGGCGATGACGAGTTATGGTTTGAGTTATCAAGGTCAGGAGAGTTGGTGGAGTCAAAAGAGGAAGTAGGTGTGGAGGCTGACGACGAAAAAGCTTCGGCATTGGGAGAGGACGTGGAACTAGGGTTAGGAGAATTAGGGTTTGGTAAATTATGGTTTGGAGTGGCGCGAGGAGAAAGAAAGAGGGTAGAGGAGCCGTTAGGAGTATGAGTATGCGGCGGGGATGGGGTGGCTAGACCGGACAAGTGTAGTTCGGGTTGGTTAGGAGCCGGGTGAGGATTTGGACCCAGTTCAGGGAGGACGGGGTAGTGAAAAGACGTCCAAATAGAATGGGGCGGGTCATCAACATTGCCGAATTTGGGAGGTGGGAGAATTAAGAAATGGAAAAATATGTTCAACAAAGGAAACACGGCGAGGAAACATGGCGAGAAGTGTACATTTTGTAGGTGGCGGGATCAAGGTAAAGATATGCACTTTGAGTGAAAGAGTAACCCATAAAAATGCAAGGCAAGGATTTGGGATCAAACTTGTTGGAAGTGTAGGATTTTAACCAAGGAAAATAAAGACAACCAAAACTTTTTAACATTTGATAATTAGGTTGTGTTTGGAAGAGTTTGAGATATGGAAAAAGATTTTGAAGAGTTGGAGTAGGCATTCGATTGATGAGATAGACATCAGTTTGAAAAGCAAAAGTCCAAAGAGTGCTTGGCAAGCCGGAATGAATCAAAAGAGCAAGGCCCATTTCAACGATGTGTCTATGACGACGTTCGGAATACCCATTATGTTGTGGTGTATGAGGAGGGGAGGTAAGTTGCGAAATACAGGCGGTGGAAAGGAAAGATTTGAGGGCGATATATTCACCACTATTATCCGAGTAGAGTATCTTAATTTGAGTTTGAAAGAAGTTTTCAGCAAGAGCTTTAAATTTAATGAAGATGGACTTTGTATCGGATTTATGTTTGAGAGGATAAAGCCAAATGTATTTTGTAAAATGATCAACAAAGATTACATAGTAACGATTAGGGCTGTCCAACGGGTCGGTTGACCCGTAACCCGACCCGACCCACCCGTAGTTTTACGGGTTGTGGGTCAGATTTTTTTAATATTACGGGTTACAGGTCGGGTTGCGAGTTAGGTTTTTTCAGATTACGGGTTGCGGGTCGGGTTGCGGGTCGACCCGCCGGGTTACGGGTTGACCCGTAATATTTAAAAAAATATAAAATATATTATTGCTATGTAGTATGTATCGGTGTATTAGTATCCCATTTGTATAACTTGGGCCCAAGGCCCAAAATAACCCTAATTTGATTCTTTCTCCCATGTGAGATTGATAATATCCATTCTCCCGCCGCCGCTTACCAACCTCCCTTACCCTTTTTTGAGTTTAATCTGAGAACTCCTCCTTACTATTGCGTGTCACCAACTCACCATAGTGTTTGAAAAAATCAATTAAGAGCATGATACTCCACATTAAAAGGATTCGAAGCCTGAACTCGCCAACTCCACCTCAAAGGTCGAGAGCTCCACGTCGTCGGTTCCACTCCACCCCACGTCGCCGATTGATCAGTAGAAACTCGAAGGCCTAAAGCTCCTTCTCCGATCTCTCCCACTCTCCCCGCTCTCTGTTCTCTCCTTCTTCGATCATGGGTCAAACGGGTTGACCTGTGACCCGACCCGTAAATCGGTAACCCGTTTTACGGGTTACGGGTCGGGTCACGGGTCAACATAATTTTGTTTACGGGTCATTCGTGTCGGGTCGGGTTGACCCGTTGGACAACCCTAGTAACGATAAACATCAGAAAAGATAAATCTCTAAAGGATAATTGGAAGGAATGGAAGAGACACCAAAAGGCAATTTATCACTTTTATTCATTGAACAAGAAGAACAATAATCAAACTTGCTACTAGAACTTGTAAGTGAAAATTGGTTTGCATAAGCTTCAGAATTGGAGGCGCAAGGTGACCCAACTTGTGATGCCAGAGTGATCCAGCAGATAGGTGAGCGTTGAAAGCTTTAGGGTTGACAACGGAAGACAAAAGATAGACACCATTGATGCATGGACCACTAAGAAGAGTTTGACCGGTTGAGAGATCCTTCACAAGAAAAGAATTTGGTAAGAATTCAACTGACAGATGATTTTGAGAAGTAAATTTTGAAGTGGAAATAATATTGTTGAAAATTTCAGGAATATGAAGAACATTATCTAAAAGAAAATTTTTGGTTGTCGTATGTAGAGAAAGTTTTCCAAGATTAGAGATTTGAAGTCCCTTACCATTCCCAACAAGCAATTCATCGGGGCCATCATAAGGGTACTGAAGGCTGAGATTTTTGAGATCATTGGTTACGGTATGAGACGCGCCACTGTTCATAATCCATGGATGAGGAGTGGCAATGGCTTGATTGGCTTGTGGTGGAAGGGTGGTTGGTGTCGGTGGTTGCGGCGAATAGGGGTTGGGAGGAGGGCGAAGGTGGGGAGCCACACGATGGAGCTCGTTGCAAAAGCCAACCACATGGCCAATCTCACGGCACCATTGGCAGCGGCCGAGAAACGGACGAGGCGGTGGGCAATTTGGGCTAGGGTTTTGCATGGGAGGGTAAGAGTTTTGCATGGGAAGGGGAGTAGGGTAATAGTTGGAAGGAGCATTGTAGTATTGTGTGTGGGTTAGGGGGAAGGGATGGTTGATTGGACCAGTTTTGGGAGGGCGCCGAGCGCGGTTTAGGCCTGGACAGTGACTGAACAATCATAGCGCTAGCCGGCTCGGTGGAAGCAGTTGTGGTACCTTCGGTTTTTAGCTCCAATTCTCGCACAATGAGCCGCTCATGAAGCTCCTCAAACGAGATTAGAGTTTCTCTATTGTGAACCCCATAAATCACGGCTTGATAGGATGAGTCGAGACCTTTCAAGACGTAGTCGATGAGGTCTTCGAGATCGGGTTTCTTGCCAAGAGTAGTGAGGAGATCTGCACAATTCTTGACACTTTGCATAAAATCAGTGATTGAAGAAGAGCCTTTCTTGAGGCTTGAAAGCTTGTGTTTTAATTGTTTAATATGCCCCCGAGACGACTTGGGATATGTATCCTTGAGCAGTTTCCAAGCAGCGTGAGAGGTGGCTGCCTGTGTTATCAGCGGAGCAACATTAGATGAGAGAGTCCCAACTAGCACTCCAAAGAGAAGTTGATCTTGTCGTTTCCAGGTTTGAACTGCCGGATTAGGTGCCGTAACAGCGGCCCCAAGCGGCGTTGTAGGTGGACACGGATGAGTGCCATCGAGATACTTGAAGAGGCCATAGCCAACTAGGATAGATTTGATTTGGGTTTTCCAAGTGATATAGTTGGAGGAGTTGAGTTTGATGACATTGGTGAAATTCACCATAAACAAGGGTTTGGTAGGCTCGACATCATTCAGAATGGCATGAGATGATAGAGCAGCCATGGAGGTCGGAAAAAAAATATGTGTTTTTGTGTTTGGGAAAAGTTTTGGATCAAGCTCTGTATACCATATAGAAAGTGTATAAGTTGATGAATATTATTGATAGAAGGATCTTTTTAAATAGAGATTATAAGATAAGAATAATCTCTTAGAAGATAATATATCTAGGGTTTCCTAAATACAAAACACATATATTAAGTATAAATAAAAGATAATAACTTGACTTAATACAAAAGATAAGATATGCTAAATATTATCTCTAACAAGGCTTGCCCATGTAGTTCAATTTGTTTTGCAAATGCTTCTTTTAAATGGGTGCTTTACACAATTTTGCCAATTTTTTTAATCTGTTATGGTCTATGTATTATACCACCCACTTGTACGATGCAATACAAAATGTTCCTGTTGGTGTACAAAATCTCGCCTTTAATTCGTATCAAATACACCAATTAAGAACTTCGCCTCTTCCGCTCTTCTTCCGTCTCCTGACCTAAAAAACCTGCAAAACAATGGACAAAGGGGCGGGGACCCCCTAATCCACCTCCGATGCCTAAGTCAGAAGAGCAGTTGTCGTTCGAGCGTCGAGGTACAACAAGAGAGCGATGAAACCATAAACAGTCGAGCTAAGCGAATATTAGCCTGCCTAGGATTTCTGAATATGCTAAGCACATGTGTCTCTCCCTACATGCCTAGGGCATGTATTTATAATGGAAGAGAGAGTCATAGGGGGCCGAAAATCATGCATTAGGGCCGAAAATCTTATCCTCTCGGGCTGGCCAACTGCCTTAAAGCCCAAGTAAGGAATATTCCACCCTATCTCCAATTTAATTCTATCCTTTAATAAAAGATAGAATCTTCCATTAAGTTGCATAACCGCCATATAATTTTATATAGAAAATAAGAAAATAACTGCGCAGTAATTTAATAAATGCCTTTTTAATAGTCAAAATAACTACGGTAATTATGTTTATTTTACCCGCTCACAAATGCCCCACCTACACCGCCCTTACACGACCCACCGTGTTAGGAGACATAGGGTACAGAGGGTTTCTAATCGAAGTGGCCATGCAGATCGGTCAATTGGTCCCCTAGCGCTTTCGTATATTCGTATATTCGTATATTCGTAATTCGAGTCCACATGAGCGAATATCATATGTGTTATGAGCGAATATCATAAACTTCTTCATACACGCATATGAAAAATCCATTAGTGCGATTAACTAATGTTGCGCGGCGCATTTTTTTTTTAATGCAAGACTCAAACTAATGCAAAAGAGCTGACTTTTATTGATAAATAAACGTGAATGTTATGAACTACAAAGCTAAACAAGATGAAATGCAAAAAGCGAAAAAACCTAAGGGCCTCATCAAAACCACGTGGGAAAAAGAGTGCCCTATCTATATGAAGTCCTAATCACGAGGTCCCTGCGCAGGGGAACCCGAGCGATCTCGCTTTCGATCCCCGTCATGCGAGACGAGGTGATCAGCTCTGGCGTCGCGGCGACGGCTTTGCCCCACGATCGGGGACTTATGCTCGGCATCAGTGCCGTGTTGGTGGTCCTGCGGAAGGCGCTCGGACTTCGGCTCGTCTTCTATTTTCTGCATGAATTCCGACTTCAGACGACTTCCCTTAGAACATAGACGAGCATCCAACTGATTTGCCCAGACTCGAACGATGGCATCTCCGTCTCTAAATTGGACCATTTGATGAAGGGTCGATGGTACCGCTCCAATCCCATGGATCCAAGGCCTTCCCAAAATTAAATTGTAGGGAGAAGGCACATCAACGATCAAGAACTCAACGGTCATCACTTTCTTGGCAAGGCTGACTTGGGTTTTGTACATTCCGAGCGGATACGTTGGATAGCCACCAAGTCTAGTTAATTGCATCTTGACATGTACCAAATCTTCATTGTTCTTCCCAAGGAGCTTGAACACTTCGTAGTACATAATGTCGACCGAACTCCCGGGATCAACAAGGGCACGACGCACCTTAAATCCGTCCAGCTCGACTGCTAGAACCAATGGATCGTTATGAGGGACTTGGACTAAAACGAGGTCCTTGTCTCTAAAGACTAATCCGTCCACCATACGCACGGGGGAAGGAGGTTTTCGAGGTTCGGCTTGTTGGAGTCTCATAACTTCAAGCTCATGGCAAGACTTTCTGAAGTTGCTTCTCGCTTCATCATCTTCATGTCTATAAGATGCTAAAATAGTCTGGATCACCTCAATCTGTTTCTGCCCCGGCTCATCATTCTTCTCAAGCTTTTCTTTCTTGATGAACTCTTGCAAGTATCCCTTCTCCACCAGACTCTCTAGATACCGCTTGAACGGCTCACACTGCTCAGTCATATGTCCCCGGTTTCTGTGGTACATGCAATATTTTCTGCTTCGCGGATCCTCATCTCGGCATTCTTCTTTGGGGGGATATTGGAAGAAACCTTCATGCTTAATGCGAGGCAAGATCCGATAGATTGGTACACTAAAGGTAGTGTAAATTGCCCTGACTTGACTTTCTCCCTTAAAATTATCGGCTCGGCGGCGGATTTTACGGGGAGGAGAGGACGACCTTCCTCTTATCTTAAGATTGGATTCCTCCAACCGAACATACTGATGAACGCGCTCCTGAAGCTCTACAATTGTCGTGGGCAGACGAAGTGTCAATTCCTCTGTCAGCTTGCTGTCTGCAAAGATCGCCCTTTTAAATGCGGTGATAGCGGTCCTCGGATCGCACCCCTCAATTTCCGCATAGCACTCCATAAACCGGTTGAAGAAGCGACGTAAACTTTCCCCTTTTTCTTGTTTGAGACCAAAAAGCGTGTCGAGTGAGGCGGCATCCCGACTGTTAGCTATGAACCGCTTTACGAACTTCGAAGCCAATCGTCCCCAACTTCGGATCGAACCTGGCCTCAGACTCTGAAACCATTTCAGGGGGCTTTTACCAAGGCTGCTCGGAAACATTTTACACATGATCGCGTCCTCAGACACCCACAACGCCATTTTATGGGTGTAGGAGGCTATGTGATTAACAGGATCCGTGTTTCCGTCGTACACAGTAAAAGTTGGCGGAGAGAATTTTGACGGCGGCAGAGCTCGCTGAATATCTGGATGAAACGGCGTCGACGTCAGCATGGCCAGCTTATGTTCTGCTTGATCCCGAGCCGATTGCAAGGTGTTGCCTTGCGCTCTCAAAAGATCAAACAACCTGTTTTGAATACGCTCAAGTGCTCGGGCTCTTCCTTCAATCCTTTCCAGACTGACGCTTCGATGTCGGCGTTTCTCTCGGTTTTCCGGATTTCGATCACGTCGGGAAGGGACGTAACGATCGTTCCGCTCGCGCGAGGAACCGCGTCGATCGCTCATCTCGCGACCTCGATCCGACTCGCCACGCTCGCGATCGCCGTGATCGCGATCTTGCGGGTGATGCTCGCGGCTTCGACTGCGGTTGTTGTCGCGGCGACGAGCTCCGCCCGACTCGTTGGATGTCGACCCGCTCGGCTGCAAGTGGGTCGGCCCGCGACTTCTTATGCGATGGTGATCCATGGTGGTGGTCTCTCCATCGGTTCCGTGGTGCCCTTCTATCGCTATCGTATTCAACATGCATATCGTCTTGCTCGTCAGAACTGATCGATTGAGGACTACGGCGGTTATCAGTGAATTCGATAACGCTAGCGAGCCGTCGAGTAGTCCTCTCAGTTTTCGGTTCATCAACAGGGCGCTTGCCTTGAATCTTCTCCAAGGAATGTTTTAACTTGGCGACCTCTTCTAGGGCTTGCTCTAATCGAGATTCAGCTTCTGCACACCTCGTTTGATATTTCTCGTTCTCTCTCAGGGTGGTTGCCAAAGCGTGGGTAATCTCGTCCTCTTCTTCATTGGTAGTAGATGCCCCGTTCCCGCCATTCGGGTCTGACGATAAGATGATGCGATCTTCTCTTCTGACGGGATTAGACCCGGCACGGCTAGGCTGACCCTGCTCTAGACGTGGACTAACCAAGCTAGGGTTCGACTCGCGGATTGAGCCCGAGGGCTCGGAAACCCGCAACCCGCGGTCGCGGTTTTCAGGACCGCGGGCGCGGTTCGATCGGCCGCGATCGCGGCTCTCCGGGCCGCAGTCGCGGTTTTGCGCGGCGCCAGTGTTCGCGCGTACGGCCTCGCCCTGCCTCGGAATCCTTCGATCTCCTTCGTTCTCGGCCACACGCATAGTCGAGTCCCATAATTGGTCAAATTCGGTTGACTCGGACCATGGAGTATTACGATTGTCAATTCCGTCGCCTGACCCGAACCCTAAACAACCTGTGCGATGAACAGATGTATTAGCAAAAAGGGCCGGATCACGGTTTGAACCGTTTTCAGGCACCAAGGTTTGACCTTCCGAGCGAGTATCGGAATTACCTTGATCGAGATCCATCGGGGCGCGATTTTCCGCGCGGACGTCCGGGTCTTTGATCTCGACCGCCGGTCCATGCTCGCGATCCTCGGCATCCGCGCTCGCGATCGTCAATTCGCGCTCGCGGTTTCGCTCGCCGGCGGCGGTTCGCGCGGACTCGTTCCGCGATGTCGCTCCGACATCTTCAAAGTTAACTTCCTGATCTTCCGGTATCGATTCCAACATCATGATTGCGTGGATCGAATACTCGTTTCCCATAGACGGCGCCAATTGTTGGTGTACAAAATCTCGCCTTTAATTCGTATTAAATACACCAATTAAGAACTCCGCCTCTTCCGCTCTTCTTCCGTCTCCTGACCTAAAAAACCTGCAAAACAATGGACAAAGGGGGTGGGGACCCCCTAATCCACCTCCGATGCCTAAGTCAGAAGAGCAGTTGTCGTTCGAGCGTCGAGGTACAACAAGAGAGCGATAAAAACCCTAAACAGTCGAGCTAAGCGAATACTAGCCTGCCTAGGATTTCTGAATATGCTAAGCACATGTGTCTCTCCCTACATGCCTAGGGCATGTATTTATAATGGAAGAGAGAGTCATAGGGGGCCGAAAATCATGCCATTAGGGCCGAAAATCTTATCCTCTCGGGCTGGCCAACTGCCTTAAAGCCCAAGTAAGGAATATTCCACCCTATCTCCAATTTAATTCTATCCTTTAATAAAAGATAGAATCTTCCATTAAGTTGCATAACCGCAATATAATTTTATATAGAAAATAAGAAAATAACTGCGCAGTAATTTAATAAATACCTTTTATTAAATCTAAAAAGATATAAAATCCTAAAATACATATTCTATTAACCCATAAAGATTCTAAAAAGATACTCAACCGATACGGAAATAAATTCCCGCTCAGGATCGGTGAATAATAAAATAATACTCCGAATTCTTCTTCGTCGTGGCCTCGTTAACGACCCTTCACAGCCTCGTTAACGAGCCTGGGGTTTTGTTTTCTTCAACACCTCCTCTCGTTCTCTTGAGCTTCGACTTCTTAAATCTTGCACTTTCCGTCCTTCACTATGATGTTTCAAATTTATCTTCATTTAGCTCCTTTCCTAGCTAAAACCTGCAAAATACACAAAATAGCGTAGATTCCACTTTTTTCGCAGATTTATGCAAAACTAACTAAAAACACTTAATACGAAACCTAAACTAGACAAAATTAATCCTAATAAACAAAGAAAACCTATAAAAAACTATACCAAAAATGCGAACATCAAAATACCCCATACTTAGACTTGCTTGTCCTCAAGCAATAATCAAGATACTAACCAAAACCAAAACAAATCATGCTTATCAAGACATAGCCATCTTCAAAAAGCAACATCTATATATAAGAAAATTATAGCAAAAGACTATTAACATCCTCACACATATATGCACTTAAATAGACATAAAATAATACAATCCAACCTCTCAAGGGATAAAATGTGTTTCACTCAACTCTCATGTGTTTGGGCTTATAATTTCAATCTCTCAACTCATCCTATATACAAAAACTCATAGAAATTGGAACTTATATCACCAATACTCTCCACCCAAGATTTGTCAAAACAAGCAAAGAATTATCAAGAGAACTTAGGCTCAATGAAAAAACTTCATAGAAGCTTCCATTCGGTCGGGTTGTAATGGGGCTTGGTAATGACAATAAGGCATGGAAATATTTTGGTCATGTGGTGCTAATAATATCCGGGAATCAAAGACTCCTAAAAAAACTCACACATAACATCAAAAAACTCTCATATAAAATAACCAAACTCACTCTCATATTATGCACACTTATTTTTACTCACCCATTTATCATCCTAGAAAGTCTCATAATCAAAAATAAAAGAATCTCTTGATATTATTTTTAAACACAAATGCACTTCAACTTTTCTTCTTTCTTTCTCTTTTTTTTTCTTTTTCGCTGCCTCGTTAACGAACCCACATCCGGGTCGTTAACGATCCACCGTATACATTTTCTTCCCTTCAAACTTAATTGTGCATCTTTTTTTTTAATCAAGAGACCTTTCTTACATGTAATAACAAGAGACTTCCAATCCACCCTTCCAAATCCCCTTCAATTCAAGCAAATAGAAACTCTTTTCTTTTCAACAAAACACAAGACTTCACCTCTCCAATCTAAGTCCTAATTCCCGGATAGGGTCAAGCTTATCTCGGCTAGGGAAAAATTTTTGTGGAGCTAATAATAAGAAAAGGTTTCAGGCCAGAATTGGTTATCAAAAGGAGGAATAATGTAAAGGTAGATAGGGGATAACAGGGCTCATAAAAATAAGTTCTCTATCATATGATTTTCACAAGTAATGAACTAAAAATCTTATAAGGGTCTCAAGAAATAGATAACCATCACAATTCCAAGAGATAATATGCATAAGGAGAGTAAATCACACAAAAAAGAAGAGGGATTTATAAATGTTCTCCCTATAAGGCCAAAAATTTCTCACAAGGTAGATTTTGTTGGATTGCATCATCTATGCTATAAAGTATATGTGCTCAATTTCATCTAATACTA
Source organism: Fallopia convolvulus (assembly GCA_964016875.1). Lineage (NCBI taxonomy): Eukaryota > Viridiplantae > Streptophyta > Magnoliopsida > Caryophyllales > Polygonaceae > Fallopia > Fallopia convolvulus. The sequence goes on along the minus strand of OZ024720.1, from coordinate 60,497,424 downwards.
TTCTCTTCTAAAAATCAATAATTTCAATTTTTAAGAATCCGGCTATACTTTCAAGACATGTTTGCAAGGAATTATATGGTCAAGCTAATGATTGCTATCATAAAACTTTTAAGAAGGGATATCTATCAATTCTAAACTCTTTTTGGATTTTTCAAATTTTTCAATTTTTTTGTTTTTTTTTGGTTTAACAAAAGTAACAACTACATAGAACATAAAAAAAACACCTAGGACATAATTTTTCTACATTCTTCCCACCCCATACTTAAAATTACAGTGTCCCCACTGTAAGAAAAATAAGAAGAAGAGGGAAAAGAAATAGAAAAGAAAAAAAAAATTAAAAAGAAAAAGGAAGACATAAAACTTACAAAAGTAGAAACAAGGAAAGGAAACTTCATCTTGAGCTTGATCAACGGTTCGGTGGAGGAAAATAGTGCTCAAAGTGCCCCATGAAGTCATACATAGTTCTCCAACGCTCAGCATCCTCCGCCTCTCTCTGACGTTGCCGCTCGTCCTCCATCGACATACGAGCGGAATAGACGGTTTTCCATCTATCCATCCTCCGATGAATGTGATCGGTCTGAAGGTGAAGCTGCTGCATCCGTGCAGAAAGATCCTCGGCCCATGATGGTGGTATGCTCGATCCTGCGTACTCGGGCTGAGGAGGTGGTGGGTAGTGAGGCTGGAAATGATCTTGGTACATCATCGGGGTGTAAGGCATTAAGCCATATGCATGAGGGTCGACAGGAGCTGGTGGAGGGTCAACAGGAGCTTGCGGCACCTTGTTAACGAAGCTGGTTGCCTCGTTAACAGTGTTGGGTGGTGGCTGGAAATGGTCGTTAACGACCCTGGTTGGCTCGTTGACGAAGATATTTGCCTCCTAATTCCTCCGTCTCCATGTCTTCTTCGGTAAAGTTGAGCTCCTCAGTGCCGCCCTCGGTGTCGGCTTCCTCGGTGTCATTGCCTACGACCTCGGTATCCTCTTGCTCATCTTCTTCTTCATATTCGTCCACATCATCCCGCTCAAACCGGGTGTGACATGGCCTAAGTGAGAGCTCATCTTCCGGATTTGGCTCTAATGGGTAAGGCTGGCCCGTCCACACCTCGTACCAATTCGGTACGTAGAGTAGCTCGTACATGTCGAGGGAAGGTATGACGACTTGATCTCGAACCTTCACTTTGTAGCCTCCCTCGGTTTGCACGAAAATCCCGGCGCTATACCAATAATTTTTGTTGAGGAGTTGAGCGTGGGCCGGTGTGTAGCGGGTGAGATCCACTCCAAGATTCTTAGCCAAGAGGCTAACCAAATTGCCACACCATACCTCCTTGGACTTGTGGAACTTCTCGACGTAGTAGAGCCATTCGTACCCCAAATTCAAGGGGCCGGGCTCCTCGAAGAGGATGGTGCAGAAGCAAGCGACCTCCGTCCTTGTAGACCGGTTCAACTCCTTCTTCGGCCAGAATAGTGCGGCGAGGACTCTCAAGATGATCCGGAAGATGAGGTTGACTATGGTTGCCCCGGATAGAGCCGCGGTGGAGGATTGAACCTCTCCGGTGATGTAGCTCCAAGTTCGGGTCACTCGGTAGTCCTTCAAGCTATAGTCTCTAGACGGGTTTGGGAGCTCCAAGATTGCATTGAACTCCGCCATGGTGAAGTCACGGTCCTCGTTACCGAGCCGTAACCGAATGCGTCCTGCCGAGATTTTCGACGAGAAGTTGGTCTCCAAGGTGGCCAAGAACTCGGATGTGAGGGCCGAATAATGTGGCAAGCTCTCTTGCTTCAATAAGTGTGCGGCCCCAAGGATGGCAAAAGCGTCCTTGACATCCGTGTAGATGCCCGTAGAGACGGCGCTAGACTTTGAGAACCATCGAGTGTAATGGTCCTTCTCCAAGAAATCCCGATAGCGCCGTACTTGGCTTTGACTGCTCAAAATCACATCGTCCACCCGGGGTGGAGATGGAGACCCGTGGTTCCTCCTCTTCTTCTGGGCTCGGGTAGCGGGTCTACTTGAACTAGCCATAGATCCTACAAAATAATCGACAATTTTCCAAGATAAGATCCACTCAAAAATAATAGGTACGAGACCCCATACTTGGTCTCAAAATTAACCTCGGAATTATTCATAAACTACCCAATTGGGTTGTTCACGAAGCTGGCCTCGGATTAAGCATTGATGAAGTGCAGGGTCGTTAACGAGCCTGGGTGAGTCGTTAACGAGCCACCGAGAGCGAAACCAGTAATGTCCGAAATTGAATCTACCTCTAATTCAGCACAAATCAAGCATGCAATCTTATATTATTCTCCACAATTCCCTCATTGGGTAAAAGCACCCCATACTTACTCAATTACCTTTCCCGAACATGCTATAAATTTCCCGAAATTTTGACATGCAAAGTTCGAACTTTTAGATCTAGAACAAGAAAAATTCATGCTTTCTTAACTAAAGGGTTACAATAGCTAATCTATCATGGATAATCTTACCTAAAACATGAACAACTAAGCATAATCAAGAATTTTAGAACGGAATTTAGGCATGCTCATCGATCTCCTTAGAAAATCATGATTCAAGATATGAAATTTAACCCTATAGATACTCAATCATGCAAATTCAAGCAAGGGTTTAGAAATCATACCGGAGAACCGAGAATTAAAAGGACAAGGGTCGGGATCGGGGTAGGTTAACGAGCTCGTCGTCGACGGTGAAAGGGCCTTCGAACTCCGGTAACGATGGCGTCTCCGGTGGTCGTTAACGTGGGATTTCCGACTCGGTAGGAGAAAAGGGAAAGGGATTGAGAGAGTTTTGGGTTTGAGAGTGAAAGTTGGGAGAGATTGTGGTAGAATTTTGGGAGGGGTAGAAGGGTTTTTATAGGAGGGGTAAAGATAGAGGGGGTGGCGGCTAGGGTTAGAAAAGTTAACTAGGTTAGAATTACTTACCTGCCCCATATTGTGACGAATCGGGTCGTCCGAAATGGGTCGTTAACGACCCTGAGTGGGTCGTTAACGAGCCACCGTAACCTCCTTGAGTGCATTTCGACCCCTTTTTTCCTGAAATCTTGTTAGCTTAAAAAATCTTATTTCTATCTTATTTAAACTAAAAAAGAAAAAAATAAAAGAAAACTAGGAAATAATCTAAAAGAAAAATAAAATAAAATAAAATAAAATAAACCTATTCTAAAAAGCGGATTGCCTCCCGTAAGCGCTATGTTTAACGTCGTTAGCCCGACGAGCTCTCTTGCTAGTCTCATGGTGGTTCATGTCTGACCATGTTAGGGTCTTCAAATACCGTGCCTGTAGCTTTACTGCCTCTGTGCAATTGAATTGCTAAAGTGGGACCTTCTTCTTCTATTAGTAAGCTCGATATCCCTGGGTTAATGGTATAGTCCGAAAGCCAAGGTGGTTTGGGCTTTTCTGTAACCTCTGTAGTAGGGCCTTTGTGCATGGGAGCATCATTGATCAGCAGATGTGGCTCGGTGGGGGCTGTGGTGTCTGGTTCGGGTTGAGTCAAATCTAGTTGTGCCACTCCAATTGGGTCGTTAGCTTTCTGATCTAAATTGAATTCCACCCGTTCCTCTCCTATATCAAAAGTGAGGAGTCCCTTACGCACATCAACTCTTGCTCCTGCTGTGGCTAAGAATGGTCGCCCGAGAATTATGGGGACATGAGGGTCTTCAGGCATATCAAGGACAATAAAATCATTTGGTATGAAGAATTTCCCGACTTGAATAGGGTAATCGTCCACTACTCCTGTTGCTTTGACACTTGACCCATCTGCCATGTACAGATTCATGTCTACTGGTTCCAATGGTCCCATATTGGCTTTAGACCAGATTGAGAGTGGAACAAGACTAGCACTGGCACCAAGATCGCATAAAGCTTTGAACTTGTGGTTGCCTATGCCGATTGTGATTGCAAACCTCCCAGGATCTCCAAGCTTTTCTGGAAGAGCTATGGATCTGACCCCGTAGATCTTTTCCTGCTAAGAATATCTTTCAAGAATTTTGTGTAAGCCGGCATTTCACTTAGGGCCTCAGCGAATGGGATGGAAATATTAATGCCCTGAAGAATTTTAACGAAACGCTTGAACTTACTCTCAGTAGATTCCATAGATTTCTTAACTGGAAATGGAAGAGTTTTCACCATTCTCGAAACCAAGTTAGGCTCGAGAGGTGAGAGTACCGGGTCGACACTGGGGTCGTTTGGTGTCCTCGGCGGGTCGTTACCGACCCTGGTGGGGTCGTTAACGAGCCTGGGATTGAGAGGAGGACTCGGTTTAGAAAACTTACCTGGGCTGGGCTCGTCAGGAATCCTCGGAGCCTCGTCATCCTGGCTTGTAGGCTCGGTACTAGCTCTCGCTGGCTCGTTAACGAGCTGGCTGGCGAGATCTTGTTCCTCCTTCTCTTCAGCTTGAATTCTCTCCGGTAGTGTATTCCCGCTTCTAAGGTGTACTGCTGCTATTTGGCCTCTAGGGTTCTCTTCGGTACGACCCGGGAGTTGCCCTTGTGGTCTTGGAATCCGTGCAGCAAGGTCTCCTAGTTGGGAATCAACACTCTTCTTCCAAATATCGAACTCTCCCCATCTTTTATCCAATCCATTGATGCCCTATTTAATCTCTTAAGCCCATGATGGTGTCTCCTGATGGCCTGGAGGTCGATATGGTGCAGGTCGTCTATCTTGCGGGGGCCCTGTGTAATTATGATTTGCATTCTGATTGCCCCATGATTGATAGTTGTTCGACCTGTCATTGTAATTAGGCTGGTTCCTGTAGGGTCCTCTCATGTAATTCATCTCAGCTATCGTCTCAGCGGTTCTAACCTGCTCAATGTTAGTGCAAGCAGAAGTACTATGCGCAGAAGAACCACATTCTTGACATGATTGAGAGGATTTCAGAAAACTTACCTGTTTCCTCAAACGGTTGACCTCATCTTGTAAGAATTGATTTTTAACATCGGGGTCAACTTCATCTCGATTGGGCACATAGAGACGTTTTTGAGTTTGTGGAGCCTGCTGGGTTCCGTACATAGCATCGTAATTCGCCAGCTTGTCCAACAGTTCCCACGCCTCTGTCGGGTTCATCTCTATAAAACCGCACGCAGTATGCGTGTTGATGTGGTTCTTGGTCTCTGCGTTGATACCCTGGAAAAAGATTTCTTGCAATACATATAATGGTTGCCCATGAGTACGGCATTGTCTAAGCATCTCTTTAAATCTTTCCCATGTTTCAACAAATGTCTCATTAGGCAACTGGTGATAAGAGGTGATGCGTTTCCTTAACTCCGTTGTCTTAGCAGGAGGGAAAAACTTTGTAAGAAATTGATCATACAAAGTTTTCCAAGTCCTGATAGACTTAGAAGGTAGGCTCTCTAACCAGTTCAGGGCCTTTCCAGTAAGTGACCATCTAAAAGCTTTCAACAGAACATATTCTAGTGAGACACCTTCAGCAGCTATGGTGTCACATAAATCAAGAAAATTTCTAATATGTTCCATAGGGCACTCAGCAGGTTTCCCTTCAAACTGAGCCCGTTTAATCAAGGATATAAATTGAGACTTGATCTCAAAAGGTTTCTCTATCGCAGGAAGCACAATAGGAGATTCTGGCACCCTCAGTTCCGGATGCATGTATTGCTTGGCATTCCTTGGATAGGCGTTTAGCTCTTCTTGCAGTCGAGCCTTGTCTGCATTAGCGCCGTCCTTCTCGGCTCTCAGTGCCTCCATCTGGGTCCGGAGGATCTCTAGCTCTCGAGCCATCTCTTCAGCTGTGGCCATGGCTCGGTTTTCTCGGAGTCGTCGGTGCAGGGAACGTTCGGGTTCTGAGTAATAACTGGAGCTATCAAACTGAAGCCTTCTTCGTCCTACCGGCATACACTGAGAAAACAAACAAAGAAAACAAAAATTAAAAACAAAAACGGGGTCGGGCTAGTCCCGATCCCAAAGATAAACTAACAACTCGTTGCTTCCCCGGCAACGGCGCCAATTTGTTGAATAGGGTTACTCGGCCAACAAATAAATTTGTAAGTCAAGACCCCGCTGAGTACAGTGGAGTCAGGATCGTTCCACAGGAAGCAAGGTTGTTTGTCTATCAATCTAATAAAAATCAAACAAAATCAAACACAATCACTCACGAGATGCCTCGTTAACGACCTTGTCAGGATCGTTACCGAACCACCGAATATAAAAACATCAATTAACGAACTAATAAAATTCTAATTAATACTCAGTACCGAAGCAAGCTTTTAGCAACGAAGATTTATCAGAAATAATTCAATAAAAACAAATATCTAGGATAAGGGACACCACATCATAGCCAAGCATAAGAATTCATAAGTAGATAAGATCATGCCTTTAAATAGATAGAGTCATCAACTTTCATTGACTTGACAGGTAAATTAATCTATTTTCATAAACCAACTCACTCAATTGCTTGTTTTGGATCTAAAGCTTGAAACTATCGTTTTCAAACAATATCAACCTTCAAGTTACTAACTTTCTCTTTCAATCAAGTTAAAACTCAAATTACCTCAACTCCCGTTTCGGTATTAAGCACAACAAACAATCTTAATAAAAATAAAAGGCATTCAAAACACTATCTTACTTCATCAAACATGCTCAACTATGCCGGGCTTAACCCCGACCCTAGAAAAATAACTACTCACTACTCATGATTAAGAAACTAAAAACTTCAATAAAAACAAACATGAAAACAAAACTCAAACTTAAATTAATAACAAAAATATCGTCTTACAGAGAATCAGAAGAAAAACCAAAACAAAACAATCACCGCACCACAAACTCGATCAACGAACCTCGGAAACCGTCGTCACCGACCCCTCGTCACCGACTTCCGATCCGGCAGCCTTTCCTTCGGCCTTCCTTCCTTCTCCAAAACTAGCTCTAAAACTCTACTCCAAAATTCCGCCCCCCCCCCCCCCCTTTCTATGCTAGATAGAAGGGTATTTATACTAGAAAATCCTAAAAAACTAAAAAGATAAAAGATAAAAACTTTCCTAAAAAGATAGAAACAATCTCTAAAAGATAGAAATAAAATCTAAAAAGATATTAAACCCTAAAATACATATTCTATTAACCCATAAAGATTCTAAAAAGATACTCAACCGATACGGAAATAAATTCCCGCTCAGGATCGGTGAATAATAAAATAATACTCCGAATTCTTCGTCGTCGTGGCCTCGTTAACGACCCTTCACAGCCTCGTTAACGAGCCTGGGGTTTTGTTTTCTTCAACACCTCCTCTCGTTCTCTTGAGCTTCGACTTCTTAAATCTTGCACTTTCCGTCCTTCACTGTGATGTTCCAAATTTATCTCCATTTAGCTCCTTTCCTAGCTAAAACCTGCAAAATACACAAAATAGCGTAGATTCCACTTTTTTCGCAGATTTATGCAAAACTAACTAAAAACACTTAATACGAAACCTAAACTAGACAAAATTAATCCTAATAAACAAAGAAAACCTATCAAAAACTATACCAAAAATACGAACATCAACCCTCCCTTTGGAGTTGACGGATTGCTGGCAATCAAGTTCATTGACAAGGCTCTTGAGTTCAATCCCAAACTTATTGTTCTCATTGTCCCTCCTGCAACTGTGAGGTCAGGAAATGTTTTAAGTCTGTCCTTTTCTTTTTCATGAGAGCTGTTTAATTTGTCTTAATTTCTATCTGCTTCCTTGTAGATTGGATAGGAGGAACCCAACTTATAATCTTGTATGGGAGGATTTCCAGATACTTCTAGGACGGGTAATCGTATTCTGGCTTCTTGTATATTATATATTAGAATGATGCCATTTAAAGTTCATGATCAAATTATTACCAATTTGCATCTCTTACTATGTATTCAAATGATATCATTTAAAGTTCTGAGCTTCGTTTCTTCTACTTGCAGCCGTTTTATCTGCCAGGCCCCGTTGATGCCTTTCTGCCTACTGTCTGTCTGTGGGGCCGCCATGACTGGACTGTTAAGCACAGAGAAATATCTGAAAAACATGGCCATACGACAGACCACCATAAGTTACTTCTATGCACGGAAAAATATCTGAAAAGAATGGCCATGTGACAACTCCACAAGCTACTTTCTTTGCACGAAGAAATATCTGAAAGGCATGGCCGTATGATACAACACCAAAAGTTTTATCTAATTACAATGTTTATATATTTTCTAATTAGTCATGTCTAATAGTAGTTCTAGAATGTACCTTAAAAGTAATAATTACATAAGTGTAATGTGTGTATCTAGATAAGTCTCTACTAGAGAATTCCCCTCGCATCCTCTATAAGTAGGTTAAGAAGACTTGTGATGTGTCTATAAATAGGTTAAGAAGACTTATGTGTGTATAAATAAAAGAGATATATTATATAATTGAAGATTTTTCAAGTGTCTAGTTAATTTGTCCTATTTTTACAAATCAATCAACAACATTTTGGTGGATCTTAATCAATGTTAGTGTTGGAACGGTGTTGGAAACTCCATTTCTACAACATCACAATAAGGATTGAAATTTTCAGTTTTGATAAGTGAAAACTAAAATGTGCTATATCCATGTATTTCAAAGAAATTCAAGGTCAAAAACAAATTTCCTCAAGGAAACTCAAGAGCACAACAATGAAAAACTGTATGAAAGTTAAAAGAAGTTGTTCTCATAAGGGAACACAACATAGAAGGAATAGGAAAGGACCTTATAATACAAAATTTTTAAATTTAAAACAAGTGAGCCGCCCCGGTCTATGAATCTATTATGAAAGTTAAAAGAAGTTGTTCTCATTAAGGGAACTCATGAGAGACAAGTTCCCAAGAGAGGAGAACTCACATGTGAAGACAAAAACAACTTAGCGTGAAATGTGGAAACCTGTTACAAAACAAAGACGCAATCTGTTCCTCAGACTGAGCCGATTGATCTAATGATTTGATGAGCTTGAAGAGTTTGACAAAATTCAAATGGAATCACATGTGAAGAAAGTACACATACTTAGCTAACAAGACAAGGGTATTTTGGACAAGTGCACAAAGTGAAGATTGAGCTCCAAGCATCAAACGCCTATATAAGTTCATCAATAGTGCACTTGTAAATCACTTCTCACAAATTCTCAAGCAAAATCATAAAGGAGAAGAGTCAAGAAAGAAGAACAAAATCAAGAGAAGTCATCGGCGGCGAGTGTTTGATCTTGACGGCCGTGAAGTGTGTGCCAAGTGCTAGGGAACTAAGTAGCGATACAACGTAGAGTGAGTTTTGGTTTTCTTATTTTAGTTGAGCTGTTGTCTTAGTAATTAGGTCGAGAAAGTTCATTAGTCTTCCTAAAGTTTGGAGATGTTTAGGAACAAAGAAGTTTGAACTTTGTCTTGTAGTAGCTAAGGGGACAATCAATAAAACACCAAAAACGATACTAAGTGAAATAAACCAACTAATAGGGGAAAAAAGAATTCACCGTTCTAGTGGTAATCTGGTGGAGCATATGGCATCAACGTAATAATTTAGTATTCCAACAAGCCCATGATGATTTTATACAAGACTTGCCTCTCTACATACAAACACAATTACAAAACTGGGAAAGAGCTAAACATTGGGTTGAAGATGAGGAAAAACATAAGGAAAAAGGATACATCGGAAATAGGCAACAAGGTAAAACAAAAACTTGGAAAAAACCACAACACGATTTCATTAAAATCAATGTTTATGGATCCAGATTAACTAATGGACAATCGTCTGGGGGAATAGTTATAAGAGAACATAAAGGCCATGCAATAGATGTCTTAATAAAACCATATGGACACGTTTCGATAATTGTAGAAACCTTAGCATTGAGAGATGGTGTGCGTGAAGCAAAAAGAAGAAAGTATAAACAAATCGAACTTGAGGGCGACAATTTATAAGTAATTAATCAAAGCAGCCCAAGGTATCCCAAACTGTCCATGGGAGATCGAAATGATTATTTCTAATATTCTTGTTCATTTGCAAGAATTTCAAACGGTCCGAGTCTCTCATATTAATAGGAGTTGCAATGTTGTGGCTGATAAACTTGCTAAACTAGGCCACAATTCTCCTATTACTGATGTTAGGAATCATCCAGAACTTAATGTTCTCATCCGTCAGGATGCTCTAGGACGCCCTCCTTAGTCGGAGTGTCTCCTAATCCTTACCAAATAAAAATCGAAGGAAGTCATTCAAAATCCTTCTAGCGCAGGTAGGGGTTTACCCATACAACTAGTTGATTGTAGTGGGGGTCCTCTATAAAGGAACCGCACCCCATTCTATTTATTTACTTGTGTTTATCTTATTTTCGCTGCCTTGGGAATAGTCTAACGTTTGTTATCAACTCTTAGCTAACACTCACGATCCAACAATTGGTAGCAACGCATGTGTTGCTTTATATTTGTGTGTTAGTCTCACAGGTATACAGGATATTGTCGGAACTAACTCGAATTAGTCATGGGAACAACAAACCACCAAGGCTTATTGCTGAAAGATTCAAGAACTGGCATATCAAAATGAAGGATTGGATTAGAAGTCATGACTTCCAAGCCTGGTGTGTCATCAAGAAAGGGAACTTCGAAGTTGATCCAGCCATCCGTGATGATTTGTCCAAATGGGGACAAAATGAGTGGAAATGCATGGAGGCCAACTACAAGACCAAAATGTACTTCAACAACTCAATGTGCGAACAAGATAGTGACATGGTGGCCAACCTAGAAACAACCAAAGAGATGTAGGAAGCCATCCAACAAATGCACGTAGGGAGTTCCTAACTCAGAGAGGACCAGCAAATGAACGTCAGAAGGAAGTTTTTTAACTTCAGAATGGAAATGGGAGAATTTTGAGTCACTCTGTACCAATCTCGCCGAACTTTGGCTCATCAAACAAGAGATCACTGTCAAGATGAAGGTTCAACAACTATTCAATGGACTAACTGTTGAATGGGAAAATGAAAGAAAATGTTCAAGGAGAATCCAAAGAATAGGAACCTCATGCTACACTAAGTCTTCGATAAACTGATAAGCCACGAAAAACGAAAGCAAGCATAAGGAATATGACAATACAAACAAGAGAATTTCCTTGAAGCTGGCCTCGTCTTCCCTGAACATTCCATCTTTAAAAATCTTTCTTTCTTTTCTCTTCAAGCAAAATGCCAAAAATCTCCAACTTTCAAATGGCTCCTCCAAAATCAACTTTCCAATATTCTTTCCACAAACCAATTCGTCCTAAACCTTGGGTTCAGGAATAAATCGAGTCCAATCCTCGATCATTCGCCATGACCATGCTCAAAGAAAACAATGTCGAAACTGATTCGGCCCGACAACAACATATGTACAAGCTTCTCCACGACTATGTCAAACATAACTTCGACAACCCAAAAATCCAAACATTGGTCCCTTGTTTCTTGAAATCGAGATTCTAGGCCAACTTCCTCGTTTCTCGAAACCGAGATACAAGCCGATTGCGTTTTTTTCTACTAGTGAAAGGGCCAATGCACGGGGCTTAGCTTAAGAATGGTCCATAAGTGTTCGCACAAACAAGCCCAAACCAAGTTTGGACCACATGCTTAAAAGTATAAGAAAGCTCAAGCAACGCAATTACACTAGTTGCGGTTTGGGGTGAAATCGGGCGGGTCGGGTTTGGGTCTGGTCAATTCAGTTTCGGATAAGTTCGGATTCGGGTCAAATTCAGATATTTTGAAAATCGGGTCAAATTGGGTTTGATCATTTTGGGTCGGGTGCTCAATTAATCGGGCAAAGTCGGGTTTCGGACAATTTCGGTCAAGTCATTCGGTTTTCGGTGCAACTTAATTTCGGATAAGTCCGGTTTCGGGTTTAGCTAGATTTCGGATTTAGTCGAATTTCGGGTGAGTCAGGTTTCGGGTTTTTCGGATTTTGGGTGAATCAGATTTCGACTTTGGCCAAATTTCGGGTTAATCTGATTTCGAGTAAGCCGGATTTTTATTCAGACCATACATCGAATGATGATTTTTTGTAGTTGTACTACTGTAGGGTCTAAATATTTAATGATATTTATATTAAAAACATAATTACAATAAATATTCACTATTATTAATATTTTAAAACATAAATGTAATTTTCGTATAATTTCGGGTCGGGTAACTTCGGATTTTCGGCTGATTTCGGGTCGGGTAACTTCAGATTTTCAGATGATTTCGGGTCGAGTAACTTCAAATTTTTGGATGAGTTCGGGTCGGGTAGTATCGGATATCGGGTTGCATCAGGATAGTCCATTCGGGTATAATCGGTTTTGGGTTAATCTCGTGTTCGGATTTTTTCGAATTCACATCAAAACTGTCCGGGTCAAACATATCTCAGATACAAAACTTTTTATTTTTTTCTTAGATCGGTTCGTGTTCGAAGCCGGGTTGATCGGACGGGTTTCTCGGGTCGGGTCAAGTTTTGCCAGTCCTAGTTGCGATCGTATACTCATATCATCCAAGAATATAACAATTTATGCCAAAATTTGTACGTACCGATACAATTATACATGAAGATGACAAAACGACCTTGTAAATAGTTCTTTCAACTGTTTTTTCACGAGTATATATGTAGATATCCCTAGCGTACCCTCAACTCCAATTAACTTATACCTATATCAGTATTTGTATGTGACTCGATCTCCATCTCGATCGATCAATGTTGAGGTTAATTAGTTATATGGAGACCAACTGCTTGAGATTGATGGGGTAGGTGAAATGAAGCGAGTCGTTGAATGCAGCATCGACCACAAAACGATTGGCGGCTTCTGTGGGGTGGTACAAATCCCAGAACAAGTACTCGCTTCGGTTGGCGCAGTACTTGGAAATTGGTAAGCACGGCACCTTTGCGTTTAGCTTGCCTAACCCACAACATGCTGCTTTCACCTCTTTGAGTCCTGCATATTGGAATAATCATACAATTATTTTTGATACTAAATTTGTTTTTATTAACCCTAATACGATTTAGAAAAACTGACTTCGGACATCTAGTCAATCGAATAAGCCTCGAGGTTAGTACTCAGAGGTCTTCGGTTAAACGACAAATAAATTAGATCGGATGAAGTAAATACGAATGGTTGTCTAAATGCGGACTATATAGTGAGAATGATACCATAAAGCTGTGGATTTTGGATGAAGTCGAGGAGGGAATCGTAGGTGTTAAAGTAAGTGTAGTGAAAGCCCTGAAGTTGTGCGCTGAGTGCCTCGAGAACCGATCGTAGACCGCGGTTGTAGTCGGCGGCCATGGCGTTTGCCGGTGCATTACAGTCGCCCGTGTCGCTCTTAAGCCTTTGTTGTGGACAACAACCAATCGAGCCTACGCCTATCATTGCAAACTTGCGCCCTCCTAAATCATATAGACGCTGCATGCAACATAACACAAACTTTATTACCTTGTAAAAACAGAATAGGCCGGACTAAGATAATGTCTTATCCAAACATCCCATTTAACAATTTTATGGGCCCAGTGGGCTGGTGTGGCCCATGTAAGTTAGTTTGGAGGAAATCTGAGGTACCTGAAGCTGTGCTTTGATGGTGGTGACCATCGAGCCAACGAACTGCGTTGGATTCATGTGTTTGCTAATGTTGGAAGAGGGTGCATGGTATCCCAGGATGTCGTTGCTCCCGATTATGAGGGCGTGGATGGCCTTCGATTGAAGCTTTTCCAAGTCAGATTCCCCGAGTTGTAGCACCATCTGGGCGCGAACTCTCGAGTAGTACTCGATCTGTTTCGTCAAGGGAATGGCTTGCCTCTGAATTTGATGCAAGTTACCATATTAGTTAAGTGGAAGCATTATTTATAGGTAAAAATAAAATTGAAATTTTTTTTTTATTAAATTATGTTATTTATCAGCTGTTCAAAATTCACTAACTCTATAGATAAAACTAAATTGCAGTTCTATTATATTCATTTCGATATAAATAATATGGAGAAAAAAAATATTTTGTACGGAGTATTTCTCAAGGGTTAAATACATACAGAATCGAAAGATATACGGTAACTAGACTGACAAGGATAAGATTTGTAGCATGGACAAAAGGTGTTCGTAGATAACTAAAAACAAAAACAATTGCAGCGGTTATATTTGACCTGGCAGAACTTGACCTACAGCAATGAATTTCACACAACAATAATGTCTGCACAACCAAAATTCATAAATGACCCCATCGAGTATCGACCAACAAATTTCATTATTTTGCTTGACTTAATTTTTAAGGAACACATTTTTTTATTTTAAAAAGGACGGCCTTTACGCATTGAATAGACTCATACCTTATACTTGATCGTGTGATGACTTTCAACTTCAAATAACATACAACCCCAAAATGTTCGGACCGACACCTACACCTAACCTAAAGATGAAGCAACCCAATTTAAACCCAACTCGATTGAGACTAAAGAGGCCAATTTGAAAGAGAGAGAGAGTACTTACAAAAAGTTGATCGGTGCCATTGAAGATGCCAGCACCGCCAGAGGCGAAGTTAACGCCGGTTTCAAAGTTAGTCATCTTCCCCCGAACCATGTACAGATACGGTGGTGGAGACGACAGCCCTAGCTTCTCGGCTGCAAATTAACAAGAATAATTTTTTTAATTTATTATATAGTATGGAATAAAAAAAAAAGCATATTATTTTAGTTTATAAATAGAGTCTTATATATACTCAGTATTACACAACCTAGAGATCGATTTAATGTAATCTATGAACAATCCAATCAACTTTGCTATCCGAACATTTATTTATTATTTATGACTAAATTTATATTCAATTCACACAAGTAATCAAATAAACGGACCCCATATTGAAGAAAATCGATCAAATTAAAGGCTCAAGTTATAGAGTAGTTCAGGGCCGAACTCTATAGTTGACCTTCGTTTATACTGAGGTCCATCCGATCCCTAGTGGCCAAGAGAATATATAGGGTCATGATGTGGATCGAAGAAAAGTTAAATCCCTTGACATTCAAATTGGCCTTTGCTTACTATCGATCTATCGAATCACAACTTTACAGCTGAGTTATTCATAAGCTGTAAAATGCTCCGCATCTCTGCTTTTGCTTTGTGTGGCCGCTGAATATTAAAATAGGGGTTCTTTTTTTGATGCTTCCAATCGTCCACTTTATTTTTCTGATAAAGTATCCCCCAAGCTGGATTTGCATGATTAATTAAGAAAACAAATTGTATACGTAGCTGAAGCATTCCTCAAGGTTACTAGCTAGGGAGGCCCGAGGAATGTGCAAATTAAAGTGTGCATTTGCACAAGACCGTCCTAAAATTATCAAGCCTAATATAATTATATAATAAAATGTTTAAATTTTTTTGATAAGTTGAAGTACATTGTTTAATTGGTTTCACATCTTGGGTTGGCCGGGTTCAATTGTGTTCATGAATCAATTTCGGGCTATGTTCAAACATTGTAATATATATATATATATATATGATGAGTTTGCAAGTGAAGAGGAAGAGTGGATATAAATATAATTATAGTACGTACCGAGAAAATCAGGGGCGTTCTTGCCATTGCAGAACCTGCCGGTGGGCTTGTGTGTGGGGAAGTCGACGCCGTTGTGAGGGAAGTCGGCCTTCACGATCGAAACCTCCAGGTAGTTGTTGTTCCCCACGTCCGCCAGCGAGTCTCCGAACACGTACACTGCCGGCGCCAGCGGCTCCGCGCTTCCAATCAATGCGTGGCTTGCAAATATGATTATTACCTGCATACACAATCCGATTTTACTAGCGTACGGATACCCGGCTCCATCTCTCTGTTTTGAACCGTTAATTTTCTTAAATAATTCCATAACTCCCTCTGTTTAGTTTGTTCAGTAGAGAGAGATAGGGGTTCGTTCGAGTGTGTGTGGGTATGAGGGTGAAGCGAAGAACAAGTTTGGAATTTATAAGGGGGAAGAATGGCATGGGTGGTGAATGGTGATGAGGTGTCTTTGACAGTTTGACTAATCCTGGCTTCGATTGCGCGTCCGCACTTTTTCTGTTCCATACCCTATACGGAATACATAATGTTTTGAGGTCTGATTAGTTGTTTATTTTTATTCTTTTTAGGGTAAAATTGAGGTTTCATTAATGGTGATCGAGTAGCAATGGCCTAACAATTTCATCCAACTCATGGGTTTGAGTTGGGTCATTGAAGTCCAGTACATATCGGTCATTTCGATCGGGTCACTTCGGGTAGTTTATGTAATTTAACATAAACTATATACTCCCTTTGTTTAAAAATAATTATTTATAGATAAAAGTGCACATATATTTAGGGGAAAAAATCTTTTAAACACCCCTATAAAATGGTACTTTCTACTCCAAAAAGTTGATTTGGGAAAAGTGTATGTTTAGTGTGGTGTAATTACTAAGGGTATAAATGGAAAAAATTATTATATGAACAACTATTGTGAAACAATAAAAATTGTCTATATGGACATCTATTTTGAAACGGAGGGAGTATTATATATAAAATATGTACTAGAAATATTATGTATGTACGTATAAGTTATTTTTTTTTTGAGCATATAATCGAGCTTGCTTATGAGCAAATGAGCCGAGTTATCTTGTGCTCAAGTACAATTTGTTGATCTTTCGAGCCTTAAAATTGTGCACGAATTTGACTCGTTTATAAGTCGAGTCACACACAAACAAAATTTAACCAATCTAAAAACTGAATTTTCCACAAAAACTTTGTTTATTTACTAACCCTAGCTAATTTTCCGTGTTTGATAGCCTTAATGAAAATTTGACATCACCCAAATTTCGTCATGATAGATCATATATCGAATATTCATAATCAAGTCCATATAGACAGAGACTAATACAACTTATTTTCTTTTTTGGTCGAATACAACTTATTTTCTTAAGTTTGTTGTCTAATGAAGTTACGTACTCAAGCCTCAACGTCCAGGGGGCTTCATACAATTTCGTCCGTTCACATATTATACGTCGACCTAGCTAGTTGTTTTTATTTAAACAAGTCTCTTAGGTTGAGAATCCCACCTTTGAAATATAAATTGAAACTGTCTAGCACATATATTATTGGGTTATTTCTTCTATTGTCAATTGGTATTAGAATAGAACCTCACTCGGCTTGTGTGTTGGGCTTACATACGCCTGATCTATCGGCGGGCTCGTTTCCTGTGCATGGTGGGTGCTTTCGGCTAAAAAGAGAATGAGATGCCCCCACCCAGGGTTGAAAGAGAATGAGATGTCCCCACAGGGTTGAGTTGGCTATTGAGATACCACCACCCGTCACTGTCATCGGGCTAGCTATAAAGAGATTGAAATGCTAGACCATATATACTCTTGGGTCTGGGCTTACATACATCACTTAATCCATCGGCCCATGAAAAGTTTAATATCTTAAAACTCATCACTTAATCCATTGCATGCTAATATGCTGTGTATCCGGTTAGGGTCACTTGAAAATGGAACAATGTGAACATTAATTAAGGACGACTGAACAATGTGTCACATTTGAATGAATAATTTTTCACTTCACTCACGTCTTATTCTTAGGATCTGTTAAGTTGGCCCTAAATTGATTGCCCGATTGGGAATACTACAGGCGTTCTATAATTTCCATCCCAATTCCATTCACACTAATTTAGTAGAAAAAATTGACAATATTGCGTTTAACCCTTTTGTATTAACGCGTCGACGGTGCGAGTGCGATGTGGACGGCAGCAATACAAGTGTGGGCTAAGCCATGCACTGCAAAATGGAAAGCCCCACACTCAACTCATCATGTCACATACATAAATATATATGTGGATACCAATTATTCATCGATCAAGGCTTTGATTTTCTTGTTTGTGGGATAAAATGGGGTAGTTGTGGTTGTAGTTGTGACTTGTAATTGTAGGCCTAATTGTTGCTCATTTGACACAAATGAGCCCGTTGAATTGTGAAAGATTTTAGGGAAAATTGCATTTAACTACCTTTTATATTACTATTGTTACATTTTACAATCCTTTATTTTTTTTTCAACACTTAATCACCCTTTATTTATATTTATGGAACATTTAACCACCCTTTGACAGATTGTATTAGGATATAAATCTTGTAGAATATCTTTTGTATATATCTTTGCCTTATTCTGTTATATCTTGGGCTCCAAGATTTACCGTGTACAAGTATATAAACCCTCATCGGATGTTTAATGAAATCATCAGATTCACACAAAATAACTTATCTTATATGGTATCAGGATTTTCCGATCCTAACCACCTCTTTGCTTCCGCAAAACCCTAACGTCTCAACATGATTGACGACATTAACGACGGTTCCCTCACACCGGCGGCAGTCACTCCTTCTGATGACTCCTCCACCAAAGGAACTCTCCTGCTTGCTGCTTCTGGATCTCCATCCAATTTGGCGCTCAACTTTCCGACACTCAACATCAAACTTGATCGTAACAATTATACGCTTTGGCGTCAATACGGTTAAGTCTTCTCTAGAGGCTTATGCTGTTGATGGGTTTCTCAAATCCGATAGTGCACCACCATCAACTTTACTAGTTGCCTCTAGATCGGATGCTCAGCCAATTGACAATCCTGCCTTTGCCGCTTGGACACAAAAAGACAGGTTCATTCTTCTTTGGATTCGTTCTATGCTTTCTACTCTATTGGCTCAAGTTGCTCGCGCTAAAACCACACATGAGGCATGGACAATACTTGAACGTATGTTCTTTGCCCAGACTCGAGCACGCTCTATGCATCTTAAGCACCAGATGCAGAATCTTAAAAAGGGTAACCTTAGTATTCTTGATTATGTTGAGAAAAAGCGCGGATTTTCCGACGCTCTTGCTGAATGCAATTATATTGTTTCTGATGAAGACTTTATTGAATGCCTCCTCAATGGCCTGGATTCTTCCTATGCGGCTTTTCTTACATCTTTCAATATGCAGAAACATCCGATTTCTTCGGACGAATTATTAGGTCTATTATTACAGGAAGAAGAGAGGATCAATGCATCTCTTCAACCCGTTTTAGACATGGCTCTCTATGCTAACACGGCTTCACGATCCTCTCGTGGTTCTAACTCATCGAGCCGTGGTGGATCTTCATCTTCTGATTCGCCTACTACTCGCCCGACGTGTCAGATCTGCGCAACACCAAGGCACGAAGCCATAAATTGTTGGCAGCGATCTAATTTATCTGAATTTCCACCGACAAAACCTAATTATCACACTCGGGGCGGTCGTCGTGGCGGGCGCGGGGGACGCGGTGGCGGCTGCGGCAACTCCTCTCACGTGATCAATGATCAGCAGCAACCGCAAAATTTTTATGGTCAGCAGCAGCCTCTGTATGCCCAATCGAATCAATATCAGGCACCTCCTCCACGTCAGACTTACTATGTCGGCAATCCACCCTCAACTTTAGTTGATCCCAATTGGTGCTTTGATTCTGGATCCAATAGCCATGTCACCTCTGATTTCGGTAATCTCTCTGTGCACTCTGATTACACTGGCAATGATGGCTTATAGGTCGGAAACGGTACGATCCTTCCTATTACGCATTTGGGCAGCAATTCATTACCTTCTTCTTATAAACCTGTTCAATTGCGTAACATTTATTTGTGCCTCATATTAAGAAAAGCTTACTCGGTGTTTCTTAATTAACCCGTGATAATGATGCTTATATGATTTTTTACCCTACTTGTTGTTTTGTGAAGGACAAGCAGGGGCGAACACTCCTCAAAGGAACCGTTGAAAATAGACTTTACCACATTACATCATCAAACCCGCCTTCACCTCCTCCTCCTTGAGCTTATCTTGGTGAAAAGACTTCTCTTCAAATATGGCATGAGCGCTTTGGTCACCCGAATGAGTCAGTTTTTCATCGTCTAGTGTCTAGGTTTAATTTACCTGTTTCTTCTAATAATCTCAAAATTGTTTGTGAGTCTTGTCAATTGGGAAAAGTCATAGACTTCCCCTTTCTGATCGCCATTTGTCTAGTGTCTTTCCTTTTGAGTTAGTTTATTCAGACGTTTGGGGCCCTGCTCCCATCTCTTCATTCAATGGCAATATTTATTTCTTAATTTTTGTTGATGACTGTACCAAATTTGTTTGGATTTATTTTCTCTCCCAAAAATCACAGGTTCTCCAAACTTTTCAACTATTCCAACAAATGGTTGAAACTCAGTTCTCCACAAAAATCAAACAGTTTCAATCCGATTGGGGTGGCGAATACAGAAATGTGTCTACCTTTCTTCAATCTCAGGGGATTATTCATAGAGTGTCTTATCCACATACACAGTCCCAAAACGGGGCGGCAGAACGTCGTCATCGAACCATAGTTGAGAAAGGTCTAGCCTTGCTATCCCATTCTAAGTTGCCTCCTCTCTTTTGGGAACATGCCTTTCATACAGTCGTTTACTTACATAACAGAACCATACCTCCAATTTTAAATTTCAAATCTCCCTTTGAGGTTCTGTATAACAAAATCCCTGATTATAAATTTCTTAAAAGTTTTGGTTGTCTTTGTTATCCATTTCTTAGGCCATATATATCCAACAAACTTGAGTATCGGTCCTCACCTTGTGTCTTTATTGGTTATAGTTCCAAACACAAAGGGTACTTATGCCTTAATGTCCCGACAAATCGGGTGTACATCGCGCGCCATGTCATCTTTGATGAATCAACATTCCCTTACCCTTCTCACCTTCCAAATTCGGACACCACTGCTGAGAATCAACCTGCCCCGCCAGCCTCACTTCTCCAACTAGCCGCTTCGCCTTGGCCGATTACGCCTAATCCGAGCACTTCTCCGCTTACTTCGAGCATTTCCCCGCCATAAACAACGACAGCCTCAGCCTCCGCAACCCCCTCTCCAATCCCATCGAACCCATCACCTACCATGCAGCCTCAAATGTCACCACAGCCGCCTCCAAACAACCCGCCTATTCAAGTGGAAAGTCCGGCTTCGCGGTCCTTAGATGGTGCGCTAGCCTCGACTACCTCTCCAAACACATGTATACATTCTGACTCCTCCATCCCATCTTATTTTCGGCCTGTTGAAAACACCACTCATAAAATGATTACCCGTTCCAAAACAAACAGCCTCAAACCCAAATCTCTCAATACCTCCAAACACCCCTTGCCCATCTCCCCTTACTTATGTTCCGAACCAAAAACATTTCTTCAAGCCTCCAAACATCCCGAATGGCAAAATGCTATGCAAAATGAATATGATGCCCTTTTACGTAATGGGACTTGGACACTTGTACCTCGTCCTTGTAATTCTAATATTGTTGGTTGTAAGTGGGTCTACAGGATAAAACGAAATGCAGACGGTTCAGTTGAGTGTTACAAGGCACGCCTTGTTTCCAAAGGCTACAATCAGGAAGAAGGCGTTGATTATTTTGATACTTTTAGTCCGGTTATTAAACCGACTACTATTCGTGTTATTCTTACTCTGGCATTACAGCACTCTTGGCCGATTCGACAAATGAATATTAATAACGCTTTTCTCAATGGAGATCTTTCTGAGCAAGTTTATATGTCTCAGCCACCGGGCTTTACTGATCCTACTCGGCCTAATGATGTCTATTTACTCCGCAAAGCTCTATATGCCTTAAAGCAGGCGCCCCGTGCTTGGTTCACCAAACTTCGTCAGTTTTTGCTTGGTCATGGATTTCGGCCATGCCGTTCTAACACTTCTCTCTTCATTCGGCGCCATGGTTCCAGTGTTCTCTACATCTTGGTTTATGTGGATGATCTTCTGATAACAGGCTCCTTGTCCGATGACATTGACAGATTTGTCCGTCTTCTTAATTCGGCCTTCGCTCTCCGTGATTTGGGGCCCATCCATTATTTTCTAGGGCTCGAACTTAAGAGAGGTCGTGATCACATTTTTCTCTCTCAGCAAAAGTACATTCGGGAACTTCTGGAACGCAGCAAAATGTGTGATGCTAAGCCAATTTCGTCACCAGCTGAGCCGGCCTCCAGACTGCAACGATCAAGTGATCCATTGTCTGATCCATCTTTTTATCATATTATTGTTGGTGCACTGCAATATGCTACAATCACTCGTCCCGAGATATCTTATGCTGTTAATCGAGTTTGCCAGTACATGCATTCCCCTACTGAGTCCCACTGGCTGCGGTGAAACGCATTCTGCGTTATCTAAAAGGTACCATTTCGACCGGTCTTATCATTCGCCCATCTGTTGATCATCGTTTGGTTGCCTATTGTGATGCCGGTTGGGCCTCTGATGGTGATGACTGTAGATCTCAGCATGGTTTCGCCATCTATTATGGTGGTAATCTCATTAGTTAGTCGTCGAAAAAGCAACATGTTGTTGCCAAATCTAGTACCGAGGCTGAGTATCATGCTATTGCTTTTACATCTACTGAATTAATCTGGCTCCAACAAATTATACAAGAGTTACAGACTCGTTTACGTAATCCTCCTATCATTTTATGCGATAATTTGAGTGCCACTTATATGTCCGCTAATCCAGTCTTTCATCAACGCTCTAAGCATATCAAAATTGATTACTATTTTGTTCGAGAGCAAGTTGAAGACGGTTCTCTTATTGTTCGACATGTTCGTGCTCAAGATCAAACTGCTGATATTTTTACTAAAGTTGTTGGTACTGCTCGGTTTATACAACTACGATCCAAGCTTCATGTGGTTCCACCTCCATAAGCTTGGGGGGGGGGGGTATTAGGATATAAATCTTGTAGAATATCTTTTGTATATATCTTTGCCTTATTCTGTTATATCTTGGGCTCCAAGATTTATCTATGTACAAGTATATAAACCCTCATCGGGTGTTTAATGAAATCATCAGATTCACACAAACTTATCTTATAGATTGTGTTGTTAACTCTGTTAAATATATTGAAATAATTTTTGCTTTTATTTTTTAATTTCTTTTAAAAAAATTAACTATTCCTATAACCCCCAATTTATTTTCTCCGTTTAAAATTGAGAAGAATCCCCTCTCTTCTCCACTAATATCTTGTTCTTTGCCTACTCCACTGTACATCATTTACAACCAAATTTTGTAAGTCTCCAGATAGAGAAGAATACTCTCTCTCTCTCTCTCTCTCTCTCTCTCTCTCTCTCTCTCTCTCAAATGCCTTAATTTTGTGAGTCTCCATATTTACACCAAAGGATGCCATTGATGGAGCTCCATCAATGAACAAACCTCCATATTCACGCCGTCTTCGAGCGGCGGAAAAAAGACCTAGATTTGGTCAGTGTGGAAGATAGAACCCTAATTTTTATAAATTGTGGATTTTTGTAAGAAAACAGATCACTGTAGGCGACAAGCAACTATATGTAGGCCGAAATTTTAATGTGTGTAGGGACGAATTATTGTGTCGTGGTAGAACCACTGCCTTAGAAGCAAAAACGCCCTATCAACGGTGCAAGTCAAATTCTGGCATTCCGCCCCCCAAGGTTAGCACAACTCTCCTCGATCTCGTGCACTCGAGAAAGAAGAGATGAGAATGAAAGCTTCAGAACAGAGAGGAGAGGGGATTTGTGAAAACCAGAGAAGAAAAGATTTTCGGATGATCTGGAGGAGATAACCAATGGGAGATTAAATTAGATAATATGAATTAACCACCCACGATCAGCATTACTCCCATATCTGAAAAATCTCTCTTCAGTTATGGAAAACAAGATAAAAACGTTTGACCAAATCTTATCAGTTACAAAATTTAAAAGATTTTGAAAACTGAGTGATTATGGAAGAATTACGGCAAATTAATCCGCAACCCTCGTGGCCCAATTTTATAAAAATAATTAAATCATCTCGAAAAAAGATAAGCCCCAGCACAACACCGCACATGTGTCACAAGCCGAGCCGGACAGACGGCGGCGCGCGCGAGGGAGCATTCCTCTCTTGACTCTCTAACAAATGGAATGACACTAGCCTTTATAAGGCACACCAACTACCTCCACAATTCCGATGTGGGATAGTAGCTCAAATTGAGCATTTCAAATAGTGCATTCACGTGAATATGTACTGCATTATAAATATTGGAACTTTATACTCATATTAAATTCCAACATTCCCCCACTAATGCAGAACATTATCGCATTTCTATTCTAAATTATTATTAGGCTAGGTGCTTAAATGGTATCTTTCGATTTGAACCATTCACCTTAGTGAATTCAGGAATACTCTAAGATCAGAAGTGAAACTAGTCTTGAACTTTGACCTTATTTAGAGTGTTACCTAAAAACACACACTTCACCAATGTACCTTCCATTCCCGCAATTGAGATCTCACTTCATGAGTCTCACTCACTTCGGATGCTCATGAGTGCTTGTTACAAGACTTCACAAGTCCAAATGCACTCACGTAGGTGATCTCATCAAGTTTGTCTCATTACAAACCACCCTTTCAGGGCTATGAAATCATTAAGAGCTTATAGCTCATCCTCTCATTTATCTTATTCCATATCACCATAGGATTAAGAAAGTTTGAACTTTCATACAGGCCTCAAGCCCATTCCCCTCGATGATTCCAGGACTATTTTCCTGTTTAACCCTTTAGTTAAGGGATCTGCAAGGTTCCTTTCGAACCTTATATACTCCATGGTAATCACAACATTCAAAATCAAATGTCTCACAGCCTCATGTCTAATGCGTATGTGCCTTTTCTTACCGTTGTAAGCACTACTCTTGGCAACGCATATAGCTGCTTGAGAATCACAATGTAGAGATATAGGAGGTGTTGGCCTCCCCCACAATGGAATGTCCTCCATCAAGTTTCTCAACCATTCAGCCTCTTGTCCTGCTAAATCAAGGGCTATAAACTCGGATTCCATGGTGGAGCGAGCTATTACTGACTGCTTAGCAGACTTCCAAGATATAGCTGCACCACACAAGGTAAATACATATCCACTAGTAGAATTCACTTCATCATTGTCAGATACCCAATTAGCATCACAACAGTCCTCTAACACATTAGGGAATTTCACATAGTGTAAACCCCAATCCATAGTACCTCTAAGGTATTTTAATAATCTCTTTAGAGCAAGCCAATGTTCATTGATAGGATTATGGGTATATCTACTTAGTCTACTAACAACATATGCAATATCAGGCCGAGTATAATTCATTAAAAACATCAAACTTCCTATTATCTTAGCATACTCAGATTGGGAAACACTATTCCCTTTATGTTTTTTCAATTTCATGCTAGAGTCATAGGGAGTTCTTACAGGCATGACATCATAAGAATTAAATTTCTTTAGTATCTTTTCTACTTAATGAGATTGAGACAAGGTGAAGCCATCTTTGGATTTAGTCACTTTCACACCCAAGATCACATCAAATTCACCTAAGTCTTTCATTTCAAATTTTGACGACAAGAAATATTTAGTTTTATTAACAACATCTATGCGTGTTCCCATAATTAGCATGTCATCAACATACAAGCATATAATCACACATTTTCCATGAATCAATTTAGAATACACACATGCATCTGAATCATTCATAGAGAAACCAAAGCTCAGAATCGTTTTATGGAATTTTTCATACCATTGCTTTGGCGCTTGTTTCAACCCGTATAAAGATTTCTTGAGCTTACACACCTTATTCTCCTTACCAACTATTGCAAAACCCGAGGGTTGTTGCATGTATATTTCTTCTTCTAAATCGCCGTTAAGGAAAGCTGTCTTAACATCCATCTGATGCACAATTAGATCATGAGTGGAAGCTAAAGCAATCAAAGCACGAATAGTAGCGATTTTGGTCACCGGTGTTTAAGTGTCAAAATAATCTATTCCATATTTTTGAGTGAACCCCTTAATTACTAGTCTTGCCTTATATCTATCGATTGAACCGTCAGTTTTCAACTTCTTCTTGAAAATCCGTTTACAACCAATAGCTTTACTTCCTCTAGGCAAGTCTGTTATTTCCCATGTTTGATTAGACATGATCGATTCTAATTCACAATCAATAGCTTCCTTCCAGAAACTAGCATCTATAGAACTTATAGCCTCTTCATATGTCTTAGGATCATCTTCTATCTTTTTGTATGGCAAGACACTTGCCACACAAGAATAATATGAGAATCAATCCTAATACATAAGATAAGATTGTGATCTTTAGATAATGGAAACAAGATAATCTATCTAAGGTGAAGATAATAGAACATATATCAATATTCCCCCTCAAAATTGGCGCCATTTGGAGAGATCGATTTTGGAGACTAATTGATCAAATCTTGGCTTGTGTAATGGCATTTGTAAGGGCATCAACAAGCTGCTCATCAGTGGAGACAAATGACACCCGAAAATGACCATTTTTAACATGTTCTTGAACAAAATGATAGGCAAGAGCAATATGTTTCATTCTAGAGTGAAAAACTGGATTGATGAAAAACTGGATTGACACTTAGATAAGTAGCTCCAAGTTTATCACAATAGAGAACCAGTTATTGAGTGAGTTGAGCTTCCAATTCTCGGAGTAAAGAACGAACCTAAATGAGGCAGCAAAAGCGAGTGCTTTGTACTCAGCTTCAGTTGACGATCGTGCAATGGATCGTTGCTTGCGAGAACTCCATGAAATAGGAGTACGCCCGAGATAGAGAATGTAACCTGTGGTGGATAAATAGTCATCCTTATCTCCGGCTTTATCCGCATCCAAAAATGCATGAAGGTTGAGAGGAGACGAAGAGGAGAAGGAGATGCCACGATCAATTGTGCCAGCAAGATACCTCAAGAGTCGTTTGAGCACAGACCAGTGTTCCGATGTCGGAGCTTGCATAAAATGGGACAATTTGTTGACACTGTAAGCAATGTCTAGACATGTGATGCAAATATATTGAAGGATGCCAACTAGAGCACGATAGTCTGTAGGATATGGTAGAGGAGCACCCAAATTTTTGAGTAACGAAATTAAAGCCGACATTGGAGTAGAGCAAGGTTTGGTAAGATCCATACCAGCTTTATGAAGAAGGTCAAGAATATACTTCCTTTGGTTGAGAAATAAGCCATCAGAAGTGGGAAGAACCTCAACACCCAAAAAATAGGATAAAGCACCAAGATCTTTGATGGAGAACGTGGAGCCGAGAGCTCGAATCAAGGACTGCATGAAAGGCAAGTGACTCCCAGTAATGATAATGTCGTCGACATAAACAACCAGAAAAAGTACATGAGAACCACGCTTATAGATGAACAAAGATGGATCGACAATGGAGTTGCGAAACCCTTGACGGAGAACATAATTACGGAGCTCATTATACCACATACTTGGAGCTTGTTTGAGCCCATAAATAGCCTTACGTAATTTGCACACATGCTAAGGGGACGTTTTACTAATGAATCCCGACGGTTGAGCCATCTAAACATCTCCATGAAGAGTACCTTGTAAAAAAGCATTGTTCACATCAAGTTGATGGAGAGGCCAGCCACGAGACACAGCAAGAGCCAAAATGACTCGAACTATTACAAGTTTAATAACTGAAGTGAACGTCTCATGATAATCAAAGCTAGAGCGTTGATGGAAGCCCTTAGCAACAAGACGGGCCTTATACCTATCAATAGAGCCATCGGGTTTTTATTTGATGCGAAAGACCCACTTGCACCCGACAAGATTTTGATCAAATGAAGGTGGAACTAACGATCAGCTTTGGTTAGAACAAAGCGCATCGAACTCAGTTTGCATAGCCCCACGCCAGTTAGGGTCTTTGAGGGCTTGGGTGATATTTTGTGGTTCTTTGAAAGGGGAAAGATGAGAGTGAAGGTTAAGTTTGGTAATCGGTTCTGTAATGTTGTTTTAGGACCTCGTGACCATGCCATGTGTACGTGGTGGAGACATAGAAGGAGATGAAGTAGACGTGGTGGAGGAAGCGGACATGTTATTGGAAGATGAGGCAGAGGGAGAAGCACTAGGGTTTTGTTGCAAAAAAGGTCTAGGCGGCAAACTAGGGCTAGGCGGCAAACTAGGGTTTTGCAAATTAAGGTTCGGTGGTTGAAGGGCGAGTGAGGGCGTGTATGAAGAGTGTGGGGCCAGTGGTTGGGACGTAGTGTGAGCCAAAGGTTTTGGGTTTGACTGGGAAGGAGTGGTGGCCGAGCTTGATGGGTTAGGCAAGGTGGGCGAAGCTAGAAGATGGGCAGCGAAATTAGGGTTTGGAGAGGTGGTGGGACTAGCACTTGAATCCGAGGCAATTGAACCCCATGCCTCATCATAAGAGCTAGTTTGTGGCATTTGTGGAGCGTGGGAATGAGGTAGCCAAGGAAAAGAGATTGAACCCCACTCTCTACCAAGAGAAGCCTCATTTGGTGATGGTTTGGTTAAGGTAGAGAAAGGAAATTCGGTTTCAAGAAATTTAACATGTCTAGAGGTGTATATATTATTTGTGGAAGGATATAAACATTATAGGCACTTTGAGTATGAGAGTATCCTATAAACACACAAGGAATAGACCGGTTTTCAAGTTTATGAGTCGTGTAGGGACGAATGCAAGGAAAGAAAAGACATCCGAAGCTTTTCAATTTCAAGTTATTGGGCTCAACTTTTGTAAGGATAAAAAATGGTGTTCTATTATGCAAGATTCGTGTTGGACGTCTATTAATCAAATAGACAGCCGTGAGAAGAGCATGAAGCCAAAAAGTGAGCGGAATTTTTGCAAAGTTAAGCAAAGAAAGACCGGTTTCAATGATATGTCGATGATTCCGCTCGGAAATCCCATTATGTTCTGGGGTATGCGGTGGTGTCGTGAGGTGAGTAAGGCCGTGATCTCCAAGAAAGGATCTCAATGCAATGAACTCACCACCATTATCACTGAAAGTATTTCGATTTTTGTTTTGAAGTGGTTTTTCATTAAGGCTTTAAATTTAACAAAGGTGGAGTATGTGTCCGATTTTTTCTTAAGAGAATATAACCAAATATACCGGAAAAAATGATCCACAAATATAATGTAATACTTAAATCCATCAGTAGAATAAACGGGAGATGTCCATACATCCGAAAAAACAGCTTCTAAAGGATAATGAGATGCAACAGTAGAATCATGAAACGGAAGTTTGTGACTCTTGCTTATTTGACACGAAACACAACTGGATTGAGTAAAACGAAAACCTAAATTAAAACTTTTGTGAAGAAATTCCATGGTAGCGGTTGATGGATGACCAAATTTGTGATCAAGAACGGTTGCAGGATGAAGGCTTACGGTATTGACGGTCGGAGAACGACTTGGCCATACGTAAACTCCATCTTTATAGGGTCCTTCAAGAATTGTTTTGCCCGTAGAAAGTGCCTTTCACATAAAAACGATCGTGTAAGAAAATCATGCCACATTTATTGTCAGCACAAAATTTTGAAACATACTTTTAGACATTTTTTGAACACAAAGGACGTTTTCAAGTTGGAAAACACAAGTTGAGCCTTTTAATGAAAGAGAGCCAGGATGTAAAATTTGCAAACCTGTACCGTCGCCTACATACAACTCATCCGATCCCGGGTAGGGGTAGTGAAGGGCAAGGTTGTTAAGGTCGTTGGTTACCGTATGGGATACACCACTATCAACAATCCAAGGGGAAGAGGATGAATCAGTAGTGACAACATTGGCTTGGGCAGGGAAGCGAGCCGAGGAAGGTAAACGGACGTTGGGATAGTCACGCTTGAATTGAGGGCATTGAGACACAATATAACCTTGTTCACGACAAATTAGGCATTTGCCTTTGAAGGGTTTGGGTTGGCGGTTAGAGTTGGAACGCAGGGTTAGCAGCTTGGAGAGCATTATTTGCACCAAGAACAGTTTTGGACGGCGCTAGATGCGAGCCATCGAGAAATTTGTAGAGCCCGAAGCCTTTCAGCGTAGCCTCGATTTGTGACTTCCAGGCTAGGTAGTTTGTAGATGTAAGTTTGATGATATTACCAAATTGAACAACAATGAATGGGTGTTTAGCCTGGTGAGGATTAGGCAAAATAAGAGAAGATTTGGCCATGTGTTTTATGTGTTTTGTGAAGAACGAAGAGAGGTGGCCAGGAACGATTAGGCTGATACCATATGAGTATTGTGAAATAATCGAGTGGTTTATTATTCTTCTAGAATATCGTTTAAGTACAAGAGAGGATAGCAAACCCTAGCTAGGGCAAGACACTTGCCATACAAGAATAATATGAGAATCAATCCTAATACTTAAGATAAGATTGTGACCTCTCCCAAAAAGATTGTTACTTCCAACCATTTACACAAGCTGAGTAGATAACATGTCTTCCCTCCTCATTTTCCGGGCTTGGGACCGGTTGTGTACCATTTACACAAGCTGAGTTAAAAACATGTTACCACCTAGCAAACAAAACTAACATTCTAATACAAGCATGAAAAGTAAATTAACACCTAGCAAACAAAACTAACATATTGATACAAGCATGAAAAGTAAATTAGCAATCTCTCATGGATAAACAAATTTCTTATGGCAATGAAAGATACCCTAACAATTTAATTTAGCTATGGGATCAGACCTCGAATACCAGTACAATAAAATTAGCGCAAGCAAAGGAACATGCTTTATACTCACTAGAGTCCATGGCTAGAATTTTATTTTTGTGATGTTTGATGGTATAAAAGAGTTGGCGAGTAAATTACCATGAAATGATGATAGCTTAAGACTTTCACCTTGCCATATAGAAAGATAATGTGTACAAACAATTTTATGGAATTAATTACATTATGTGTGGAAAGATAGAAGTTTAAACTTGTTTCGTTGTTATAGAAAATGTCTCGTAATGCCGCGTGCTTCGGGTTCATAGTCTTTAGTTGCAATTGTGTTTCGATTATCTCCAGACTTTTTTTTTCAAGTCGGATGCCCTAAACAGTGGTGACACCATTGTAGACTCGTGATTAAAGGAAGAGGTTTCCAACATGCTCTTACTGTCTTTTCCGCGAGTGGCACTGCCACAAAGACAACACGTGTACATGCTCGGTACTGTATTCCCCGTTGCCTTTATTATATAATTATATATATTTATTTACTTATTGATTTTTTATATTGTATATATATATTATATTTTTTTTATTGGAGACTGAATCACGGTTTGACGCGAATGCAAACATTGGTCATGAATGCCGCCGGTTACTAAGTGATTCGTCCGGCAACGGATCCCCTTTTAAGCAGTGGTACACAGAGCACTGAAAGTCCCCTCAAGCCTCGAATCACTAATTCCGTCACATGTTTGGGTGGGGCGAGAGTTGCAATTGTAGACAAGTCTCCCTAAGCCTTTGGTACGCAGAGTCATTGTTATGTATTACGAGGCTAAGCCAACGTTCTATCGATCAAACACACAACCACCACTATATTTGTCTATAACACAACTAACTAATGACATAGGCTAGGAAAGCAAACTATTGAAAGAATATGATAGATTTACTGCTGTAATTATAGGTGACCAAATCAACCGCTAATGAATAACTCTAGCGATATAGACTCAAGATATTGTATTATTTCATGCAAAAATTTGCCATACTATATATGATATTAATGTACCGGTATAAGAAGGAAATGAACCCAAGCTTAATTTATAACAAAATGAGGGTTAATCTTTCATGACAACCATATTCAACATCATATATGTGTCAATCCTATGGATGTATATATGCTATGCAATCACTCAAACATAAAACATGCAATTAGTTATGCAAACTGTAAGCAAAGGCCCTAAAAAAACAAAAGCAAAATCAATATCATAATTACCCTAGCTAATTAATGAGACACATCATAGACGTAATAATATCAAAATTTTTGAAAAATAATATTATAAAGATAATAATAATAATACGAATATTATTATTATTATCTTATAGTCCTATTAATATTTTTTTCATAAGTGTACTTTTCAATTAAAGATTTATTTGGATTTTCTTAAAGGTATTTTTTTTTCAAATTAAGAGATTTTTAAAAAGCAGAAAATGAGATATATGGTAATATGTAGTTTTTTTTCTTCTGAATATAAAAACGTAGAATAGTTAATATTTAGGAAAGAGAAAACCTGGAAACGGGATCAACCATATATATATGCTCTCCGCCCTCATCGCGCCATTGGATTAATTCTCGCTCCATCATAAAATGATATATGTGTCCGCCTATATAAAAAATCAACAATGACAAAGAAGTGTGTCAATCAAACTAGCATATATATAACCATAACCGATTTAGTAGGTGCGTATGCAGATAGCATAAAATGATGGAGTAGTAAATTTGTACGTACCATATATAGTATTATATATTTATTGGGCTAATAGCTAGGCCACCTTAGCTTGTGCTACCCGAGCCAGATTTCGAAGATTGCAGCTAACGAATGCATCGAGCATGCAACGAGTGTCGGCCTCGGTGTTACCCGGGCAAGTGTCCACGACGTAGGACTCCACCGCCACGCAGCTACGCCCCTCATCCACCGGGTGGAGGGACGTCACGGAGCAGTAGTTCGAGAGGCACGGGTCCCCGCCCACCACGCTGTAAACCATGACGCGAGACTGGTCGTCGAGGACGTTGCATCGCTCCGTGGTGGACTCGAAAGGGAGCCCGGTCGTGAAGTGCACGCGCCGGAAGTCTCCAGAGGGCGCGTACTCACAACTCTTGACAATGGGCTTGTACAGATCGGGGCGGTCGAAGCGGCGGACCACTGACCACACCACGTCGATTGGGGCTCGGATTTCTTGGCTGATGACAGAGTGGCATTGCCCGGGTCCCACCGAGAGATGACGGTGATAGCAAGCCACGTCAGCCGGGATATCCTCGAGGAGATTACGGAGTTTCCTCTTCTTGTTGCCTTGGTTGGATGACATACATGACTCCACGTCATCATCACTCATTCTTCTCTTCTTAACCCTCTGTTTTTTAATTGTAACGAAAGAGTTTATTACTTCTATTGTTCAAATTTTTAAGGAAATTCTATCCTAACTGTATCAGTATGATATATCTTCAATCTTTTATTAATTACTATCCTAACATATAGTATTAATTTATAATTTATAATTTGTCGAGCAAATTGAATAAAGAAGAAATTCCATGATTTGATTTGATAATACCTCCGCTTCTCCTAAGCCCATGAGAAAATTGTCGCCGACTTCTTCCATGTCCATCCCAAACAAACTTCTTCTAGCCTCAACTTTATCAAATACTTCACAAGGACAAAAGAAACGATTCAAAAATTAACAAACATGTATATATAACCATATATATGTACATATTCATTCAATCAAACTTACAATCGATCAAAGTTTATACTTAATCAACAATTATGTATATATATGTAGTTGGTATAATCGATCAATTATTTAATTTCAATCCTCTACTTGAATAATTTGCATATATAGAGATTTAATTAATAATCTTAATCAACGTAACTTAATCTCCGATTGTCGATCTTATGCAATGATCGCTAGAAACCAATTGCTTTTATTTCAAGATTAATTATGTATGCGATCAGCAAAAACTACCATGTAAATATTCAATTAAAAAACCAAATCAAAGTAGCAAACAAAAAGCCCTAAGAGAAAGCGGTATGGCTACCTAACCGATCTTGCATGTGTGTGGTTTGTTTCATATGCTCTTCAAGTTTACTAGAGCTACGATATTTATATACACATATAGATCTCACCAAACAAATAAGGAAATAAATCTTAACTAAAAGATACCATAATAATTTTATGGCCGACATATTTGTAAATTGATGTATTAGCACACATATTTGTAAAAATCTAGCTTGTATCTCAAGCAATCTTGTAACCCAAGTAATCTCATGTAAACAATATATATATATATATATAATATATATATATATATATATATACACTATTGTAATTGTCTTAAAAATAAAAATTACATAATTTTCAATTATAAAAAATTATAGATCTTATATAAGTAGTTATGTATCTACTAATATGTATTTCTGTACTTTGTACGAGTTTATTACGTAAACAAAGCATCAATTATTAATTTTATTCAAATATATTAGTCATTCCTAACAAATAATTTTATGAATAATTAATATAGAAATTTTTAAGCAAATATCTAAATTCACAAAATTATAAAAGTTGTTATATCCTTATCGTTTAAAATAATAATATTTGATATTATAAATTAAACTAATAGACAACATAAAATACTTTAAATAATTATAAAAGATAACTAAAGAGATAAGATTTATAAATAAATTATATATGTAGGGTCTTTAATTAAATTTTAACCAATCATAATATTTTAATAGCATATAAGACCATATGGTGACATACACTACAAAAAAAAAAACAGATTTAGCGACCATATTCTGGTTGCTAAATATGGTCGCTAAAAGGTCAGATGCTAACCAAGTGGCGACCATGTGGTTGCTAGGGTTAGCGACCAGATGGTCTATATAGCGACCATGGACACCAATGGACGCCACAATAATGGCGACCGCTTTTGCGACCACAGCGACCAAAGTGGTTGCCAATTGTAGCGACTAGTTGGTCGCCAATTGTAGCGTCCATCTGGTCGGCAATTGTAGCGTCCATGTGATCGCTATATAGCACCACAATCGCGAATGGTCGCCTACCGTTTGCCAATCATAGCGACCACATAGTCGTTATTTAGCGACCACATGGTCGCTAAAATTAAAAAAGAGCGCACGGCTCCGATCTTTCTTTGAGCGTAAACAACACGATTGTACGCTTACAGGTGCACGATCGTTAAAAAATGTAGCGACCATGGTCTCCAAGATTTATTTAATAAAAAAATAAAAAATAATTTCGTATTATTAATATTAATGTGAATATATAGAAAACAATAAAAAATATATGAAATTGAAAATTTATATTAATTTAGAAAATTTACAAAATTATTTACAAAATTAAAAAACTTAAACTATTTGGTTCCTTGGGGTTGGCCGGATCACTCCCGTCGGGACTATGGGACCCACCCTGTTGCAGGTCGAATCCTTGCTGCATCCGGACCATGAACTCCTCGAGCCGAGAACCTACTACGCAATTCCGTCACTTCAGTCGTAAGCTCGACATTGCGCTGCATCAAATGCTCCACCCGAGGAGGTTGTCGATGCGGCGCCGTCAATCACTCCTCGTAATACTCGGAGGCGGCGTTGCCAAGCCCGAAGACAGCGCCGCCCGGGCCCACCCCTGCTGCCGTCAGATAGGCATCGCACTCATCCTTAAAGGACGGCGGGATGCCCGAGTCGGAGGACCTCTAGGAGAGGATCTCTTGGGACCGCGCCTAAAAAAGACACAAATACTATAAATATAAATAATAATATATGAATTTAAATAAGATATAAAATAAGTTAATACTTACAACGATCTGGGGGGACCGATCGTCTATAAAATGTCGGTCTGGGCCTTGCATGTGCGTCTCGATGAGAAGCTCGAGAGGCGTAACCCAACGGCCCCGTTGGGTTTCCTACGAATGATTAACAATTGTTACTAATTATTAAGAGTAGATTAACTTAATATAAATAAATTTAAAGTTAAATAACGTACCAATCGACGCATGGTATCGAGGTGGGAGCTCGAACCGCTATTGTGGTTCGCCGGATTCTCTTTTGGCACTCACACTTGGCCTTGTACGCAGGCGTGTTCCAATACGCCACCCAAAGGTCCCAAGCGGCAGAATTTATCCAGGTCGGCTTCTTCCTCGCCCGATGACTCTTCCCGACCTTGTGTCGTACCGCTTCTTGGCGATCTTCTCCCATAGTAACCGGACCGTCTCGACGTCCATACCTGGTTGGGAGGGATCCCATCGGAAGTGCTTCTAAATAAAACCGAAAACACGATTAATGAAACATATTAGTCAATAAATACGAAATTTGTAAAACTTAATGTGAAATAAAATAAATTTACCCTCCAATCCTCAAACCAACAAGCCTTCGATGCGCAGAGGCAAAGTCGAACTCCGACGCCTTATCGTCGGGTTGGCCGGTAATGATGTGCGTGGACCACCGCGACACCATGCTCGACGGCTGCAAGCTGCGAGATTTCGAAAAACGTGTTATAACATGTTCTTAATAATATACAAATTGAAAATAAATTGAGTTTTTGTGTGGTACGTACCTCCCGCCGGAGATGGAAAGGTCCCATATGCGGTTAGGATCCAGCCCTGTGCTCGATCCCGATGAAAGCGCCGGAGTAGGGGCCCTGGACCCCGTTGCGGGAGCTTCGTCGTCATCGGACAAGTGAGATGTGTCCGTGCAAGTTGTCTCGGAATCGTGCTCCTCGTCCGATCTCTCGGACGATCTCGGCTCGTCCGGACGAGGAGCTCGTGTACGTCGTCGTACTCCGGACATACTAAAACAACAAAAACAACAACAATGACAATAGCAATAATCACAACATCAACAACAACTTAAACAACAACAACTACAACATCGACAACAACATAATCATCATCATCATCATCATCATCATCATCATCAACAACAACAACATCATCATCATCATCAACAACAACAACAACAACATCATCATTCTCGGTCCGATCTCGGCCCAGGTCCGGTCCGGTCCGGTCCTGGATTGGACCGGCCTATTCTTTTATCAATAAAATATACCCCATATTATTTTAAATAAAAAAGTTTTTATTTATTTATAAAAAACATTATTTTTTATAAAAAATATATATTACATCATATAAAAATTAAAATTATATTTATAGCATAAATTTTATAATATAACTAGTTATACTCGTCATGCCATGCACGACCATATAGATTTAATGCTTAATTTATTTAATGAATATAGTTTTAATTTAATATAAATAATAAAATAACTTATTTATTAGAAAACAATTATATAAAATTTACATTTTTTATAATGTGAGATGAAACTAAAATCATTAAGGTGAATCCCATATGATTTTGATGGCTTTATGATAATTTATTTATAAAAAACTATAAATAAAAATTATTTTAATTAGAATCATTCAATTTTAAAAGTCTTTTAAAAAATAGATAAAAAGACAAAATATGTAAATTCTTACATTTTTAAATCAAATTCAATTATTTAATAAAAATTTTAAGTAAAAAAATAAAAAAGATACTCCGTAATTAATAAGAAAAGATGAAAAATATGAATAAAGATTGAATTATTTAAAGATAATTTTGTTTTCTACATTTACATGAATAAGCCAAAAAGGAAATTGAGGAAAAGATAATGTAAAAATTTTTTCATCAAAATTCAATTTTGGCAAGTAATTATCTACATATTGATAAATTTTACTTTTATTTTTCTTATCAAAATTTGACTTAAGATAAACTTTTACCTAAATAGATAAAAAGATAAAGATAAAATTGTTTTTCATTATTTTTTAATTAAAATTCGAATTAATTACATAAATAGATATAAAGAGTATTAATTGAAAAAGATAAATTAATATAAGCAAAAATAAAAATTTTAAATATAAGGTGGGGTCACAATCAATGTGGTGGCTCGAAAAGGTATAGCTTTAAAATATAGTTATAGATTATACATATTTTTATACAAAATAGTAATTTTTTTACCACAAATAGATTTGGATTGGACCGGACCAGGGACCGACTTTTAATTTTTTGTGGACCGAGGACCGGACTAACCCCTCGTGAGCTGAGGCAGTGACACGTATCCCCGTCCTCGTCCCCATACCCTAACGAAGAATTATTTTCCCCTCCATATTCACCCCTTCCCCATAAAAAATCCCCATCCCCATACCTGCAACGGAAAATCCCACAGAGAATGGGGAATCCCCGCCCCATTGTCATCTCTACTAAAAAATCAACATGTACCACATCAAGGTAAATCTAAGTAGATTGATCAAGGTTAAGATTACACGATTTCTGAAGTCATTTTATGTTTCTATGTCTTTCTTTGTCTTATTAGAATGACTAGAGTTGTCAAAGCTTGACTCAACCCGATCATCTTTGAGTTTGATCGGACCCGATAAACTGATCTAAATCGCTTGAAAATTTTAGGGTTGAAACTCAACCTGAAAATCAATGAATCATAGAAAGACTTGAACCCAATTGGATTGAAACAAAAATTACAATATTTAAAATAATATATTTTAGTTAAATATATATTATTATTAAATAATATTATTTGTTGTTACTCTTGACCCGCTGAGTTGACCTGAACTGGCACCATAACTTTCCTTTAATCTGATCTGATTTGACCTTTAATTCGATTGACTCGAACCCGTACTCAACCCGACTTGAAAACACCGAACCCAACCCGTTTGACAAGACTAGTCCAGATCAATCTACCCTAATACATTATAAAGCAGAACCCAAGTCTGTTGTAAAATTTGCGCCACGTGGCATTTTTGAATAAATTAATGTGAAATTATATTTAATAAATTTTGTACCAACTTATAGTATTTTTGCTATATATACTAAATAAATAACATGTTTATATAATTTTTTATGTATATAATTTTCTATCTATGGATTATGTATTAGTTTACTACAATAGATAACATATTTATATAATTTTTATATACATAAATTCCTATGAGATTATATTTTCCATATTAATTTAACATTTTTATCTCTTAACAATATTTAGGGTCTTAATATATTTTTTTTTATCTTTTAACAAGGCTTGAGCTTCAAGTATAAAATTTATATCTATATAATGATATAATTTTAAAAAATAAATTTTGTTGTGTTGATATATTTTTATTTTGAGAAAAAGATATAATTTTATGTTGATGACTAAGATTATTTGTAAATGTAAAAAAATTCGAATTTTAATTTAAATTAATAAAATTCAAAATAATACATAGATAATTTCTCTATATTTTATATCTTAAATCAAGGACAATGTTCTTTTCTATACTAATTTTTATATTGTATTTTTCATATTTACAAACATTCTTATTATTATAGAGTAAAAGATAAAAACCCTAATATATAATTTTAATAAATTAACTTTACAAAAATATTTTAATAATTATATTATGCTTTATGCTTTATGCTTTATAGATAACCTATCCTAATTATTATCTTTATAAAAAAAACAAGTATTTTATACATATTAATTTCTAAAAAAGTAATAAAATATTATTCAAAAATATTCAATAAAAAATAAAATCAATATTTTAATAATTTCAATCTAAATTTGGACAAGATCTCCACAAATAATGGAAAAATATTTAAAAAAATTTCAATTAAAATATGGATTACAATATAAAAAAAATAATTTGTCTATTGCATAATTTATTATAATATTATATAAATATAATTAGTATTTTAAATTAATATCGTAAAATTGTATAACTATTTAGTAAAATTATCCCGTGAATATCACGGGACTTCAACTAGTTTGTGTTCTAATCAAAATCACATCAGTTTACGCTGATCATCACAGGACCAAGGTTGGCCCGACCATAAGTCGGTTCAATATTAGTTATTACTTATTAGCTATGCTGAGTACTTGCACCGAGCCACCGAGTTCAATCATGTACGGATTGGTTACCCATTTTCAAATTCCAACATATCATAGATTTTACAAATACTTGAGAGTTGAGACGATGTATTCGAACCCTACAGCCTGAAAATTCCTTTCACTCCACCACCACAACATAATCATATGAGAGATTCTACTGAAACCAACCACGCGGACGACAACACCAATTTCATATATCATTAATTCATTACACAGAACAAGCATCCATATTACACCCACAGATTGAAAACACATTACAAAACACTTGATAACACATACAATGATGATACTCACTATTGAGAGACAACATTCGTACCTACGCCCATCTTTACACGGCAACTCAACTAATCACCTCATCATCAGCTCTTTTTTGTGGTCTCCTCCGCTCTCGGAAACATTGTACTCCCTCAGATTGCAAAGCAGAGCATCACGACCACTTAAAACGATCTGGAAGAATCCATCCACCGCATTCGCCAAATGATCCAGCCCTTCTGAGAGATTCTCTGTTCTCTTTTTGAGCTCAGAGATCGAATCCTTCATTGCTTCATCAGATTCCACGGGGGTTTTTTCAGCTTCCTGCATTAAGGAAACCAATGCCTTTGAACTCTCATCAACTGCTTCCAGTTCTTTGATAAGAATGTTACCTGGCTTCAAAATCCTAGTGTTCTCATTTACAAAAGACTGAAGATTAGTATACGCCTCTGCCCATAAGTAAGTCCCCTCTACATGCAAGTCCACTAACTTTTCAGTAGACCCCATGAAGGCATTGATGAAAATGCTGCACACAAAGACAGTCTGCACTCTTACTCCATACATAGCTCGCATCAGAACTTTCCCTTTGGCAGAGTTCTTGATCTTGGGCAGACCGAGAGACTGCACGAGCTGGTCAACTATGGCACAGCAGTTTTCCACTCTAGGGTTCCTTGAAGCAATGTGCTGCCACCAGCTGTTGAGAGAAGAATTAACCTTACTCTTCTCCTCTGGCTTGTTCTGCTCCAAATTATGCAAAAGACATTGCAGAAGCAGCTGGCCTTGACTCAATCGTGAGATCTCAGAGCTAAACGCAATGCAAACGTCTAGCAACTTTACACTGTTCCCCAAATAAACATCTATCCATTTCTCATCCCAGTCACATACAGGCAATTCCAAGTCAGTGATGAGAGA
Source organism: Fallopia convolvulus (assembly GCA_964016875.1). Lineage (NCBI taxonomy): Eukaryota > Viridiplantae > Streptophyta > Magnoliopsida > Caryophyllales > Polygonaceae > Fallopia > Fallopia convolvulus. Next base: position 60,456,905 of record OZ024720.1, on the reverse strand, counting down.
TTTTACATCATCATGGGTCTCAGAAAGCAGCTTCATAGCCAACAACATCCATGAAAGGGTACAGATGGAGTCCTTGTTCTTTGGCTTAAGTTGTGTAAGCCTAGCAGCCAAAGCTTGCTCAAAGTTGTTCAGAAGAGCAAGAAGTTGAGGAGACATATAAGAACCCTTAGGACGCATCATACGGAAAGGGTTGCCAAATGGGAAGGATGGCTTGTGGGGTTCTTGTGCGCGACTCATTTTACTTTATCAACTACAACACAGACCATAATTCTTTAGATGAAGCTACACAATAAAGCCGCATATGCCTCAACCCATTCACTAAATATAAAACTGAACATTTGAAAAGCTCAATAGAACAACAGTTCTTGTCAATACACTAAAAGAGCCAAATCTAAAGAGGTGTGATAAACGATTTAACACAATCAAGTAAATATTCAAAAGCTAAGTTTTTCATAATGATTAAGGAGGCACATAAATCAATTAGGAATCAGTGTAAACTGAACAACAAAGAGACTACCAACACCTAGACAGTTTCTATGTTCTGATATTGGTACCGTCTTTAGAAAAAAAAAAAATAACCATCGCTTACAAGATTTCATCTTTTATGCACATGGTATTCAAAGAATTTGAGCGTTGACTTCCTATTTTCATCTCTTTAATCATCCTATGAAAAGCTCAACCAACCCGCTCCTCATGTTCCCATTTCTCAAGGAAATTTCACAGGGCAGCCGACAACCTCACGTTCAAGTTGATTTACAGACCATCTCCATCTAATTAACCATAACCACTCAGATCCGCATAAATGATAAAACCAAACAATTTTACGCGAGCTTCAACAAATCAGCCAAAGAAATCAATCAAAAATACACTTCTATTAAGGACTTCTACAGCTGTACTATAGATCTGAACTTTCAAGCTACCTAACAGTCGTAGAAGTACAAGAAACAATTAGATCTACGCCGAACAAAATCAAATTCAAAAAAAATATCAAGAGAACAACAAAGTGAACACGAAAATTCATCAAATCAAACATAAATCACCAAAAACAATCAATCAAACCTTCTGAATCAGAAAATCACCAGATGAACTAATTGTCAACCAAACAGCAAGGGACCAGAGCTGATTTACGCGAGATTAGAGAGAAGAGTCATACCTCAAAGATTATTCACAGTCGGCGACGGGAAGGGAGAGAGAAATCAGAAATTTGAGCTCGTGAATCGTTGAAATGGTAAAGTTGAAAATGCTAAGGTAGGCATTTGTTTAATGATGTCTGGCGGAAGGTGGGTGATAAGCATGACAAGCCGCGGCAGCTACGATTATGACACGTGTCAAATACTAGAAATTGGAGGGCGTAGATTTTTTCGGTATGGCTTGGGAGTAATATTTTATTCTGCGTCCTGGCCCATTGTATTGCAGCTCTCTCTATCGCGAAACGTCCACACAAATTAGTGTGAGATTTTCTAACGTGATAAGTCAAGTCTGGCGACTTGGCCACTTGCTCTACCAAAAAAACATATTAAAATTGAATAGAATATTATAATCTTACAGGGTAAATTACACAATGGACTAAAACTATGGTATATCGCTGGGCCAACGGCCCAACGTCCAGCAGCCATGACGCACCGTGAGACCAATAAATCGACAGACCAATAAATCAGTAAGGCCTAAGAACCCAACTTACATCCAATTTTAATTACTGTTATCTATCTATAATACTATAAACAAAGCTTTTTGACAATCCATGCGAACGCAATTAATGCATCATCTTATACAATCCAAATCACATTTTATGTTACTCCAAACTTAAAACATACAAATTTTATAAATGTAATCTATATATATTATCTATAATACTATAAAGTTAAATAACTTGGGCAATTAATACTCATACAAATAATAAGATATTTTATCATTTCATTGTAAGCATACAATAAATTTTATATCTATAATAAATATTTAAAATTAGAGAGAAGCTTTTTAGTCATCAATGCTCATATAATTAATAGGATTTGACTAATAGGATAAGATAGAATTTATCACTAATTTAATCATATTTAATGTAATTTAATCTAATTCAATGTAATTTATCACTAATTTCTTTTTTAAAACGGTTGAGAGGAGAGTTGGAAGGTCAAAAAGAAAATATATGAATTAATTTGAGAACAATAAATGTGAAAGGATAAGATAGAATTTACCACTAATTTAATCATATTTAATGTAATTTAATCTAATTCAATGTAATTTATCACTAATTTCTTTTTTAAAACTGTTGAGAGGAGAGTTGGAAGGTCAAAAAAAAAATATATGAATTAATATGAGAACAATAAATTTGAACCAATTTATTTGCCACTTTATAATTGTTAAGTAGTCACAAATCAACTCTATCATTTGTGAAGGAAGGTTAAAAGTTTTTTTTTTTATTATTTTTAGTAGCTAAATTTTATCTTACCTATAAATGCAATTATAGTGAAGCCTGATATGAAGAAATATGGAGATATTCACATACAATAAAAGAAGGGTATTGTTGAGTAAGGAAAAGATAAGAAAAAATAGAAAATAACTAAATTATTTGCATCAAGTTTGTAGTTTGAAGAAATGCTCATATAGTCATGTTTATGATGTAATCTACACCAAGATTATTGAGGTAAATTCTTATTATATTTTAAATCTAAATACTTTTTATTTTTTATTTAATTATTTTTATACAAATTGGAAAATGTATTATATTGATTCATATCTTTACACAAATTGTATTTTTCAACATTTGTTTGTTTAGTTTTAGTGTTAGTGATATGATTATATTTTTGCCTATATATGGAAGGAGAGTAGAAGACTAAAGAAAGAATGATAGAGATTTCTTTTGTAACAAATGTAAATCATCAATGTATTTTTATCATTGATTTTATAAATAGTTAAAATCTATTTTTAGATATATAACACAAAATGATTATCACTTGAATTTTTTTATTATAGTTTGCGAAAAGAAGTCATCCTTTTCACAAATTTTTATGCTATGGCATTATAGATCCATGTCAAATAAATTTATATTTATATGCTATTTATCAATTCGAAACACTATTGTTGCTTGGATTGACAAATGAGTCTTTTTGCAAGGCTTGATTGGATTGCTTTAGTTTTTAAGATTTAGATCTTGATGGAATTAATCTCAATCATCCATTTTTATGAGTTTCGATATAATATTTGCTACCATATATGTATGCCTTTAGAACATATTCAAACTATCACTCGATTAAATAAAAAATATTTAATGAGTAATTGTGTGTATATATATGGTGTTTATATGAACAGGGGAAAAATGACTAGATGATGTAGTGTTACATGAAAAGGGGGAAGATAACTAGATGATGCAGTGCTTGCCTATAAACACTACCTCTATTATACGATAGAGAAGGTTAATTATAACATGTATTTAATGAAGCGACTCCAAAACAATTTTTATATTGATTAATAATATTTGATTGTTTAGAACTAACTAAGCATAAACCTCTTAAATAATTAAGAATATAATTTTTAATATATATAAATAAGATAGTAGCAATAAATTTCATAAATTTTAATTATTTAGGATTACAAGTTTCTTTTACAAAACACACTTTTAAGCTGTTACTACAATGAAAAATATAAAATTAAACAACTAATAATTCAAACTAAAAACAACAACATAAAATAATGCAAACTATAGACCATAATACATTAACTGGTAGAAAATTATCGATAAAATTTTGATCCGTGCGTAGCACGGGCATAATTACTAGTAACCTATAAAATACAAACCTTTTGCTCCATTCCCATTTATGACCTCCTCCATTTATGACCCCCTCCAATTAAAAACATTTTTGAATTTTTCAGCCTATTCATACCCCTAACCTAATTAAATAACACATTTGATCCAAAAATATAATAGGAAAAACTACAACAGAAAAATATTATCACAAAAAATCAATATTACACACATCTTCTTATTTTTACACATGAATCCAAAAATATAATATACAAACAAAATTATAATTTTTTTAACATCCATCCATAATATCATATTTATTCATTTATCCAAAAAATGTAATATGCCAAAACAATATATTAGACTTTTTTTACATCCATCCATAACGATTCATCTATCGAAAAATATAATAGAAAAAAATATATTACATCCGTTTTTAAAATATAATAGGAAAAAATAATATATGGAATTCGTTTTATTTTTATTTTTTATTTTTTATACATATAATACAAAATACACTAAGTAGCAAAAAAAGAAGAAGCAAAAGATCTTCGACCAAAAAAAAAAAAAGAAGAAGCAAAAGATACCATGATTATTGGACATTTATTTCATACACATCTCTTTTTTTGGCTTAGATCCTCATTTGACTGTTACACAAATAATGAGAAAACCCCAAAAGAGACAATTAATAGCCTATTGAATTAAAATTGAATTTAGTCACCCCATTTACTCAATATTGCATGACTTTGAACCCGTTACCATGACCATGTGGAAGTTTAAACACTCAAATCAATTAAATATATTAATCACCCCATCAGTACCACTCTCCCAATTACACCCCTCCTTTTCATAGCAAAAGATAAACGTCTATAGTGAATCAATGGCAGCCTCATCAAAAATGCATGATTAAAACTCAAAGAAAAGATGGTTAAAAATCTTTGTCTTTGCGTAGAGAGCATAAAGTTGTTCAAGGTTAAGCCATTTGGCCAAGAAATGTTGCTCGCCGACAACTGAATACAACTTAGCGTCGTTGATGAAGGCGGATTTCAACTTTTCAAGCCCCTCCTCGATGTTCCATATGGATAATTTTTCCGTATTTCCGTATGTCTTAGAAGAGAGATAATCTTGGAAAAATCTCAAAAGATTTTTTCCGAAGGGGCAAGATGGAGGGTTGCATTGCTATCTTGGAAGAATTGCTCTAAAGTATTCCTGGCCTTTTTATATTTTATTGCGCTTCTAATGATTATTTTCCACACGAAAAAAGTATTCACTGCTCTACCCATCTTTCTCTATATAAAGATATTCATGCACAAAAATCACCAACTTTCGTTGATGTCTACTTGCTTTCTAATTTTAAATGTCTATATTATTTGATGTTTTAGGATTTTGCTTAAGATTATAGTTAAGCATCTAGAATATATTGTTTTGTGCAATGATCAATTGATTATTGATTTTATGGTTTTTTATATGAGGTTTATTACTAAATTTTTTATTTTATTTTGGTGTTGCATGGTGAACATGAGGTATTGAAGCTTTTAGAGTTCTTATTAAGGACGTTCATGGTTCACCCGATGATTTAAAGCTTATACTCCCAATTTCTTGAGCAACCGTCTCGGCTCTCGATCTTAATTTGAAGACTTTGAGTGCTTCACAAAGGTGATCAAAGACTACTAACTCCATCTCATTGAGGGTACCCATTCTTTTTTTTTTACCGCACCAAATCACTTTTGAATTCCATTGATTTTAGTTAATTTGCATATATCGTGCATGCATACAGAATCGAGTACTCATTATAATTTCTTTTAGACTCGATCCAATCATTGTAATGAGGTTAGCCGAGGCCGGTATAGAGTATACGAAATTGAGTACTCATTAAGACTATTTGTAATTATTTTTTTAATCTATTAATCCACCATAATTCAAACTTGAAACATAATTTTATTTTTTAACCCGTAATATCTCATCATTAAATTAGATTGATGTATTTAATTATTATTAATATAATAGATGCGACCAAAATATTAGAGCAATTTTTAACGGAAAAATATGTAATGCTAATAAAAAACATAAATAAAAACCGTGCGTAGCACGGGTCATCCTCCCTAGTATATATATAATAATAAAAAGTTGTGTACGAAGTGCATTTATTGCACATATTTCACATCTTACTTATTTTTTTTATTTTTTTTGATAACCCAACTAAATTAAATTAATTCAAGTCCTTGTTTAGGATACATCGAAAACCAATTGGTAAAGAAACAGAGTTTGACCACAGAATAGGAGCATTAGGCTTAGTTCCAGCCATCCACTGAGCTGCCTCATTTGCTTCTCTCCGAACAAAGTTCCAGCTACAGCTTTCAAAATCCCAGGCCTTAGCAAGAATCCTGGCAATGAGGGTTCCAACAATAGTCCTTGGTAATAAACCCTTTTGAATTTTCATGATAACAGCAAGGCAATCCGATTCCACAACAATGTGTTTGATTCCTTACTGCACAGCAAGCAACATACCCCAAAAGATCGATTCAGCTTCAGCAATTTCAGCCTCTCTACCGTGATGTATTTGTTTAGCACCAGCAAAGAGAATTTCCCCACCAGCATCACGACATACAACACCCACACCACATTCAGACATTGAGACCGAGGCATCACAGTTAATTTTTGCAATCATGTGATCTTGTTTTGTCCATTTAACAGTAGGTCTCGGCATCTTCCGTTCAGGTCTTCCATTTCTTCCCTCAATAATCTCTTCCCAGTAGCTTAGACACCGAAGTTTTACTTCATCTGGTGTCGTCTGCAGTCCAGCAAAAAGCCTCCTATTCCTGACATTCCATAATTCCCATACAACCAGAGCCCACAAAGATCTCTTCCTCGCTCAGAGTCTCTATAATTTTCTCATCCCAATCACTAAAAAATCGAACATCATAACCTAATGTTGCAATTGCGCTCCAATTCTTCCATATAGCACGCGCCAACTTGCAGTTAAAAAGAGCGTGCATTACCGTTTCATGCTTGCCACAAAATTCACAACTAGGATCATCAATTACCCTTCGACCCACCAGATTACCTCTACATGGGAGGATTTCGCGCGCAGCTCGCCAGAGAAAATTCCTCACTCGAGGCATTACAGGAATCTTCCACAACTTTTTCCAGAATGCCCGCTGACGAGTTTCATCAGATGTACTTCCGCTATTTTCTTGCATGACCTGTGATCTCATAATAGCATGATAAGCCGATCGCACCGAAAACTCCCCACTCTTCTCATAATACCAAGTCAACTGATCCTCAACACTCACATCAACCAGGTAAATATTAATAACAACCTCCGCATCTAAAGGATTCAACAGCTTTCTCGCAAGAGTTTCATTCCAATTCCCCTGACTCCAACAAATTAAATCAACTACCTTCATATTACAATCCACAGATTGTGGTATGGACGTAACACGAAAAGAAGTTGGTCTAGGAATCCACTGATCATGGAACACTCTAATCGACTCTCCATTACCCACCTGCCAAAGAAGACCATTCTCCAAACATTCTCTAGCCTTCAAAATGCTTCTCCAAGTATAAGATGGGTTATAACCACACTTTGTTGTTAGAAAAGAGCCATTAGGATAATAACGGGCTTTTAAAATTCTTGCCAACAGAGAATCTGTATCTTGTAGTAGCCGCCATCCCTGCTTAGCAAGAAGTGCCAAATTAAAAGCATGAAGATCACGCAGCCCCAGCCCGCCTTTGTCCTTTGGCACACTCAATCGTTTCCAGCTTAGCCAATGCAAATTTTTCTTTGGACCCTCAGACCCCCAAATAAATTCAGCCATGAGCTGTTCAATCTCATGACAAAATTCCTTTGGAAATAGAAAACAAGACATCGAATAAGTCGGAATTGCCTGAATGACAGACTTCAAAAGCACCTCCTTACCAGCCCTAGAAAGTGTGCGTTCCTTCCACCCCTTCAATTTCTTCCACACTCTCTCCTTGACATGAGAGAAAATAACCTTTTTTGATCTACTGACCATAGTCGGTAACCCAAGGTATCTCTCATGTTTGTCTACCTCTCTTACATTAAGAATGCTTTGAACCTCCACCTTTCTATTGGCATCCACATTTCTGCTAAAAGATAGCTCAGATTTTGCTAGATTCACTTGTTGACCTGACGTTGCTCCATAAACCTGGAGAATATTAGCAATTTCCCATGCTTGTTGACAAGAAGCTCTAGCAAACAAAATACTATCATCCGCAAAAAATAGATGCGAAACCGAGGGTGCTCGTCTAGCAATCTTTACACCATGAAACTTCCCAGCTTGTCACTACATCTAATCATCCCTGCTAACCCTTCAACACACATCAGAAACAAATAGGGTGAAAGCGGATCCCCCTGACGAATACCCCTTTCCGGCTTAAATTCATAAGAAGGAACACCATCCATAAGATCCGAAAACGAGACACTTCGAACGCACCTCATCACTAGATCAGTCCACCGACTCTCAAAACCCATCTGCCTCATACAAATTTCAAGGAAATTCCATTCAACCCCGTCATAGGCTTTCGCCATGTCCAATTTCAATGCCATGTACCCCTGTCGACCCGTTCTCTTTGTTTTCATGTAGTGGAAGATCTCAAAAGCAGAAAGAACATTATCCGTTATCAATCTTCCCGGAATAAAAGCACTTTGAGATATCGAAATCACCTTATGCAAAACTGTCTTCAACCTGTTAGCCAAAACTTTGGAAACAATCTTATAAAGTACATTACATAGACTAATAGGTCTCAAATCTTGCATACGATAGGGATCTTTAATTTTTGGAATGAGGGAAATAAAAGTGTGATTTAACTGTGGAGGAAAATCCGCACCATTAAGGATATTCAAGCAGAACTGAATAATTTCAGCTCCAAGAATATTCCAATGATGTTGATAAAATAGAGCAGAAAGTCCATCCGGACCTGGAGATTTTGTAGGATGCATTGAGAAAAGGGCAGAACGTACCTCTTCCCCAAAAAAGGGGCGTAAGAGCTCGACGTTATCCTCATCCGAAATAATAGGCGAGATTCCTTGAGAAACCGTGTTAGAGTGTGCATCAAGGTCCGACTTAAAGAGATCACGGAAATAAGACACCGCCACTTTCGACTTACCCCTACTACTTCTCCAAATCATACCATCTCCATCAACCAATTTTCGGACTTTATTCCGCTTTCTTCTCCCATTTGCCTTTTGGTGAAAGAAGGTCGAGTTCCTATCTCCCCATTTAAACTCATTAGCTTTCGCCCTCTGGAACCACAACATTTCTTCCTTATCCATTAACTCCTCCTCAAGTCTCTCCAAACTTTTTCTTTTAGCAACCAAGTCACCAGACATCCCCCTTTTGTTTATTTCCCTAAGCTGATCCCTTACTTGTTTTAGCCTCTCCAAGACATTTCCAAACTCAACTTTATTCCAATCCTTTAACGATTCCACACAAGCACCAATCTTTCCCATCAAATCCTCCCCATTCGATCTCAACCTCGGGTTATTCCAAGCATTGTGAACCACATGTTGGCAAGCATCTTACTTATATTAAGTAAATTGTATTATTTGTCAAGATAAACTCTTTAACTCAATGGTTAGAGGCTTGGCATTTGTATTGAAGGTTTGAGGTTCGAATCCCAAACTACTTACTTTGGGCTTTTTTTTGCACACATTAATGTCATGTCCCAAAATCAAACCATTATTGCTAAATTTTTTTTATTAATGTCATGCAACAACCAATTTCATACAAGGGTTTTAATTTTTAAAAATAATTCAATTTCTTCTTCGACTTAAATCTTTTTTTCACAATTGCTTTTAGGTTTGAATCATAGATTAAAATCTATATATTATTATGTATAACTAAAATAAGTTGTAAAACTACAATCTTAATTCCATGCTTAAGATTATAAACACAAAGATTATAGTTTTGAACCATAGAGTTGAAATATTTGTAAAAAAAAAATATTCCATGGTACAAAACTGCATATATATCATTAAAACTATAATCTTAACACAATGATTAGAATATTTTTTGAGAAAAAAAAATCTTCTATAATATTATAAGATTAAATGTCATTGTATTTTATACAAACCATATTACTAATATTATTTCATACAAAGCATATTATTAACATCTACTAACTAAAAATGTATAAACATCAATCTACCTATTTTACTAAGGCATTGAATTTTCAGCACATTCATTGTCCCTAACCTAATTAAATAAGACATTAGATCCAAAAATATTATAGAAAAAAAACCTAGCAGAAATTATCACATACATATGAATGTTCCACACATCAACACATTTTTGCACATGAATCCAAAAATATAATAGAAAAATATTTTAACATCCATCCATATCTATTTATTTATACAAAAATATAATAGGGAAAAAGTATAATAGAAAAATATATTACATCTGTTTTAAAAATCTAATAGGAAAAAATATACTAGAAAAAATATATTACATCTGTTTTTGTATACATGAATCCATGAATATAATAGGAAAAGAATATAATAGCAATATATACCCTTACATATAAGTATATAACTATTACACACAAGTACACAACTGTTCATTTCTTACACATTTTAAACACAATACGAATTATTATTGTTACACCCAAAATTTTTTGGAAAAGATGCCATGATTAATGGACATTTATTCCCTACACATACATCTCCTTTGATTGTTACACCATTAAAAAACATGATTAATATCGTTGAATCCAAATTACATTTATTCAGCCCATCAATTACGCCATTCAACCCATCAGTTACGCAATATTGTATGACTTTGAATATGTTACAATGAGAAAATTTAAACACCCAAATCAATCAAATATGCATATTTAATTTAGGCAACCCTTAATCACCTATAAATAAAAGCCAAATCAGCATCCATTCTCCCACAATACATCTCTCCTTTTGACAACAAAGAAAAAATGTCTAAAAAGTGAAGCAATGTGAACCCAATACACATTTTTGAATGAGTTAACTAAACCTATGAGTTGTGAAATTCAAACTATGGCGTGTCGAAAATGGATCATGTACATATGATGCTAAGGTATGTATAAATTGGGAAATATTTTTAATTGGCTTTTTTCATTCGAAAATCTTTCTTCCTTGGATTTTTACAATATTGGTCAAGTTAATTAATTTGGACCACCTAACTTTGTTCCTCGTCAAAGAAAAATACCATACATATTGTACTAATACGATCAATGTATCTCTTTTTCAATAAAAAAAAGCAATTTATCTCATTGCTTCATCAATAAGTTGAAGGAAGGTTGCGTACTTTAAACTTTCTATAGGGTTCCTGATTTACCAGAATATCAGATTGTTAAGAATAACAATTGAATTTCATGATACTTCTATAGTAAAAAAAATGATGTCATTCCACTTGGGTTTTCTCAATATCATTTCAACCTTATTGACATGGAAAATGTCAAATTTGATGAGAGAAATGCTCTAACGGGTAAGCATAACATTCCATATTTGTTTTATTTGTACTCTGATTTACTATTGACTAACATCTATTTCACACCTCGCAAATATAATAAGCTATATTGTCGATGTTGGCATCTAGGGATGGAAATCATCCATGGACCAATTCATATGCATTTTCGATTCAAATAGATGGATACAATCCGATCTAAGACGGATAATGGATGGGTGACGGATGGACTAAATAATTGGTGGGTTGGATGTGGGTGAAGGGTCATCCGACCCACCCCTCCGATCCGTTTCGTCCACTTAATAATTGTATATACATTTGAGTTTATTCTTTATTTTGTTTTAATGTATTAATTTTGTATAGAATATTTTATAAATTTAAATTATTTATTATATTTTATTAGGTTGAATTCTAGATAATGATTTGTCTTTATACTTCTTTTTATAAATTTTATGCACTACACTTGTATTTTTTATGGTAAAATATACCTATATACATGTTTTGATGAGTTAGACCAAAAAAAATATGTAAAATTAAACACCCGATTATTTCACCCAACCCGCTCGAAAACCCGACGGATGATGGACGAACAGTTGACGAATGATGACTTTCATGGGTGATGGACAGGTTGGGTGGAACATTTACTTTGTGGATCGGGTGATGATATTGGATCATCCATCCATAACCCGATCCATTTCCATCCTTATTGGCGTCAATTATACCTAAGGAAGTTAGACTCACACACTCTTGATTCTACTTACTCAAAATCTAAGGGATGAATTTATCCAGAGGAAGCCTACTGAAGATAAATTCTATAAATTTACCAAGGTCTCTCCAACCACTTACGGTCAAGAATTCTAAATAGTCATGTCTCTTTGAATCCTTCCAAAACAATTGTCGTAGTGTTCCGACGATGATAATAATAATAATAATAATAATAATAATAATAATAATAATAATAATAATAGTTTTTTTAATGCTCTTATATCGATTGGAATAATCAATTAAAAAATTCGAGCTTAAACAATTATAATATTTAAATATTCATTTGTAATCTTGTATGAGTTAACGTGAAGAAGCAAATTTTAAATAAGATATCTAAATTTATTTGGGAGCCTTTTCCCTAAAACTAAAAAATAAAAGTTCAATAAAATTATAATATTTGACTCTAATGGAGTGAGCATTACGTCCTATAAATCTTAACATGCAATATGAAGCTAACCAATCAGACCATATATAATAACAGTATTAATTGATTGTGTTTTGGATTTTCTTTAAAACTAGTGTAATTGCCCGTGCTACGCACGGATCAATTTTTTTTATTTTGTAGATGATAATTTTAAAATACCTTAAATGTTTAAATATAATAAATAAACTTAATTATAATTTTTTTTCAACTTTTAAAATCATCCTCAAAAGCTAAATAAATGCTACAACTGTAGTCATTCAATTCTTATTTGGTCATAGGCCACTATGAAAGGCCAATTTATATTTGAGCTAAATGACCTTCATGAACTAATTACTTTAATCCATGTATTCTAAAAAATAAAATAAAACGAATATATAAAACTCACTTGTTGACATTCCATGTATTATTATATCTAGCTATTGAATGCAAAATTAATGTACCCAACTTTTGGAATTCTTTTATACCTTAACACCTCAAAATTTTGTTATTCTTAAATTAAAACCAAAACATAAATATTGAATTGATTTTAAAAAAGAATAATACATATAAAACTCACCTATTGATATTCCTCCATTTATTGGGATTCTAATCATTAACCCTAATTTTATTACACACCTCTCTAACTCCTTAAAAATTTATTACACAATTGTTGGGATTCTTACACATTAAAATCATAACATAAATACTCAATTGTTAGGATTCAATTTTATGACATGTTTTATGACATTTTCATATTATAAATAAACTTAATTATAAATATAATTTTTACAACTACTTCTTTCTTTTAAATTAATATTGAGTAGTTATAGACGACATATATTATTAATAGATTACAATACCATAAATAAATGTCATAATAAAAATTAATCACTGCTTTTTTAATCCTTTGGATTCCTAATTTATAATCAATGAGTGAAAAGGGGTTACAAAAATAAAACTTAATTTGTAATAATGAAATAAATAGATATAAAAAAAAAATACTCCGTATAAATCAATTAGAATTGATGTACATAATAAACTCCTCAACTATTTTAGGGTAGGGTTTATGTATGTTGATCGAACAATATAAGTGGTATAAGCTCAAAAGTTAAAACTCAAAACTTTTCATAGAGGTTTACACTTTATAGAAAAACATATTTTTTTTTATCTAATTATATTTGTTAAAGATGAGATATATAACTATATAAAAATATGAACTTTGGTTTTTTAAAATAAATTTTAATTTTTATCTATTGTGTTTTTATAAGGTATCATTCCCGTTGACATAGTGTCTTATGACGCCTTATTATTATTTTTTATTTATTTATTTTCCAAAAAATGTCTATTTTGAGTATCCATTTATCTTTTTTATGAATTAAAATAATTATATAGTTGGATAATCAATTTAAATAAATTAGTTTAATATCCCATCTTTATAATAAAGTTGTAATACTTTTATATTTTATATGCTTGTATATTTTATTATATTTTATAGATCTATACTATGCTGAATATGCGTGATTATTTTTATCTAATAGTCATGGCCAACATCTTTCACATTTCAAAAACTAATTTTCATAATTTCAAGTTGTTAAAATTATTGACATAATCGATTTAAAATAATTGAAAAAAACAATTACAACATATCAAACAAAAATTAGATAAATAAAATTGTTAAAATATAAATGCAAGATAATATAGCAATACAATTACCAAAATTTTATTTTACCTCTAACAAAAACGTGATCGAACTAATCAACATCAAACAATGAGAATGCTCAAAGCTGCTACCTTCCTCCTATATACCATCAACATGAAGAAAACCAAAATCAATATAAAAAAAAGTTAACCTTACAATATCTAGCCTGAATAAAATACTCAAATTTGAAGAAAAACTAAAATCCAACAACGATTCAATCAAAAAAAAATACACATATATATGGAGATTAGAGAGGGAAAGAGAAAGTAGACATTTTTACTAATGAAGGGGAAACTCTAAAGAAGGGAGCTTAAATGTGTTATTTCATTAGTGGTTACAATTTACAACTTATTAATGAATTCAATTCAAATTAAATTGGTTGGGGTTACTAAACCATTGATTTGCCTACATTTAAAATATGATAAATGCTTTTGGTTTAGGGTTTTAAAGGTTTAATGTATTTGATTCAACATGTTCACTTTAAAATCTATTTTATTTTATTTTTCATCTATTTATCATATAATGACAAAATAATTTGACAAAAAAACTCTCAATCTTCTTGAGGTGGAGACCCTTCGTATTTAGCCAATTGAATTTTAGAAACTTTTGTAAGTTTATATGAAGCTTAAGATGCTAAATCACATTAAATACCATAAAGTTACACAATATCTCATATTGAATATAAAAAGAATTATTGATTTACATGTAGTTAAGATATGATAAGATGATATAAAATGAAACCACTCATCTTCTCTACACTCATCTTCTATTTTTCTTTTCTTTTTTCTCATTATTTCATTAGATGCTTTGGTTATTAATTGTCCAATTATCTTCTTTATATGTTAAATATATAGATATAAATATAGATATTACAGAGTAGATGTATTTTTTATTTAATTTATATAGTGACTAATTAAAGAGGATTGTGCTTGGAATATAATATGTACCATTTTTATGTGCTTATTTTTATTTAAAAAAAGAACAGATATGATATGATAGGTATATATTATATAAGCTACTTGTAAGAAATACATTTTTGGTCATGAGGGAAGTTAAATTTATTATTTGTGTGCTATGGGCCTTTCATAGTATGGTACGATTTAATTTTTTTTCTATAATTACGTTCTTAACAATTATTGTTATAATGATGGAGCTCAAATTAATTATTTATAATACCACTTTTAGTTATATTTTTCACCAATAATATTTTACTAAGTAATATGAGCATTAATTCTCCAAAAGCTTTTTTCATATTATTATAGATAGATAGTTAAATAGATGGATTTCAAAAAAATATTTAAGTCATTTAAATGGGTCATTAATTGCCCAGATTTTTCTATTTTATAATATATATAGATATAGATAAGGAAAATCAAACAAAAAAACGTCTATCATATCCTACATATCCTTAGGAGTATTAAGTGCTACAATTTGACTCTTATGTTTACCTATAAGTATTCCTTACTCTCCTAATCGAAATATTTTAAAATAATTAAATAATTGGAACAATAAGTATTATGATTTACTATTTCTTCAAACTTTTATCTCTTTTAAATCCTCTTTATATATTGTTTTTTTGTGGAGCGCATTTTATGTTGCGATGATGAAAATTAACAAAAACACTATATTTTTTAAGAACTTATAGTGACAACTGACAACTAAAAAAACCACTATGTTTTTTTATTTATTATAATTTTTTATAATCCTTTCATTTTCTTATGAATGTTGATACAATTGTATTCTTAAATCAAATTATAAGTTTAAGTCAAACCAAATTTCACCTTTTCATTACAAGGTTTAAATGTATGCAAATATTATGTTAATTAATTTTGACCGTAATAGTTCTCCAGCATACCGCTTTTGTGACAACTATTGCATTTTTGAAATCAATTTTATAACTTCAAGTCAAACTTAATTTTCCCTTTTTATTACAAGATTTAAATACATGCATATTATGATAATTTATTTGACCCTAATAATTCTCTAGCATAACGTTTTTTGAGCTTTAAGAGGCTATTTATTTAAAAAATAAAGGCTATAAAAAGTTTCATAGGTAGCTTAAAAGAAAAATGTTTATTGATTTTATGCTTCTACTATTAAGATTAATTTTGGCTAGAAATCATAGCTATAATTATAAACACACAAACTTTCATTTTGCCTATAATATCATATAGGTGGAAGAAGGCATCTTCTAAGTTAGCTCTACCTCTTTGGTCAAACCATTATTGCAAACGTTCAAAAAATATGCATACTTAATTTTTATTCCTTTATTATCATTAATTTTTATTCTCTTATCAATTGTATATTAGATAGTGTATCTTAAATCTTAAATATTAAAAATATTATTCACCTCAATTTGTTAATTCCTATCAACTTGATGCCTTAACCACGAAGGAGGAGGAGAGTTTTGAAGTGAAGACCCGGGCTAAGTTCGTCTAGAAATTGATTGAGTGTACCCAAGTTGGTTCAGTAGTGACCAAATATAATAACTTTTCTACACATGTTACTGGCCAAATAAATGCTTCAACAAAAGAGAAACTCCTCTTGACTCTTCATTGTCGGACATTTGAATATTCGTTGTCTACGTACATTTAATCTAATATTCATATTTATATTGCATCCAAAAATCAAAATCATTACTTATTTTACAATCAAAATACTAAAATTATTATTTGCATTGTAACATTTGAATATCCGTGGTTATAAAAATATTAATCTGAATTTTTATATGTTGTAGCCAAATACTATGGATAACAAATAAGTGACAAATCAATTTTGAATACGTACGGGACACCATATTGATTTTTCTTTTCCAAATTTTACATTTCACATATTAAAAGATATCTTTATTCTTAAATTTTTTTGTTATCTTCCATAATTTTTTTCAAATAAATAACAAATATATATTTAAACTGAAAACCATAAAAACATACATATATATTCATAAACTACTAAAATAATACCAATAAAAATACACTTGTAAAACATATGTCCCGTGCGTTACTGCTCTCCTAGTGTTATAAAAAAAATTAACCAGCACAGTCGATTGCTAATTTGCTATATGTGCAAATCACGAGCAAATTAACTGAAAGCATAAATTTTTATCGCAATTTCAACTACAAATAGAACTCTAATTTCAAAATTATCTAACTCCTCTATTTTTTTTCCCCAATTTGAAATTCCCCGAACTGTAATCCTCATTCAAACTACACGTCATTAATCAAATTGGAACTCAAATTCGAACCCAAACTCAAATTAATTGGGTCGAAGACATGTAAAGGTCGAAGAATGGTAAGTGCTGCCAGGGACAAGCCGCCCGATGCAGGTGCAATTGCAAATCACAAGTGCAAATATCATTACTTGAAATGCTCTTGGGGTTGTTTCTTCTCTATAGAAAAGCATACAAGTGCAAATCACACACGTGTAAATAGATACCAAGGAAGATTTGACTGGTGATACAAAGCTTCCCATTAATGACGCCATATTATGATGTTGGTTCTTGTTACCAAGTAGAAATGGAAGAAACAGAGAACCCGAAAGAAAGGGAAGGAACAGAATTATATTCTCATCATTATTCATTACAGCTTAAGTCTCAGTATTTATACTGTACAACTCAGCATACACTCTTATACAAGTATAATACTCAACACCCCCCTCAAGCTAGGCATATGATGGCAAAAACATGCCAAGCTTGGACAAAATATATTGTTGCTGATGTGAAGGGAGTATTTTAGTAAGAACATCTGCCAACTGCTGAGCTGTTGGAATATATGAAAGCTGTAATAAGCCTTCCATAACCTTGTCTCTAGTAAAATGCACATCAATTTCGATATGCTTAGTACGTTCGTGTTGGACAAGATTTTTAGCTATTTGAAGAGCTGAGTTATTGTCACAATATAGAAAAACCGGCTTGATAGATGTAACCCCTAAATCATCAAGTAATCGAACCAGCCAAATCACTTCAGTAGATGCTTGTGCCATTGCTCTATACTCAGCTTCAGCTGAACTTCTGGAGACAACACTTTGCTTCTTGCTTTTCCAGGATATAGGTGAGCTGCGGAGCATTAAAAGAAAACCTGTAACTGACCGTCGAGTAATGGCACAAGATGCCCAGTCAGAGTCGGAATAAGCTGTCAACACAGGAGTATCACAACCATTCAAAACAATCCCATAAGTAGCAGTGCCTTTCAAATATCTGAGAGTATGCATAACGGCTGAATAATGAGTAGTTCTAGGACTTTGCATAAACTGAGAAAGAGTTTGCACTGCATAACATAAATCTGGCCTGGTATTGGTAAGAAAATTTAACTTTCCAATAAGCATCCTATATACTGTAGGATCTGGAAGTAAATCACCATCATCAAGAAGAAGCTTAACATTCAGAGGCAAAGGAGTACTCAGAGAAGAAAATGCAGCAAGATCAACAGATTCTAGCAACTCTTTAGTAAACTTGGTCTGTGTAAGAGCAATACCAGTCGACAGATAAGTAGCCTCAAGCCCCAAAAAATAATGCAATAGCCCTAAATCTTTTATACTGAAAGCAGAATGCAAATGGCTTTTCAAGGAAGCAATTTCAGCATCATCAAAACCAGTTACTAACGGGTCATCAACATATATAGCAACCATAGTAATGTGATCATTAATCTTCTTAACAAACAAGCTGTAGTCATTCGTTGATTGAGAATAACCAAGAGACAAAAGAGCTTGTGTCAGCCTTTGAAACCATTGCCTAGAAGCCTGCTTAAGTCCATAAAGAGACTTTTTTAATTTGCAAACGTATTTGTTTGGATTTGGAAAACCATCTGGAACCTTCATGAAAACTTCTTCATGTAAATGGCCATGAAGAAAAGCGTTGTTTACATCCATTTGATGTATGGTCCAGTTTTTAGCAGCTGCTATAGAAATAAGACACCTAATTGTTGGCATCTTCACCACATGGGAAAAGGTCTCTTGATAGTCTATGCCTTCTTGTTGGGTAAAACCCTTAGCAACAAGCCTTGCCTTGAATCTTTCTAAGGACCCGTCAGATTTTAACTTGACTTTAAACACCCATTTACACCCTATTGCCTTTTTGCCAGAAGGAAGAGGAACTAAATCCCAAGTGTCATTCTGTTGTAATGCAGAAATCTCTTTGTCCATGGCTAAAATCCACCTAGGATCTTGAGAAGCTTCTTTATATGAAGAAGGTTCAACATAAGAATGGGCTTTGGAAATAAGTGCAATATGAGAAGAATCTAGGGATATGAAATTAGCTTGGAAGGATGATGAAGAACAAACATAGTCTTTAAGGTAAGATGGTTGTTGGCTTACTCTGGTAGACCTTCTAAGAACTGGTGAATGTTCAGGAGAAGGAACAACTGGTGATTGTGCAGGAGAGGGAACAACTGATGAATGTTCAGAAGGAATTGGTGAGAAATCTGGACTGAAGGATGAAGGAATGGGTGATGAAGAATGTGTAGGTGAAGATATAGTTTGGGAAGGTAGAAAAATATGTGTGGGAAAATCATGAATTAATGAAGGTAAAGATATGGAAGAATCAAGAGAAGTAATATAATGAAATGGAAAATGTTGTTCATAGAATACAACATCTCTGGAATGAAAAATCTTTTGTGTAGAAAGATCTAATATAGTATAAGCTTTCTTGCCATTAGAATATCCCATGAAAACACAAGGAGAAGCCCGAGGAGAGAACTTATCTCTGCCTCTTTTAAGTGTATTAACAAAAACAAGGCATCCAAATGCTCGAAGAAGAGAATAGTCAGGAGCTTGTTTAAAATGTAATTCATATGGAGATTTATTTTGTAGAGAGGTCAAAGGGGTTCTATTAATGAGAAAAGTGGCTGTAAGAATACAAAAACCCCAGAATTTATGTGGTACTTTGGACTGAAAAAATAAGGCTCTAGCAACTTCTAAGAGATGCTTATATTTTCTCTCGACTATACCATTTTGTTGAGGAGACTCAACACAAGAAGTTTGATGTTGAATGCCCTTAGAAGAGTAAAAATTAAGAGCATAAGGATCAGAAAACTCAGGTGCATTATCTGTTCTAAACACCTGGACAGAGGCATGAAATTGTGTTTGGACCATATTGACAAAAGATTTTAGAATAGACAAGGCATTGCTTTTATGAGCCATGAGAAAGGTCCATGTACACCTAGTGTAGTCATCCACTAAGGTAAGAAAATACCGAAAACCATTGTGTGTAGGATATCTATATGGCCCCCAAGTATCCACATGCACTAGAGCAAAAGGAGTGGTAGAATGGCTCTTAGAAATATGAAAAGGTCTTCTATGTTGTTTGGCTTTAGGGCATATAGTACATAAATGAGAAGATTTAGCAACATTTTTCAGAAAAGGCAAGCAAGACAATTGCTCATAAGAAGCATGACCTATTCTGCAATGCCATAGATCCAAACTTTTATGGTATGCAATAGAAGTAAGGGCAGTAGAAACCTGAGATGAGGCAGAAACAACAATGTTTATCCTTTATCTTCTTTACCAAGCAAAATTGGCCTCTTCATCGAAGGGGCCTGGAGATAACATTCATTTGGTGTGAAAACAACATTAGCTTGATACTTTTTAGCAAGCTTATGAACAGATAGCAGATTGAAACAAAAATCTGGAACAAGCAAAACATCATCAAGAGACAGCTCTTCAGACAATGTAGCAGATCCAATACTGGTTATGGAGGCTTTACTACCATTAGGCATAGTAATAGACATAGGAGTTGACACAGTGTTGGTTGAATGCAACAATTCAATAGAAGACGACATATGATCAGTTGCTCCACTGTCCAATATCCAAGAATTTCTATGTTTGGAAGACAAGAAACAAGAAGCAATACCTGCCATGAATGCCTGAGAATCAGAAGTAGAATCTTCAACAGATTGCTTACTTAAAAGAGATAGCAAATGCTTGTACTGGTCTTGTGTAATGGATGATGAAGAAGAATTTGTATCCTTGTCACCAGAAGAACCAGCAGTGTCACGAGAAGCATTGTTAGCATTTTTAGATCCCCCAGATTTAGATCCTCCAGACTTAGATCCTCCACGAACATGATTTGGAGGATAACCAATCAATTTCCAACACTTATCTTTGGTATGATAAGGATGTTGACAATGATCACAGAAAAGTGTAGGTTTCCCATTGGAATTCTTTGATCCAGAAGCACCAGAATTGCCATTACGGTTAGCAATTAAAGCAGAATTATCAACATCAAGAGGCGAAGAGACATGTCGAATAGTTTTATGTGATTCTTCCTGAAGAACGATCTTATACACAGGGGATAAAGATGGTGGAGGTTGCATCATGAGTACATTACCTCGAATAACAGAATAAGACTCTCCAAGTCCCATCAGAAATTGAATTATCTGTTGATCCTCTAGTATACGTCGAGCAACAACATTGGAACCACAATCACAGACTTTTGATTCCACAAGAAGAAGATATTCATCCCATAATCGCTTGCATTTTGTGAAATAAGCAGTGATGGAAAGATTACCTTGGCTTAAAGAAGCAAGTTCTCGTTGAATTTGGAACAAATTGGTGCGATCGACTTTGCTGAAACAATTTTCAAGATTGAGCCAAACCTGACGCGCAGATCGGCAATAGAGAATAGACTCGGCGATGTCTTTGTTAACAGAGTGTAACAACCACGAAAACACCATATTATCGCACCTGTCCCATTGCGATTGAACAATTGGATCATCAGAGGGACGAATACAGGTTCCAGTAACAAAACCTAGTTTATTTTTCACGATCAACGATACTTCCACCGATCTTCTCCAAGAAGTATAATTGTGATCTTCGAGTAAGCTTGTAGATAAGACATAGCTTGGATGATCACTGTGATGAAGAAATAATTCGCCCATGGAGTCGAGAATTTCACGATCGCGGACAGAATCACGAAAACCCCAAGGATTCGTGGAATCGCGATTGATCGGAAATCGATTATGAGCCGCCGGAGAAGAACGAAGTGGTGGAAATTCATTATCAGAATTAGACATTGAGAAGGAAGAATCAAAGAATCAATGAAAAAACGAGATCGAATCACTCAGTCTGATACCATGTTACCAAGTAGAAATTGAAGAAACAGAGAACCCGAAAGAAAGGGAAGGAACAGAATTATATTCTCATCATTATTCATTACAGCTTAAGTCTCAGTATTTATACTGTACAACTCAGCATACACTCTTATACAAGTATAATACTCAACAGTTCTTCATGTTAATGGGGAGCATTAGCTATTTCCAGCTCTGTGTTGCGGAAATTGTTTTGGCCCTTAAGGTTCCAATCTTCAACCTAGCACTTTTAGTTGTTTAGTTCTTTAGCATCCCATACTTTTCCAAACCAGTGCAAATCAAATACTTGAGTAGAATGTTTTCTTGAGAAAGACATTATACCAAAATATACATACACAAAAATAGTCAGACAACAAGCTTCCAGAGCATGAGTTCACATTCCTAAACATTCAAAAGGATTGAATTGAAATCCTAGATACCATGAGTGTCCTTGTGTTACAAAACTAAGGCTACACATGCACATCCCATCACTAACCAAATCGAACATTAGGAAATCACATAAACCATTATGCATAAAAGATACAGCCAACACTGGAGCAAGGTCCACTAAACATCAAAGATGGTAGCTTCATCTTCTAAAATTCATCTCCATCTTCATTTTCTTTTTCAAGATCGTAGCTAGAGAACTTGGATGAACCTTCAAAACATACAAACTTGTCAATAGCCTCTAGATAAAATTTCTATATAATTCAAGCACTGATTTTTTGACAACAAGATATAAATCACCTGATGAAATGCCTTTTGCCCGCAGCCAATCCCTATAGCAAGTCAGTGCTTCAATTGTTTCTGGTGAAAGATGGCTTCTAACTAGGGGTATCAATTTCTTTTCCATGTCATAACCTGATTCCAGAGGGGCTATTGAGATAGGAATGGTCAAGATATCACGAGCCATAGATGAAAGAATCTCGTAAGGTCCATAATATCCTGAGGTCTTCTTCCAAAATTCCAAAATATCAAAATCCTTCTTGAAAGCTTCACGTCTCTCCTCCCAATACAATTCCAGCTCTGACATTTGAGTGGCCTCCTCTTCCTCTTCTCTACAATATGCTAAAAAGTTTTCATTAAATTCAAAGAAACTACTACGGCTATCATCTCCAGAATTGCTAACATTTGACGTTCCAACCCTAGGAGATGTAACTGCATCAGTTTGTTTGTACTCTTCAAACAAGTCAAACAGAGTCTTCTTAAGAGCCACGATCATCTCCTTAGCACGGACGTCTCCATATAACTTTGCATAGCAACGTTCAACTACTGCCAACTTGAATCTAGGATCTAATGCAGCAGCACAGGCAAGAGTATGACTGAAATCAGACCAGTATTTTTCAAACTCTGCTTGCATTTCCTTCACCATGGTAGATAAAATACTAGGAGGAGCATTGGAAATCTCAACCAACTTCTTATGAATCTTCCACACCAAAAAGAAATAAAAATTGGCAATTGGTGTAGCAGAGGCTGATAGTTCATTAATCAATTCATAAATCTCCTTCAAGAACTTATGAAGCTCATCTATCATTTCCCACTCCTCTTGTGTAAGACAATACACTTGTATAGCCATATCGTTGCTAACAAAATCAACAAGCACATCTCGATAATAGAGAAAACAATCAAGCATCAAGAAAGTAGAATCCCATGAAGTGAATGTGTCTAAACACAGCCTTTTTGTAGTGTCCAAACCAAAACGTTTTTTAGCAGCTTCATAAAACTTTTTCTGCTTAGGAATGGAATGTTTTAAATGCATGACAGTATTTCTGATCTTTGGAAGTACACCATCCATAAGCTTTATACTAGCTTGCCCCACAAGATTAATAATACGCGAATAAGAGCGCACATGACAAATTTCTCCAGAAAGCACCAAAGCATTTTTCCTCTGAAGATGACTTCTAAGAGATGCAATTAACGAATCACTACAAGATGCCTCATCAATTATGAAACTACAGACTTTTTCAGCAACTTTGCATTGACCCAAGGTCAATAAGATTTCATTAGCAAGAGAAGCACCATCATTCGATGCTAAACCTAAAAATCTGATGATTCTCTTCTGTAATCTCCAATTGTAGTCAACCCAACAAGCTGTTATGCACAAGTATTCTTCTACTGTGCATGGGTTTCCCCAAATATCTATTGCAAAACAAATTCGACCAGGAGCATTGAGCAACTCGCTCTGAACTACCATTCTCTCTTCCTGGTGGTATGTCAATGCATCACTTAAAAGTGTTCGCTTAGTGATAGTGTTAAAACCAGGGCACACTGCACACGCAATGTCCTTGAGAGGCTTGAATCCAGGTTTTTCAAATATATCAAATGGAAGGTCACCGGAAACAACAAATTCACACAGAACCTTTTGAAGTTTATCTAATTTAACACTAGAAGGGATATTTGCATCACTGTCAGACGAGGCACCACAGATACAAAAATCATTCATATGATATAAAGGAGATGAATCTGTACGTCCTTCCGAATGAGATGGATTGTGTGTGAACGTTTTCCTACAGAAATTGTAATGGGACTGGATATCCCCATTAGCCAATGTTTGTCTGGTCATGGCTGTCCCACTGGAGAGAGCAAATAGAATTGAGTTTGCTTAAATTCAAACAACCAATATACATACTACATTGTCATAATTAAATTTAGAGACTTGTAATCTCAGCCTACATTAGCTCTGAATACACAAGGAAATCAGGTGTATGCTATCAGTGAACATTACAATCAATCAAAGTAAGGTTTTACAGCAAGTCAGCAGTTTTTTTACTTTTTACATGCTCAAGTGAAGATCCAATTCTCGGTAGCTATTAGCTAATAACAAGAAAAGAACAGATAAACAAGATGAAGAGACTCTCAAGCTCTCGTGTAAAGTTAAGAGACAACGCAGACCACACCATCCTTGCAGAAATAAGAGAAAAAGAGACAATAGAAACATGAAGCCCTAACATGGAGGTTAAAAACGAAACCTTTAATCAGTAAAACAGATCCGTAATCGAAGACTATATCTTTAAAGTTTAGGGGGGAAACTCACCAAATTTGGGACGGAGTCAGAGATGGAGGAGACGAAGAGAGGTCGGAACGCAACAGTTGCACTGAAGTAGTGGCAGCAACTTATGAAAAAACTCGATTTTGTATAATTTTCAATTTTCGAGTGTGATTATGTATAATTCTAAATTTTCGAGTGCGATTATGTATAATTTTCAATTTTTGAGTGCCACTTTGTATAAAAGAAAAAGTCTGGACACGTCAAATGGCAATTATCGTAAATACTGGAAATTCGAGACGCTTATGTAAATTCTAGTTGTCTTTCTCGATAACAAAAGGGTAGAGCCCTATCCTCCTGCTGAGAAGCAACCGTCACTGTGGAGAAAGAGAGATAACGAAGCCTTACTCCATGGCTTCCGTTTCCTTACTTCAGTCTGCAGCCTCCTCGTTTCACGGCCAATGCATCCCATCTTCAACGAAGGCGACCTCTTTCTTCCCGTCCTCTACGGCGCGAGTCGGCGGCGGACCGGTTGTGGTGAGGGCGGCGTCCGGCGTGGCTGTGGAATCAGTCGACGCTGAGAAGTCTTACCGTCTCAAATCGGCGTATCTTGAGAAGATTGCTCCTTTGCTCAAAGAGGAGTTCGCCTACACCAACATTCACGAGGTCTTTCTCTATCTCTATTTCTGAATTTCAGGCTGTAATGTAACTACTAGGCGGAATGTAATTGAGTCCATTATTTCTGGACTTGTTCAATTGGTCTACAAATTGTGTTGCTCGGTAGAAATTCTAGCTGGTTATAGAAGCACAAGTGCCAATTCTAGCTACATTTTGCGGAAATTGAGTGGGCTCCTGATTTTGGTTCGAGTTTTGAGTTTTGATGATTTGATATGAAATGTTGGCAGATTCCAAAGATTGAGAAGGTTGTAGTGAACTGTGGAATTGGGGAGGCTTCACAGAACGAAAAAGGTTTGGAAGCTGCAATCAACGAATTGGCTCTGATCACAGGACAGAGACCGGTGAAAACACGAGCTAAGAAATCAATTGCTACTTTCAAGCTCAGGGAAGGTCAGCCAATTGGAATTGCTGTCACACTCCGTGGAAACGTAAGACTCTTATCTCTTTGTAAACTAATCTATAGATGAAGCAATTCAATGTCTGGATTTTGTTCAACTTAGATTTAGATTATCCTGACTTCCAAATTCATATTGGAGGATGACAGATAAGTGTTGTTTGTAGTATGTTCTCATCTTATCATGATAATGAATTTTACTGATAATGGAACTTCTGGTTGCTGCTATGGAGATTTAATTCAGTATTGGTCTGTGACGATAGGTGATGTACTCCTTTCTAGATCGGCTGATCAACTTGGCACTTCCTCGAGTGCGTGATTTCCAAGGCGTTAACCCAAACAGCTTTGATGGACACGGAAATTATAGCATCGGGTTTCGTGAACAGACTGTGTTTCCGGAGATCAGGTTTGATGCACTTGGCAAGCCCAGGGGTATGGATGTGTGTATTACCACAACTGCTCGAACTGATAAAGAAGCGTATAAGCTATTGGCTCTAATGGGAATGCCATTTAGAGAGGGTGCTGGACCCGCACAACAGGTGGTGCGTAAGAAGAAGCTCAAGTCTCACCATTTTGAGAAGAAGGGAAGAAGATAGAAGGCTTATGTGACTTGTTATGTTTTCAGTGCTAAACTCTCAGGGTTCTTATTTTGACTGAACAACTGGTGTATGTTTTCTGTGTAATGCTTTATGGAGTAAATGGTTTGTTTAAGCATTCCTCTTCTCATGATGTGATATGATATTGCAGATGGATCGGCTAGATGTTCAAGATTGGTTTGTTAATATTGCACGATTACATCTTCTGTAGATTTAATTGTTACAGTTACAGACCAGCCTTGCTAAAACTTCAGTTCTTTCAGACATTAAAGGTGCGTTTGGATTGTTCATTATCTTGCATTGTAATGCAAGATTGAATGCGATTTGAATGGCATATGAAGGAAGCCTGTATTATAATGCAAGATAATGTGCATTCCAAACAAACTCTAAAACTAGACAATTCTTTTGAAGGAACCTAATTAACCTTACCCATGAAAATATGCAACTGAATGTTTAGAAAAGCACATTTTATGTTAATTTCTTTCTCTGGCTTCCTTCACACTTATATCAAATTTAAATTTGTGAGCAAATGACAATGTATGGCCGTATGGGACTTCTAAGTTATAGCATATGAGTCCTTCACACTTTTATCAAATTTAAATTTGTGACCAAATGACAATGTATGGCTGTATGGGACTTCTAAGTTCTAGCATATGAGTTTAGTTGAATATTACAGTACTTTCACTTACATGGTACACCTACTTCAAAACCCTATAAAAAAACATATCTGTATTTACAAATTGGCCCAAATTATATATTTACAAACCAAGTGCAATTTTCACATTACAAATATGTTTTTTTTTGTTAAAAAAATGGCGGGACTTTGGAACCAACAAAAACTTCGGCAGGTTTTGTAGAGCAAAATTGACAATTTTTTTTGGAAAATAAAGACTCCAGAAGTTGTAATCTACTAACGTTTAATCACTTTTTTCTAAATGTTAATATTCCTCTCTATCAGAATTTTCCATAGCCACCCATCCATTTTTGATATAAGATGTGTGATGCATTATTTCTCTCAACTTACCTTCATCAGTTTGTCGCTACTCGCTACACAGCCGAGTAGCCGACACTTGAAAATCTCAATCTATCGATCTATTGCTATCTTCCTCTCTCGAAAATGGCAGCGCTTCTCTCAAAAGCTTCTATAACTCCGCGGATATCTGATCGCTGGCAACCGATCCTCGCCGGCAATAACGACCTCAGAACCAACAGGCTCAAATGCTACGCACAGAATCCCACTCCTTCAAACGGCAATAGTTCGTCTCCGGCCAAACAAAATTCCGAGCCGGAGAACGCGTTGCTCAAGCTGGCCTGGTACAGCTCTGAGATGCTCGGAATCGCCGCCTCCTTTTTCCGCTCGCCGCAGCAGCCGTCGGCAGACACTAATGAAGATTCCTTCCTTTCTGTAGACGAATCCGGTGCCGTCGATCGGGCGGCCGTGGTTGCCACAATTAAAGACGATTTCCAGAGATCTTATTTCGTCACAGGTCTGTGTGATTGTAACTTCCTGTTTTTCTGCCTGCCACAACTCACTCTCGTGCCCTAAATTCCTCTTCTGTCACAGCTCACTCGTTTATTAATTCGCTATATACTGGTTCTGCATAACAGCATAAGATATGGTTTGGTTTCTCATCATGTCAGTGTTATTGAGTAGCCTTTTCAGCTTATGGATGAGTTTTTGTTGGAATTAGGTTTTAGCACGTTGTTTGTTTCTTTCTGAATTATGATCATGCAACCGGATCAAGAAACTGCCATTCAAAGTTCAAGTAGTCAAATATATTCTAAGGTATCATAGAACATCTTAGAAGTCATAGTAGTACAAGTGGACCAGTATTAACCGTGCTGATGGATGTGAGATTGTGATTGATGCCAATTTCTTATAGTTGCTTCTCATCTAGAACTACAAAACGGAATGCATCAAGATTTCTGCACTGTTTAGTAGCATCTTTTTGGTTGGATTTTCCAAATAGCATTCCATTATCCTGTTATCAGCTTATGAGCGAGTATGATTCAATTGGTTGTCAATGGATTGTAGGAAACTTGACACTTGGTGCCTACGAGGAAAAGTGTGAGTTTGCTGATCCGGCAGGGTCATTCAAGGGGCTTCAGAGATTTAAAAGGAATTGCACAAACTTTGGCTCCCTCATTGAGAAGTGTAACATGAAGCTTATGAAGTGGGAAGATTTTGAGGTCAGTTATTCTAAACTTGCTATATTCTCTCCAGTGACTTAACCAGCAGTTTTGTTCTTGCACTTGCTAATTTGTTTTATTTTGCTGGAAAATGTGGATGGCAGGACAAGGGAGTCGGACACTGGCGTTTCAGTTGTATCTTGTCTTTTCCTTGGAGGCCAATACTTTCTGGTAGTTCCTATTTCCCTACATATCAAACAACTATG
This sequence comes from Fallopia convolvulus, assembly GCA_964016875.1. Lineage (NCBI taxonomy): Eukaryota > Viridiplantae > Streptophyta > Magnoliopsida > Caryophyllales > Polygonaceae > Fallopia > Fallopia convolvulus. The sequence continues at coordinate 60,427,723 of OZ024720.1, read as the reverse complement.
TACTTGCAAATTACAGGAAATCAATGTTGAAGTGTTTGTAAAAAATCCATCAATATACACAGTCCATTGCTTAATGCCCATAAAAACTTTGTTTTTGTTTCTAACCATTAGAAATTGTAATATACAAGACGACCTAGTACCTTGTTTTTCTTGACAATTGTAATCACAAAAGAAATGGACTTACGTGGCATATATTTATCAAATGGATTTTTGCAATTTTTCACTTGTTGATTAATTTGTAAGATCATTGTCATATGTATCCTATCTATTACTTTATGTTTGTTTGGTAAGATATGTTGATAATGCAAACATTGATGAGTTAACTAATAAGGTGATAGTGTCTTGATATGGAAACCTTCTGATGCAAACTTCATATTATGAAAAACATCCTTGGCTTCACAAAAACTGCTACATTCACCTAATCGAAGTAATATTTTTCAACAATATTGCAGCTACAGGGTACACAGAGTATTTCTTTGATTCTCAGTCGGGCAAAGTATGCAGGTAGTGGTACATATTCTACTAGCAAAATAATGCAATCATTTTGGCCTCCCTCTACCATTTCTTCACCTGTCATTTTCGTTCTTGGATGTGCCCTGCAGGCATGTGGAGCACTGGAATGTCCCCAAAATGACACTGCTGAAACAGATTCTAAAGCCCAGCAGGCGTGTTATCCCTTGATTTTCTCACGCTACGTGAAGTACAGGTTAGCTTAGCTGTTGCATGAGGAGTTGATGCAAGACAATTAATATAGAAGGGGGTAAAAGGGTAAGAATAGGATGGACTTGGCAAATGAATCTGTGGCTCAAACGGTTTGATTGAGTGCGACCCAAACTGAGCTACCTCTTTGGCTCTTCTTATAGTGCATTTCTGTTGTGTGTTGTACAGTGTCCTGCAAAATTCCTCCAGGGTTTGAACAGAAGGCTAGTTCATTTGTGAAGTCTCAACGCTTATAGGGAGGGAGTAGTTCATTTGTGAAGTCTCAACCCTGTACTAAATACTTGGTATATTATACACAAATATGAACAAATATTGACATTACATAGAAATATTAATGAAAGTTCTAAACTTTATCAGATCAGATTACATTCAAATTGAACACAAAAATTTGAATAGATAAATTTTATATTTCCAGTTTTTATACTTCTTTTAATGGAACAAATGATAGTTTGTAGTTGTACATTTTACAAGGTCATACTATTTTGTCTACAAAATAATGTAGAGTAAAATACGATCAACTTCTTATAGTTTGTATACAAAATACAACACCAACTATATGTATACAGCGATTGTATTTCGAGTAAGGGTGATTAAAAAAGTTGGCCCAAGCATATGCTCAATACCAAGAGTTATGCATTTGATTTGAGTCATTTGACTGGCCCGCTTTGGCGTTGCACCAAAAGGCCACACTAGGCCTCTTATCAAATGAAAAACCACTAGACCAGAACGATGTTATTCCGATCCATTCCCTATGTGTCTTGTGGAGTTGTGGGTGCCAAATCTTCATCCAACTGAATAGATTTTTCTTGTTTTTAAGTTTGACAGTTGGAAAAGAAAAATCCAATTCAATGAGAGAGGTCACAAAATTTTATGTTATAAACAAAGATTCTACAAAGTCGTAGCTTCGTAGGCTGTTGATGGATGTGAGTAATCGCCACGCCACCATGAACACTTTTTAGTTATTAGATCTGTTGGCAAATCGGAGATGATTATGTGATGTTTTGTTAATAAAACATACACTAAGTTATCAACCCTTTCTTTTATCAAAATAAAATCCTTGTTTCACTAATCCTCGCAATAAATAATCAAAATCGGACACGAACCACTTGAGTACTTGACCAGATCGTCCGCGCCACGTGCGGGATTTGGCGGGGTGCTTGACGCGGGCGAGCTGTAATTTCCTTTCCTCCAGAGAGGATATGCTCATTGCTTCCCAATTCCCGTTTCTTCTTCCACTCAACACCCCAAATTGAAACCCCAATTCTCCAAATTTCAAACCCTAAACTCCCAAATTCTCATACCAGATAGCACCCTCTCACCGTCGCCCCCACCAGTCGACGTTTCGACTTGCGCATTCACTCGCCAATCTCCTACTAGCAAGTCGGCGCTACTCCACTGAAACGCGCGGTAATCTTTTTCTTCTCACTCACTCCTTTTCGTGGAATGTGAAGCGACGTAGGTGTTTGAATATGGATCTGTAAGGAATTGTTTGATATTTGTGCGTCGAATCCTTTTATGATGTGTGAAAATGGAAATGCCAGGCTTATGTGATTTAGATGAAAATGTGTTGTATTGATTGTTTCTGTAGTGAAAGTGTAATTTGATATCTGAGTGTTGACATGAAGTCGGTGTTTAGGATAATATTAGAACTTACTTAAACTTGATAACTTCTATATGCAGAACTTTTATCGTTGTGTAGTTTTCTTTTTAGAGTAAACCACACAAAACCACTTGTAACTTGTTCCAGCTTGCACAGAACACTAGTTATTGACACCATTCATCATTATACCCACTGATCCTTGATTTTAATTTGCCTGCCACTGTGTTGAGCAGTTGCATTCATTCTGCATTGAACCATTTATTAGCTCAGTCAATTCAGCAAATTCAGGAAAGGCAGCAACTGTATAGATGGCTGTCTGTGCTGCCTCATATTTGATACCAGTGAAGCGGTTCCCTCTAATATCAGCTAGAGATTGTGTAAAAATCCAGAGAAGGCTGCTTGTTAATCTTCCCACGAGGACTATAGATAATATTTCTGTTTATAAAGGACGAGTTCTACCACTATCTATATGCTTGTCTGGTTTGGAGGATTCTGCTTTGCGGTCTCACGAGGCATTCTGGGAAGATCCTGATGATGGAAGTGGAAGTGAATATGATGAAGAGGATGCAGGATCAGAGGAAAATGATTTGGATTTCGAGAGTGATTGGGAGGAAGAGAGAGATGGTTCAATGGCTGTGGTTGATGAGATTGACAATAGCATGGTTCATCCTGATCAGATTGACAATAGCATGGTTCAGGATGATTTTCTCCAAGGTTCCCTGCCATTCTCTCTTCTTCTTTTTTTTTTTCCATCATGTTTAGATTTCTTTTACCTTCATATGTTTCAGTTATGTTTCTACTGTGTCGATTCCATAGAACAACAAATTGAACGTGAAAGGAAAATCGAAACAACTTCTGACTCACTTGACTAAAAAATTCTGTAATGGTCCAGATAGATCCTGTCTTTTTCACTGGGATAGGTTATAAATGCTTTGAAGTAAATAACTGATATTGCCTTTGCAAGTGAGACTTTAATTCTTTTATTTATTTGAGCGACTAGGTATTGTATAGGGTTCTCTACTATTTGACATGCGGTTTAGGTTATCACTGAGTGTTTTATGAGAAGTAGATACTTCAAGATTCTACCACTTACAAAAAGAGCACACATATAGCAAGTTGTTGAGTCAAGTTGTAGATCAGATTGAGCTAAGACTACTATGGGTTTGATTCATTTGCTACTCAGCTATCACTTTATTCATTGGACAATAGTGGGTGGTGTAAATTTTAAGGTGAATTTAAGTTAGTTTCCTTTGCTACGTGTCATTTTCTATCAATATACATTCAGCTAGAGGTTGAAATGAACTATGTTTCTGTACAGATTATGACAAAGTGGATTGAGCATAGCTACTCTTGTCCTCAGAATTATTGTGTGTACTTTTGCATATTTTATTTAAATTTTGTATTCAATGTACACGCTCTTCTTTCTGCCCCATTATACTTTAAGGAGTGTTTATTTCTTCCCTCTGCTATCTTATTTGGTATATAAACTATGGTTACCTTCTCATTTGTGGTGAAGAAGATTAATTATTGGGCACTGTGATCCTTGCAGAGATTGAAGCACTCTTAAACCCGGAGGAAAGAGCAATCTTGCAAGCAAATACAGCACCCAATCTTGAAAAAATATCAACTGTAAGCAACTAATAATATAACTTATAGGCGATGCTTTTCATTTATGATTTAGTTTAGTCTACCTTTTCTTTCTAACGTACATGATATGCAAACGGGGTGCCTCATTTCATTCTTCTATATATATTGTTGTGTTATGTATTAAAATGCACTTGTTTATAAGTTTATATAATTTCATTTTGATTGTTCTTATTTTTTCACTTCATCTTTTTGGCATAGGCCAAGTGGAATCCACTTCATACTCTTGCACTCTCAGGCCAGATTCAATTACTGGACAACTTGCTTGAAAATGGACTCGATGTCGACTTCGCTGATAAGGTAGTTCTATTGATTGCTAAAATACTTTGATTTCTTCAGTAATAATTTAGTTTGAGCTAATAAGATTGCACTCTCTTAACTGTTAATAGGATGGTCTTACATCTCTTCATGTTGCTGTTATTGGGAAAAAGGAGGCTGTCATCAGTCATCTGTTGAGAAAAGGTGCAAATCCTCATGTCAAAGATAAGGTATAGTTGCTGGAGCTACAACTTATTTTAGTTCCAATTGTACCAACCTTCCTTTCACTTGGAAAAGCTAGACTGACTGTCTACTTCTGTGTTTGAATGCAGCATGGAGCGTCACCTCTTCATTATGCAGTACAAGTCGGGGCAATGCAGACTGTGAAGCTGTTAATTAGATATAAAGTTGATGTTAATGTTGCTGATAATGTGAGTATGATATATTTTTTTCTTGCACATTTACTGTACTGGTTGTTATTAGGCTTGTTGAGTCTTGTATGCTGTATTTGGCAGGAAGGTTGGACTCCATTGCATGTTGCCATGCAAAGTAGAAGCAGAGATATAGCAAAAATCTTGTTGCTGAATGGTGCAGATGCTACTAGGAGAAATAAGGTAGTGTGATACTGTGATGGACTTAATCCTCTTAATAATACGGTGGCAAAAATAGTCTTTATTGCTGGTATCATGTAAGTTTAATTATTATAGTGAACTTATGAAAGCATGAGTTACTTATAGCAGTGGCTTCTGCTTTGAGTTGCAGGATGGAAAGTCACCTTTGGATTTGAGCCTAGCGTACGGGAAAGAGTTCAAGTCGTATGAGATTGCCAAGTTGCTGAAGCTTGTTCCTGCTAACAGAGGCCTTTGATTCGAATTCCCGTAAGGAGCCCACTTGACTTGCATAAATATACTGCTGCTTGAAGCTACTCATGGATAAACATCAAGTGCATTTAGAGTTTTATACTTTAGGGCTAGCAATTGCATAAATATACTGCTGCTTGAAGCTACTCGTGGATAAGTAAATAAAACTATCCGAACTTCATCTATGGAAGCTAGCAATTGCCTTTGAGTTTTGGTTGAATGTAATGCAGCTTGTGACTTAATTGTATGCATGTTTGACTGGAAGGTAATCCGCACATCCCTTAATCAATCCATTTATTTCTAAAGTACTGACTACCATGCAAGTTGCAAAATAGTCAAGTTGCAAACCTTGCTGGGCTACCAGTCTACCACACAGTTTCCCTATACTGGAAAACGCACCATGCTATGCGCTATATGTAACTACTATGCAGTTTTCATCAACTAAATTATTCTTACATCACCTTCCAGTCAAGGTGTCAAACATACATACAATTTAATCACCTCGAACTGCATTACATCCATCGTAAACTCAGAAGCTCCATGGATACTGAAGTTGATCACAAGCAGCATTCTGGGCACATAGCCATCCTCCCAAACCCTGGTGCCGGCCACCTCATCCCCCTGGTGGAATTCACGCGCCGTCTTCTCCTCCACAACCCCTCCCTCTCATTCACCTTTCTCTTCATCCCCTCATCCTCCATCGCCACCACTCCCTCCATCCTTTCCTCCCTCCCAACCACCTCCTACGCAATCATCACTCTCCCACCTCCTTCCTTCCACCCTTTCTCCGACATCTTGGATGAGAGTGCCAACCGCGTTCTCCGTTCTGTCAACTACTCCCTCCCCCCGCTCCGCCAAGCCCTCCAGGAGATGACACGTCACCTCCACCATGTGTCGGCCCTCGTCGTTGACATATTCGCCACCGACGCTGTGGAAGTGGCGGCGGAGCTCGGGATCAAGCCTTATATATTCTTCAGCCCCTCTGCGATTGCACTTTCCTTGTTTCTCGCTCTTCCTGAGATTGATGAAATGACACCGTCTGACAAGTGGAGCTCAGACATGCCCTTGAAACTCCCTGGGTGCCCGGCGGTTCAGGTGAAGGATTTTCCCAGTTCGGTTTTGGACCGGCAATCTATTTACTTCAAGTGGTTTCTAGATCATACCAAGAGGTACACAAGAGTGGAAGGGATAATATTGAACAGCTTTGATCCCTTGGAGTGTGGACCCATTAGGGCTTTAGCGTCCCGTAAGCCTCCGATCTACGATGTTGGGCCGCTTGTAAGGATCGGTTCGGGGAGAAACGATAACGCGGACGATTCCGAGTGCTTGAGGTGGTTAGACGAACAACCACTCGGGTCCGTACTATACGTCAGCTTCGGGAGCGGTGGGACCCTATCGACCAATCAAGTGACGGAGCTCGCTTGGGGGCTTGAGCTGAGCGAGCATAGGTTTATTTGGGTGGTGAGGAGTCCAAATGATACGTGTCCATTCGCTACGTACTTGAGCTTGGATGAAAAGGAGGATCCTTTAGGGTTTCTACCGAAAGGGTTCATGGAGAGGACTCGGGGGCGAGGTTTGGCAGTAAGGTCATGGGCCCCGCAGGTTGAAATCCTTAGTCATGGCTCAACGGGCGGGTTTCTGACGCATTGTGGTTGGAACTCGATCTTGGAAGGGGTGGTCAACGGGGTCGGGTTTATAGCGTGGCCTTTATATGCGGAGCAAAATATGAACGCGATAGAGTTGGTGGATGATGCTAAGGTGGCGCTCAGAGTCGAGAAAGGCGAAGATGGGATTGTGGGACGCGATGAGATAGCGAGAGTGGTGAAGGTGCTAATGGAAGGAGAAGAAGGGAGGGAGATTAAGGCGAGGATGAAGATACTCAAAGAAGAAGCACAGAGGGCAGTTGATAAAGATGGATCCTCTAACATTACACTATCGGAATTGGCTCTCATGTGGAAGACGCCGTAGTTGGATCCTCTAAAGATGGTTAGGAAGATTTATCATCTTATTCTTTCCTACTCTTGATGTTTGGTTTACAAGGTGCATGTGATTTAAGAATTTCGTTTTTCGTTTTCAATAACGTCGATTATAAGACACAGGAACCCACATGCGATAGTTGGAATTTTATATATTTACAAGATTGTTTTCACTTTTCATGCAATAGTTGGAATTCATTGAAATGTTGCAATGGAACAATCTTTATGCTGACATGCAGTGGACCGCATCTACAAAGTTTCATTTATACAATGGGAATTAGGTAGGTTGCCGTTACAATTTTATATATAACCATTTAGAATGGACAACGATGATATGCGGAACCCACATGCGATAATGCTTCCATGGAAATGGTATAGAAGATTTTCATCGTTCCCACATGGGCACATAGCAATCTTCCCCTAATCGTATGTAATTACAAGCTTGCTCCATCAATGCATGCATGTCTTAAATTAGTTAAATATAGTATCAAGCATTATTATTTATTAGTCCATTACCCAAAACTGGTTAAGTTCAATCATGTTTCTCAAGATCGATCAACATGAAAGTATTTATTATAGAATGCAAACAATCCAAGTAAATCAAATAGTATGAAGATTAACATGTTAACATTACTTGGAACTCCATTTTCGGGCAATCTCCTCGAGCCTGTGGGTTGAAGACCCATCCTTACCCAACGAATCAAAAGCCGCATTCTTCAACTCCCTCGTCCGAATTCTCATTCTCTTCCCTTCCTCCCCTTCCATCAACTTAATGGACAAGTATTAATTACAAACAAAGGGTACAAATGAAAAATCTTGTACAAATATAACTTTAAGGACAAATAGAACTGAAAAAAATTTAAAGTTTAATGGACAAGTAGAATAGAACGTAGGGAGTAATTTCTATCTAAACATTAACAAATATTTTCAAAATTATATGCGGACAAATTAAAAGCATCCCACCAAGGCACCAAGCCATCTCAGCTTACCCCCACATACTATTTGCCTGTGGGACTAGGTGCTCTGCGGTCAAATTTCATCTATAATAATTTTGTGCTCTTAATGGGTTATGTGTCCTATGTATCCTTTTCTTATGACTTGTCACAATAAATTAAATTAAATGAAGAACCAAACATATTGCCAAAGGGAATTGGCACTAAAACAATAAATGTTCAAAATTACCAAATTCAATGGAAGGATATGAGTATATGTATACCTTATCGTCTCAACTATCTAACATTTTGTGCTGAATAATTGACAACTAAAGGATTATGGTGAATTACATTTCATTTAGTGTTATTTTCAATACAATGACATTTATATATGTAGTTTGATTATTAATATGATGGAATGAGTAGTTTCAAGTTCATATTATAAAGGAGAAAAACAAAATCGCGAATTTTTTTTTACAGTCAAATATGCTTGGTTTAAATTAGAAAATAGAATTGAAAATTATAATTTTGTGTTTTTTTTTATTAGGTAAGGATTAGGAGGCACCCCTTACGGGGAGCGTCCTAGAGCATCCTTTCAGATGAGAACCTGAAGTTCTGGATGAGCCTTTAAGGACTAGGCGGGGTGACTATGGCCCAATTTAGCAATTTTGTCGGCCACAACATTACACTCCCTAGGAATATGACAAATACGAATATCTTGTGCTCCAGCCATGGAGACAAGACAATCGGAGATTATTAATTCAATCTCCCAAGGACCCTTAATTATTCCTTTGTACGCATTAATTACCTGGAGATTATCCCCTTCGATTTCGACGTTTCTTAGATTCCTATTTCTCACCTCCCGAATAGCTTCTCTAAAGGCAAGGGCTTCGGCCTTGAGTGCAGAGGTTTTGCCGAAGGTACACATTTTCAGGTCGATTATCTGTCCCAGGTGATTCCTAATTACCACCCCCCCTGTCGCCTGGTTATTATGGAGTCTTGATGCATCAAAATTAATCTTCAGTTGGTCTTGTCTTGGTTTTTTTCCAGCTTTTGGGCCTCTCTCTTCGTTTGTTCTTTCTGCACAGTTGTTTTTCCATATTGAGTTCTTCATCTTCCGTCCAGCTTCTTGCCATTTCCCAGTTTTTTATTTGATTTCGAATATAGCTTTTCATGTCTGCAATGCCATTATTCTGGTCTTGTTGGAAAGTCAATTTGTTTCGTTGATGCCAAATGCTCCATCAAGTAACTGCTAGTTCCGTGATCTCTTGTTTTCCTAATAGTTGTTTAATTTCATTCAAAACAGCTCGAGGTGTCTTACTAGAAGTGTTTATGTTTCTCAGTATTTGAGCTGTATTTGGGTTTACTTTGTGTGCTATATAATTTTGTGTTTGTTATACCACCGACATGGTTCATCTACCTAGTACAAGTATAAAACAAAAATAAAGTCTTTGTAAAAATTTGTGCCACTTGGCAATTTGAACTATTTTTTTATTTTTTTTAAAATACTTTCACTTACCTACTATCTCAAAAACACCACCCATTAACAAATTATTTTTTTGTAATTTTTACTAAGAAAATAATTTTAAATTTTTTTAAACCACTTTCACCTTACCCACTTTTTCCACTATCCCAAAAACCACCACCAACTAAAAAATTAATATTTTGTAATTCTTTACTAAAAGAAGTGTGATTTGTGAAAATGTGTTTGTAAAAGTTTTTTAAAAACAAGTCGAAAATAATATATCAATATTTTTTTATATTGAATCGTACAAGGTAACTGAATAATAGTAAAAAAGTGTGATTTAGTCGTGAATAATGTGTTTGAGAATTTTTTTAAAAACAAATCGAAAATAATTTTTATAAAATGTATTTTATATTAAACCCATACAAGGTAGGTGACTACGTGCTCACAAGTGCTCACTTTGTTTCGAAATACTTTTTGTTATAGTAATTCGTCAATTTTCTAATGTGTGTCCATGAGCACACAATAATAAGTTAAATTTGGAAATAATTTCTAAATTATTCTCTAAATTGGAATTGATAAACCCTATTAAAAAATATTAACTTAACAAACAATTTCCACACATCCCATACATAGTATTCTTAATATGTGCCAAAAATCCACTAAAAAAATAAAACTATGCATACTAATTAGAGTTTGGTTCAAATGAAACAAACTCTTATCCTAAAACGAACTCTTATCCTAAAACGAATGCACTTTTTGTAGTTAGTAGTGCACTTTTCATACTTCAGAGTGCACTTTTTCGCATTTGTACTTTTCGTACTTTTTAGTGCACTTTTCAAAATTTTTTAGTGCACTTTTTCGTAATGCACTTTTTGTATTTTTCAATGCACTTTTATATGAAAAGTGCATTACTAACTATGAAAAGTGCATTCGTTTTAGGATAAGAGTTCGTTTTAGGATAAGAGTTTGTTTCATTTGAACCAAACTCATACTAATTATATTAGGATATTTAGGTAAAGCTAAATTATTTCTTAATATTTATTAAATTTATGGAATGACAAGTATTTTAAGAGTATAATTTTATTAGTTTATAATTTTAATAAAATTATAAGTTCATCATCGAGCCAAATTACCCTAAAATCTACGTTCTTGACCCAAAAATAACCTAAAATCCGTGTGGATCAAACAAAATTCATATATACTTGGACAACTAGAATTATTAGGTACGAATTTTATTATTCAGAAGCATGTAATAAGGTAAGAGAGGCCACGTGGGCCCAATTATCCCTCATACATTCCATCAAACAAGCCCAAGACCAACGAGCCTTTTCTTGCTACAACACTCTCTTTGTCACACATATACACATCACTATCCTACAACCAAGAATAATAACTTCTCATCCTTACATTCCATTATTTTTAAAAAATATACATTTATAAAATTATTAAAGGTTGTACTAGCAACTTGAACCATAATTAATAACAAATTTCAAGATCGATATCCTCAATAGCAAAGCTTCTTCCTTTTCACCTTTATAAATTAAAAAGAAAAATTAACTCATTTTTTAGTCGAAATAGAAACCGACACTCTTCGTCCCTTCAAAAAGTACAATTAACCTTACTCTTTTTCGAGGAAAAGATGAAGAGATTAAATCTCATTTCGGATATACCCATCACACCAAACGTCTTAAACTAATTGTATAAAAACTAACTTACTTAGATTATCGGGCTTGTATGAAATATCATTTTTATAAAGTATGGATGAAATATATAGGATGGCAATGATGATGTAGAAATTCAAACTAATGGTAACATAAGAAAAAAGTTACATAAAGTAAAATCAATTTTGTACAATTTGCACCCGATAATTAAATTCGCCAATTTCATAAATTGATAAACTTTTGAGACTTGTTTTGGAGACTAGCTAATATGGCACACATATATATCCGGAAATTTCTTTTATGACAAAATACCCAACACAATCTTCTGGGTTTTGTTCTGCGGATGTCCTGAGCAATTTCAGTTCAGTTACTCCTTTGTTTGGTAGGAACTAGGAACCAAAAAAAAAATGGCCAAGGCGGAGCCAAAGTCACGCTTCTCATTCTCTGTGTCCAAACAGAGCCCAGTTTTCTTAAAGTTCCTGGCCACATTCCTCTGTCTTGGTCTTGCTTTTCGTTTCTTCTCTTCTCATTCCCTCGACTATCCAACAACCTCCGCCGTGGAAACCACCGCTCTTTCGCCGCCGCCGCCGCCGGTTGATCTCTCACCGCCACCTGAAGAATCTGTAGCTTCCAATATATGTGGGTATTTCCCAATTCTTCTTTATTTTATTCTTGTTTTTTGGCTTGCATGCATAAAGGTGTCCAAAATCCAAAATAGAAATCTAAATTGGTTTGTTTCATCAAGTTTAATTTCATGTTTCTTCACAGATTATTTGTATTGGATTTTTGGCTGATTTGGATACTAAGGCTACTATTTATTTTAGCTTCAAAGTGAAGAGCTTGTATGATCAAATTCCTATCATAATTGGTTTATTTTAGTGCTAATTGTAATTTCTGGGTTTAGATTGCAAACCCACACAGGTTACTTGTCTTCCTTGACAAATTTGCAATGCTCAATAAATTTCCTCTTTTTAAATTTGGTGGTTGTATGACTATGTGCCATTAAAGTTTATCTTCCTATTTCAACTGTCCACTTATGACTTATCTTTGCAAATACCCTTTTTCATCTCTTCTTGATGGCTAAAAATCAATGCTTGATGAAATCCAGTAAGATCTGAGGAGGCAAAATGTGACCTGTTTGATGGAGATTGGGTGCCAAATCCAACCGGTCTGGTTTACACTAACCGGAGTTGCCACATTATAGAGAGTCACCAGAATTGCATGATGAATGGACGGCCGGATTCCGAGTACCTCGAGTGGAGATGGAGTCCTAGAGGATGTGAGTTGCCTCAGTTTGATGCTAAGAGGTTTCTGCTGATGATGAGGAACAAATCATGGGCGTTCATCGGGGATTCCATTTCGCGCAATCATGTTCAGTCTTTTGTTTGCATCCTCTCCCAGGCAAGTTTATACAGCTTTTTATCAGTTCTTAGATGTACACAGTTTTATTTGTTTGATTGGCTGAGAAACAAAAAATTATTGGTCATATACCAAAAGGGCGAAATTACAGGAAGGGTTACATTTCTACCATTCCATTACTTTCTCTTATCAGTTCTTAAGACAATATAACTTTAGATCATTATTAGGATTTACAAGTATAATATATCACATGAGATCCCAAGTCACCTACTTTCTTGTATATAGAGCAAGGAACAGAGCACTCACTTTCTAGATCTTGAAACCCTACCAATACACGGAAGGCGCACCAATTGGGAAATAGAACTCTCAAGTTACAAGCTTCCTTGGAAAAGGGTCTCTAATCTCACATGAAAATGCTGCCATTTGCCTCTATCACGAGCCAAGAATGAACTATAACCTAAAACTAATAGTTGTAGTCAAACCCTTGCTTTTGCTCTTCTGTATTTTTATACTTTTTACCTTCATGCCATGTCTAGTATCAGAGTATGTCCGTATGTGGATGCACTGTTATATATTGTTCCCCTTCATCCATTTGGTCCTCCTTTCCTATTATACAAATAATCATTGGGTTGCTTTATTCTTTTTTTTCCACTTCCTTCTTTTGCAATCTGCATCTGAGTTTGGACATAACAAAGTAGATGGGTCACTAGGTGGGGCTATGTGGGTACATTGAACAACCTGTAAAGTTAGAAGCCTCTATCACCAGCCAAACTTGAATAAAGAAAGATTAATAATTAACACAAGAGTTTACGGTTGGTTTGCCAATCTAATAATAATGACACTAGTCCTCTTCGACAAGAAATCACTTCTTCCATCTTATTGCCTTTGGACATACGTAACTCCGGGGTTTTATCTAACTTATGGTGCAAGATTCATGATTGCTATCACTAAAATTCTACTCAATCTATGCCTATTTTTTTGGTTCTCGTACAGGAATCCTTCATTTTCCCTCTTGTTATAGGTTTTTTTTCTCATCAGATTACAATTTTGAAGATGGCATGTTACTTTCAACTGCAACTTTATTCATATACATTGAATTTTATTGCAAAATCTGGTGGGATTCTTCCCTAGAGTCATTATTCTTAGAATTTTTTATGTCAATTCGAGCTCTTTGTAAGTGGATGTAGATGAGTATTCTGCTATTGAGCTCTTTGTAAGCTCATATATAACCATATAGGTCACCTTTGAACTCGATGATACTTACATTTGAAGAAATCTTATCAATGTTTCGAAGATTCCTTCTGTAATACCTTCATACCAAATGATCTGATTTGAAACTTTTTATGGCAATGATGATTTTTTTTCAGGTCGAACCAGCAATTGAAATCTACCATGACGAAGCATACAAATCAAAGAGGTGGCATTTCCCCACCTACAACCTCTCCGTCTCAGTAATTTGGGCACCATACCTTATAAAAGCCGAAATCTTTGAAGATGACAACGGCGTTTCCACCTCAGAAACCCTTCTCCATCTTGACAAGCTTGACCGAAAATGGACCAGCCAATATGAGGGATTTGACTACGTCATCATAGCAGGTGGGAAGTGGTTCCTCGAGACTGCAATTTACTACGAGAACAACACCATAAAAGGTTGCCACTACTGCAATAAAGCTAGGAACTCAACAGAGATGGGGTTTGATCATGCATACCGTAAAACCCTGCAGCTCGTCTTTGATTTCATAACAAACTCAAAACACAAACCATTCGTTCTCTTCAGAACAATCACACCAGATCACTTTGAAAACGGAGAGTGGAACACCGGGGGAAGCTGCACAAGGAAGAAACCTTTTAAACAGGCTGAGGCTGAATTACGGGATATAGACTTGTTGATGAGGGATGTTGAATTGGAAGAGTTCGAGAAAGCAGCTGCTGTGGGATTGGAAAGAGGCATTACAATGAAGCTGTTGGATACGACCCATTTGTCGGTGCTCAGACCCGACGGGCATCCGGGTCCGTATAGGCAGTTCCACCCCTTTGCAGAGGATAAGGATGCTAAAGTGCAGAATGATTGCTTGCATTGGTGCTTGCCAGGACCGATAGACTCATGGAACGACTTGGTGATGGAGATGGTTTTGTGAATGGTTCAAAAGGGTTGATGGCAAACTTGTGTATTTGTATGAATGTCCTCTCCCATGTTCTTCCCCTGTTGATAGTGGAATTGAAAAGAGCAAAATTATACACCAATTTGTGATGATGATGACTTTTGTACTCACCCTTGTATGTACGGAAAGAAGCATTGAGAAGGTATCAGAAAGTGTAACTTACAACACCTTGGCTTTAGCTTATTGCCTGCAATTGGAGAATTCCTGCAAGTTAGTATTGAATTGAAGTTTTTGCTTTGGCAGAACATAAATGGAGTTTTGAGTGTTGAGGACAAGCTAGGAATACCAGAAATTGCATTCTGATGACCGCTTCTTTCTGGCAGGTTATGAGCCTATAATGCCATGTATTATTCCATAGTGTTTTCAGGACTAAAATGTTCAAATTGTATCCAGAGAAGTATTAAAGTAGTAGTACATGTGCATCTACCAGTGAATTTACAAATGAACAAAATTAGGAAGTAGACAGCATAAGAGGCTGCATATTGCAGAAGCAAAAACTCTAATTGACTTGACACAACTGTGATAGAAGGAATGCAAAGCTGGTTATAATCTTATTGCTTATGTGAGTTGCTGAAACAAGTGAAAATCACATGTCTGGTTTACAAAACATAACCACTGATACAGAGAAGTTAACAAAGCCTTGAATTGAAATGACAGGTCTAACTTCACATCCCCATCACTCTACTTGTTTTGAACTAGCATCTTGCTTCTTTGGTTGTGGCTTGAGGTATGGGTCCTGCAAGCAAAATTGTCTCATGGAAAGAAATTAGCACCAAGCAGCAGACAACTATACACAAATGAGCTATATGAACATCTCTAGTTGACGGATCTATAAATTTCATTACAATGTCATTGATTTTAATCAAATTTACACATCAGGATTTAAATGGTATCATAAACTCATAATGGAACTTCTATTTCAGATGAACTTTTCCCAGCTCTTTCTGATAGCGTGAACAGTCACAGCCCCTCACGACACATTAACAACTGAGAGTGAATGAAAAGTTGGAAAGCTTTTTATTATAGTGTAAGATCAACAGACTCATTATAGAACAAGTAACTGAATAAGAGACAACATCAGGGTTGGCTGCTGAATGATTTCATTCCAATTACCTAATACAGTAATACTTGTATCAAAGAATTGTGAAGAGCATGTTCAAGCCTACGTCAAGCAAAAAACCAAACCTATATGCTTATTATAGAAACATCGCTTGAGGCTCTTTCAGATTGAATACACCATTTATATCACACTATCTAACATCTAACGAAGAATTTCTCTTGGTTTTCAAAACTATATATATAAAAAAAAAACGATATTTCATACACTCTGTAACAAAGCAGCAACAACAATAACATCAACCCAGTGTTAACCCGCCTCAGGCGGGATCTGGAGGGCCATGATGTACACACCCTTGCCCCAATATAAAATCGAGAGGGTGTATGAAGAAGGCCCAAGTATTATCATTGCCGGGAACACACTGTAACAAAGCAAAGTAATATAAAAAGTTCAATAAATGATTTGAAATGCTATGGTGAGAAAAAAGAAGTGAAAAACCAATTTTGGCATTCCATCAGCTTCTCTACGGGTCAGAGCAAAGAACAAAGATTGATACTTGTATGTATCAATAATTGGCAACATTTGATAGTAAATGAAGTATTTGGAAATGTTCCCAAGCTAAACAAATGCACTCTAATTTGATGACTACCTAATTCATATAACATCCAAAAAATGTACTTGGTTTTTCATTCTTTCCACATTGACACTCGTGATCCGAGACAACAACAAATATTTTTGTTTTAAATTGTCCGAAATTGGAACATTAAATCAGCTTCAAAACCAAAAAAGGAACGATATTCGCACCTGGAAACATGAATCAACCGGAAAAAGCATTCGACTCGAGATATTTTCATCAGTGAGATTTAAAATCAAATACAAGGAGTATGAATTAAAGTATAAAATCTCTATAATTATAAATTGTAATTTTATTTTGATTTCTTCTTCTTCTGTATGTTATATCAACGTCATATCAACGAAGGAAAAATTAGTCGCCAGATTACTGGAAATAATGGAAATCTAGGGCTAGAAGACAGAAGAGACATACGTTGACGAAGAGCAGGTCAGCGGCGACGACGGAAGCAAACACCGCTCCGGTGAACACCATGGTAGCTGTAAGCAAACTCCACTTTCTGTAAATCATCCTCTCTCTCAAATCTCAATGCCGGAGGAGTCCTGATCTTACGGCGGTTCTTCTGGACTTCTTCTGGGCGTATTTCTTTGCTCTATTCTATTTTGTTTTCTGTATTTTTTTTTCCTCGTAAAAAAGCGCAAGAATTTAGATTGGACCAACTGTGCCTGTCAAATGGGCTGCGAAAGTGAATATGGGCTAATGAGGGCAATCAGCATATTTCTTAGAATGGGCTCATTGACATTTAATTGTGATAATTTTTCAAGAAATCTAAACAATCATCTCATTATTAGAGCCTGTTTGGTTGATAATTTCTCATGAATTAAATTCCTATCATTTGAAATTCCATAGATTTGAGAAAATGTACTTGATTGAATTTTAAATTTCATAATTTTAAATAAAGGAAGTTAATATTTTACATAAAAAATGGAGGAATTAGAACTTACCTAGGGGGTGCTAGGTAAGTCTACTTCCCACAAAAACCAGGAAGTTAAAATTCTCAGGAATTTAAATTCATGCGATTTTACGTCATAATTTTTCAACCAAATACTTATATTTAATCTTACTTCATGTGATTTAATATGTTAACCAAACAAGCACTTATATACTAAAGCGGAGGTTAAAATAATATATATAATGGGCCACATTAAACCACATTATCCATCTTTTTTAAATCAATATGATTGGTTAAAATTTAATGAGATTATTTTTATTTAGTTGTATTTATATATCAAACAAAATAATGGGTAGAATAGCTTTTTTTTTTAGATAAGATATGTATTTAAAGAATTGCAACGTGCACCACATCCATTATTTTTATTTGGTTTAAAGCATATACTTAGTATTATTATAAGTCATTTTTCAACTTTGCATTATTTTAGGTTAATATGATAATAGTTTGTATTATTGATGGTGATTTATAAAGTTCGTATTATTATTGATTCAAAGTAGATACTTCGTATTATTAGAAGTCATTTGTCCTTCTTGAAATAGAATAGATGTTAATTTAATGTTTGTTTTTATCACATGCAATTAACTCTATAATATACTACTCTATAATTATGTTTTATAATTCCAATACAACTAATAATCCATTTTTTATTGATGCTAAATTTTAATGAACATTGGAATGTGAAGTAAATTAAATAATGGGCTATTTTAGAAAGTTTAGCATTAAATAATTGAAAAGATAACTTACATTATGAAACATTTTTTGAACTAAAAATGACTTATATTACGAAACAGAGGGAGTAATATTATAACTTTTAATTAAATTATCTCGTAAATATTATTAGATTTCGACTAATTACTATTAACTCAGCAGTCAGTAGAGGTGTCAAACGGTTCGGTCAGGTCGGGTTCTGGTTCGGTTATTTCGGGTTCGGGTTGAGCCGGGTTCGGGTCGTAACGGGTCACCGGTCAAATCGGGTCGGGTCTTTGCGGGTTGTCGGGCGGGTCGGATCGACCTAACAGGTCAAGAAAATTGATTTTCTTACAATTATTAAAATATTTTTTATTTAAAAAATCATATTTAATAATAAATCTATTATTTTTACATGTTTTAATAATAAAATATATTATAATTTTTAAAATATATTATATTTTCTTAAAATATAACTAATTGGGTCAACCCAACGGTTTTTTCGGGTTTGAACCCAACGGATTTTGGGTCTATCGGGTTCAGTTTATTTTGGGTTTCGTGTTCAAATTTTCAGGTCTTGACTCTAAATTTTTCGGACGGTTTGGATCGGTTTTTCGGGTCGGGTCAGCTTTTAACAGCTCTAGCAGTTAGCACTTATAATAATAAGAATAAAGATGCGTAGATATTTTCTTAGGTTTTTTATGATTTGCAAATTTATGATGCCGGCCAAATTTTGTCATAAACATCACATGTATTGTTGACTGGTAGACAACAAATGTGCAGCACGTGATCCATGACCACACGTACAACTACAACGTGTACTTTGGTGTGAACTTAAATGTGCCGTATTTGCCGTGCGGTGCCTACCCGTTCTCAGATTTCATCACAGAATATATCAGTAACTTGAAAAAAATAGTGAACAAGTCTAAATCTAAACTTGTGTTATGAATACATGTATACACATGCAATGCTACAAGTTATCCTTAGTTTTTCACCTATTGGTTGTATATATAGATGATTTAACATGTAATATTGTATAGTGTATGATTGGAGGTAACTTGTACAAGGTGAATTATTCACCTTCTTCACCTCCTTATTTCCATGCATAAATCATGGAGATTCACCTAAGTTTTACCCCACCTTTGGCCTATAAATATGGCCATCCTCCATTGTAAAATTCGCACCAAAGTAGAGTAAGAAATACACTCTCTAAAGTTCTTACTCTCCCTCCCTCTCTTCTAATGATCTAAAAGTCCTCATAAAGTTTGTTTAAGTGTTTTCCCAAAAGTTAAAGTGATCTTGCTTTCATAAATCTTTTCATAACACGTTATCAGCACGAGTCTCTAATTACCAATTGAGCTTCACTAATCACCAAGGTACAAACTCTATCTCTTTCTAATCTTAATCATACAAGAAGTTTATTTTCTAAAACCGTTTTGAGGAGTATGCTCTGTAGTTGCCCGATTTGGGATCTTCTACATCAGAAACTCGGTTTTCTTTCTAGATTTAAAACGATTTCTTACCAAAAAATAAATCATGCTTTTGGATATGTACAAGATACAAACAAAACATTAGATTTGCTTACCTCTTTTGAAGTTTAAACCGATTTCTCCTTCGAAAATCTTCAACTTCACCACTTGGATTGGAAGTAGGTTTTAACCAAAATGATTAAGAGCATGATGTTGGTAATCACAATAAGAATAAGGCAAACGAAAAGCTCAATAATAAATCTCCTATTACCGGCCCTAAGACGACGCATAATCTCGTCGTCGGCCATGGAGCATGTCGAAAGAAAATTTGGTAAAGGTGGTCGAATATGGAAGTGGAGGAAGGAGATAAGGTCGGAAGTGAAAAAGTGAAAAGGGGGATGAAGGGAATCGGACTTTAAGGACTTCGGACTTTGGACTTAAAGGACCTCGGACTTTGGACCTTAAAGGACCTCGAACTCTAAGGACTTTAAAACTTTAAAATTCCCGCTATATAATTTTCTTTCATTTCATATGATCTCTTACTTTTGTCTTACGTTATTGTCTATACCTATATCTATATTGATTACTTCTCTGACTCACGCAATCTTTCTTTATGCATTCCGAATATATCATCTACATGCATATATTTATTATTTGATATGACATGTCCTTCAATCGTCTTAGACACGACTCATGCATTATATTATTGATTATGTTAACATTTAATTTGCATATCTTTATATGTAGCAACTAATGGCAAACATTGCTAAGAGGGAGTTTGACATCCTTGACCTGTCGGGCCAGAAATACCTCGAATGGAGGGTAGATGCCATGGCTCACCTCAAGGCAAATGGCCTTGAGGAAACAATTGTGGCAAACAATAATGCCACCCCACAGGAAAAGGCGAAAGCCATTGTGTTCCTCCGCCACCACATTCATGAGAGTCTCAAAACTGAGTACTTATTTGTGGAGGATCTTATAGAATTGTGGGAGAGCCTGAATGAGCGCTATGCTCATCAAAATGAAGTTTTGCTCCCACAAGTAACACATGAGTGGAACACTATAAGGTTCCAGGACTTTAAGTCCATCACTGAGTACAACAGTGCTATCCACAGGATCACTTCTCAATTGAGACTATGTGGTAAAATGATCACTCAGGAAGAGATGTTGGAGAAAACTTTCTCCACTATGCATGCTTCAAACATATTATTGCAACAAGAATATAGATTAAGAAATTTCAAAAGATATTCTGACTTGTTGAAAGTATTGTTGGTTGCTGAAAAGAATAATGAGCTCCTAATGAAAAACCACAACCTAAGGCCTACTGGCTCAACAGCTGCCCCAGAAGCAAATGCTATGAACAAAGCGTTCCATGATAGGAACGACAATGAACGTGGGCAGCAATCACGCCGTAACAATGGGCGTGGACGAGGTCGTGGTAACTATGGGAGTCGTGGTGGTCGTGGTGGTCGTGGTGGCCATGGACGTGGCCGAGTCTACAACAAAAGCCACGATAATCACCGTGAGAACCAAGGCTACAAAGGGGGGGTGAAGCAACAGGTCCAGACGGGTCCATCAGGATCCTCCCAGAAATCCAAATCAGCATGCTACAGATGTGGCGTGACTGGTCACTGGTCAAAGGTATGCCGCACAGCTCCACACCTAGTGAAGCTGTACCAAGCTGAAAAGAATAAAGAAAAGGCTACCGAGACCAACTACATCGATAACAAAGATGTGGATAGGTCACCTGTGACTAGTCTGGATGTCAATGACTTCCTCAACTTTGAGAATGATGATGGCTATGCCTTAGGGGCTTAAATGAAAAGCACAAGCCCCTAAATATCTCTACTATCTCCCATGTTATTGTATAATACTTGCAATGTTTTTTTTTTACATCCCATGTTTTAACCTTTAAGTCTTTGTATAATAGACCTTGTATAATAGAACTTGTGTAATAGAATTATCCTTGTATAATATATGAAGCTTTTATTAATGCCTTAATTCTCCTTTTCTTTATATTTATAGAAAAACATGGACTCACCTAAAGTGAAACCCGATGGGAAGGAGCAATGTCTTTTGGACAGTGCGACAACACACACCATCTTGAGGAGTAAAGAACACTTTACTCAATTAAGAGCCTTTGAAGGCAATGTCACTACAATATCCGGTGTGTCAAAACTCATTGAAGGCTCTGGAGAGCTGTCATTCTACTCCCAAAGGGAACAAAGCTAGTAATAAATGACGCACTATATTCGAGTAAATCTCGACGAAATTTGCTAAGCTTTAAAGATGTGCGTCTAAATAGGTTTCATATGGAAACCATGAATGAAAATGGGAAAGAATACTTGTGCATCATAAAACATGAATTTGGCCATAAACAGATTCTCGAAAGGATGCCAACGCAAACCTCCGGATTATATCATACATACATTTATCCGTTTGAGGTCAATGCAATGTTTAACAAAAGGTCATATGACCAAGCTACATTCACATTATGGCATGATCGATTGGGTCATCCAGGGGCAGTAATGATGCACAAAATCATAAAGAGCTCACTTGGACATACATTAAAGAACATTAAGGTTCTTTCGTCCAGTGATTTTAATTGCACTGCTTGCTCACTTGGAAAGCTAATTATCAGGCCTTCTAAAAACAAGATTGCAAGTGAAAATCCTGCATTCTTAGAAAGAATCCAAGGAGATATATGTGGGCCAATTGCTCCACCATGTGGACCATTCCGATACTTTATGGTGCTAATTGATGCATCTACACGTTGGTCACATGTAAGCCTACTATCAACAAGAAATGTTGCATTTGCTAAACTCCTTGCCCAAATAATCCGATTGAGGGCCCAATTTCCGGATTATACAATAAAGAAAATTCGGCTCGATAATGCAGGAGAATTTACATCTCAAACATTCAATGACTATTGTATGTCAATTGGGCTTGATATAGAGCATCCAGTGGCTCATGTTCACACACAAAATGGTCTTGCTGAATCATTGATAAAGCGATTGCAATTAATTGCCAGACCATTATTGATGAAATCAAAATTACCACCATCGGCATGGGGACATGCAATATTACATGCAGCAACCTTAATTCGATTAAGGCCAAGTGCAAACTATGAACATTCCCCTATGAAACTTGTGTCTGGTAAGGAGCCGAATATTTCACATCTAAAAATATTTGGATGTGCGGTTTATGTCCCTATTGCTCCACCTCAACGCACAAAGATGGGACCCCAAAGGAGATTGGGAATTTATGTTGGTTTTGAGTCTCCCTCAATAATCAAATATCTTGAACCAACAACTGGTGATTTATTTACAGCTAGATTTGCTGATTGCCATTTTGATGAAAATACATTCCCAGCCTTATGGGGAGAAAAGAAAAATGGGGACCCACATGTGAAAGAAATCACATGGAATGCAACTGCATTATCCCATCTTGATCCAAGAACAAAAATGTGTGAACAAGAAGTACAACGGATCATTCATTTGCAAAATGTAGCAAATCAGTTACCAGATGCATTTACTGATACACAGAAGGTAACTAAATCACATATACCTGCAGCAAATGCTCCAACAAGAATTGAAATACCCGATGGATTGCCAGATGCATCCATCGCAAGCGAGTCTACAACACGCCGAAAGCGTGGTAGACCATTAGGCTCAAAAGATTTGAAACCGAGAAAGGCAAGAAGCCAAAAGGGTATAGCAGGAGAAGCCACAATGGATCATGAGAATGATGGTGAAGGCAAAGATATTGAAAATGAGAATACCTCAACAGAGGATGATATTCTAGACAAGAATAATGATATCGACAACTTTGAGATTTCCATAAACTATGTGTCAACAGGCACGCAATGGAATCGAAAAGATGTAATTGTCGATGATGTATTTGCCTACTCAGTGGCTAGTAATATTGTAATTGAAGATGATGATTTTGAGCCAAAATCGGTCGATGAATGTCGACGAAGAAATGATTGGCCAAAATGGAAAGAGGCTATTCAGGCAGAACTAAAATCGCTTGAAAAGCGAGAGGTCTTTGGACCAGTAGTTCATAGACCAAATGGTGTGAAACCAGTCGGCTATAAATGGGTCTTTGTACGTAAAAGAAATGAGAAAAATGAAATTATAAGATATAAAGCAAGGCTTGTAGCACAAGGTTTTTCTCAGATCCATGGAATTGATTATGAAGAAACATACTCTCCGGTAGTTGATGCAACTACATTGAGATTCCTAATTGGCCTGACTGTCTTTGAAAGGTTACAAATGCGCCTCATGGATGTCGTGACCGCATATTTATATGGATCACTTGATACAGACATCTACATGAGAGTCCCCGAAGGACTCAAGCTGCCTAAGGCCAATAATTGTGGACCTCGAGAAATGTTTTCCATAAAATTGAGGAGGTCATTGTATGGACTAAAACAATCTGGACGAATGTGGTACAACCGCCTCAGTGAATACCTCATGAAAGAGGGATACAAGAACGACACCGTTTGTCCATGTGTTTTCATCAAGCGATCCGAAAAGGGATTCGCTATTATCGCAGTTTATGTTGACGATTTAAACATCGTCGGAACTCCAAATGAGCTTCAAGATACTGCGAAATATTTGATGAAAGAATTCGAGATGAAAGATCTTTGACAAACAAAGCTTTGTCTTGGCTTACAAATTGAGCACTTAAGGGATGGAATATTTATCCATCAGTCTAATTACACTGAGAAAGTTCTTAAAAGATTTTACATGGACAAAGCACACCCTTTGAGCTCTCCAATGGAAGTTCGATCCCTCAATGTAGAAAAGGATCAATTTCGTCCCCGAGAAGAGGACGAAGAGGTTCTTGGTCCTGAGGTACCATATTTAAGTGCAATTGGTGCTTTAATGTACTTAACTAACAATACGAGGCCAGATATTGCTTTTGCAGTAAATTTGTTGTCCAGGTATAGCAATGCACTCACAAGGAGACATTAGAATGGGATCAAACATATATTCCGCTATCTCCGAGGAACACATGATCTTGGGTTGTATTATTGTAACCAAAGGGATGCGACCTTAACTGGATATGCAGATGCAGGGTACTTGTCTGACCCACACAAAGCCAAATCACAAAATGGCTATGTGTTCACATATGGAGGCACTGCCATCTCTTGGAGATCAACAAAGCAGACTGTGACTGCCACATCATCAAACCAAGCAGAATTAATTGCTTTATATGAGGCAGGAAGAGAATACGTGTCCCTTCGAGCAATGATTCAATTCATCCAGAAAGAAAGTGGAATGAAGCCAATCACCGATGATCCAACAATATTATATGAGGACAACTCAGCATGCGTTGCTCAGATGAAGAAGGGCTACATCAAAGGAGACCGCACAAAGCACATATCTCCAAAATTCTTCTCCACTCGTGAATTGGAAGAAGCTGGTGAAGTGGACATCCAACAAATTCGGTCAAATGACAACTTGGCTGACTTGTTCACAAAGTCTTTAATCCCCAAGAAATTTGGAGAACTGGTATCCAGAATTGGAATGTGCAGACTTCGAGACATATGTTGAAGTCAGGGGGAGTATCATACGCGCTGCACTTTTTTTCCCTTCGATCAAGTTTTTATCCCACTGGGTTTTGCTTGACAAGGTTTTTAATGAGGCAGCATCAAGACGTACAAATGGGATCAATGGTTGCACTCTTTTTTCCTTCGTTCAGGTTTTTATCCCACTGGGTTTTTCCTGACAAGGTTTTTAATGAGGCAACGTCTACGCATATCCCACAACATCAAAGAAGGTGAATATTCAAGGGGGAGTGTTATGAATACATGTATACACATGCAATGCTACAAGTTACCCTTAGTTTTTCACCTATTGCTTGTATACATAGATGATTTAACATGTAATATTGTATAGTGTATGATTGGAGGTAACTTGTACAAGGTGAATTATTCACCTTCTTCACCTCCTTATTTCCATGCATAAATCATGGAGATTCACCTAAGTTTTACCCCACCTTTGGCCTATAAATATGGTCATCCTCCATTGTAAAACTCGCACCAAAGTAGAGTAAGAAATACACTCTCTAAAGTTCTTACTCTCCCTCCCTCTCTTCTAATGATCTAAAAGTCCTCATAAAGTTTGTTTAAGTGTTTTCCCAAAAGTTAAAGTGATCTTGCTTTCATAAATCTTTTCATAACAACTTGTTCTTTTTTTATTATTATTATTAGGTAAGAATTCGGTTTATCAGATAGCATATTAAAATTGAGAGGTCAAGTAATCAGTAGTCGAAAAACCGACAGAGCAAATAAAGATGAACAAAACAAAACAGGAAAAAAACGAACAAAGCACACAAGTAAGTACAACTGTACAACTAACGATCAAGCACTAGAACGAAAGGAGTGGTGGGAGATAAGAGGGGCTAAGGATCAATGTCTTTATCATTCGGGTCAAAAGTGGACCAATATGATGAAGTGGACTACTGACGATGCCACCACGGGATGAAGGATCTTCAGCAGCCTCGAGAGCGTCTAAGAGACGGCGCCAATCACATACAAACCACACCATGTCCCAGAGCCAAAACTCGGAATTATACAAATCGTGTTCGAGTCAACCTACAAAACACGAAGCAAAGATAAAACAACAACTGAAACTAATAACCGGCTTTGGAAACCAGTGCAGGGAATGGGTCCTTTCAAGATTTCACAAGCCTCTTCTACTATTTAGTATCTCCTAGATAGCTTCCATTCGACAACTTCGAGCAGAAAAACAGGGTCATAACCCAAATCCGGCGCTAGCGAAAAACCTTAGTCATCAGCGCTAGTAAAAACAGTCGTGGGGCAATATTTTGAACCAAAGAATCCGAATCTTCTACTATGAAAGCAAGCTCGGAACATTCAAGTTCAACTCTTTTTCTTAGAATATATCGAGAGATCTATAAATAGATCTAATAGATTGATAGTGAAAACTCATCAATTTATCCAAATACAATGGGGCTTAGCCTTCATGGGCAAAGAACGAAGCAAAAACTGGTTGAAAATTCAAGACATGAACTAACACGAACACAATATGGGCTTCTTCTTTTCAATTTACCTTCCTCACAAAAAGTTTGTTATATAGCCATGGCTTCTCCCTAAATTAGAGAAATAGACTTCTCGCCAAATTAGAAAAATAGGCTTCTCGCCACAATACTTCCTCGAGATTTCTTCTCATTGACTGACGTTTTGAAAAGATGTTAGGAAATTTCCAAATCGCCTTTATCATATCTTGCATCCAATTGCAGAGGGGGAGACAAATCGGTTCGGCTCAAGCTCTTGAAAGAGACCAAAATTATCGATTGCGTTTGATTTAGGGTGGTCTGATTTGGGAAAGTAGTGGGTATTTCTCTCTCTTCTCTCATGACTTTCTAGGAGGCGTTTTCTAATGCTCTTTGTCCTTTTCTCGTATTGTTCGTGCAGTTGGCACTATTTCTTTTGGTGAAATTCAATTCTCCCTCAATTTTTGAGATATGCCTTTATAATCCAATACACATATATTAAATAATAAACTTTATAATCAAAGTATTCCTACATTTAGAAAAATACGTATTCTTAGCTCCCTTTTAGAAAAGTGTTAAGAGTAATCATTACTCTTATAAAGTGAGAGCAAATTTGGAAGAAAAAAAAGTGGCAAAAATATATTAAAAAGACATGTTTTATGAGATAAGAAAAATGGATTAAAAAGACATTTTTTAAGAATGGAGGAAGTAACTTTTTTAATGTGACAAGAACCCTGATTTCGATGTTAATTCTCGGGCATGTGACCCATCATCTGACAAGAGTATATACTGACAAGAACCCTAATTTGCATTAAATGACATATTTAATACAATTTAATCCAACTTAATGCATTAAATTTTTAATCCAAACAATGTGTATATGTCCAACTATGATTTTTTACCCTGATAGTTGACGAATAGATTTTAGTTATCAAAATCTATTAGTTACCTAATAAGGACTAACTAATTCTTTTTTCTCTCTTCTCTTCACAAATTTATATTGTTTTTCATGATGCCCAAAGTGAAGAACTGGACATCACAAAATTACATTTTAAATATTCTTGAAATCCGTATAATTTCTTTGTTTTTTTTATGTTTTTCAAGGCAACTAAAATTACATTTTAATTCAAAATTTTAATTTGACTTATAAGTAAAACACACCCAAAATGGAGAGTTTGACATCATTTTCTCTCCTTTTTATTCACACACACACCCACTCCACCTATAATATGTTACTCTTTCTCTCTCCTTATACTTGAGATTTAGGCAACCCATAGCTCTACTATAAGCATCACAAATTAGGTAAATTGGCTTGTATCGACCACTTGATCTAATAAAAAGAAGGATGATGAGATTTGATTTTTCACCTAAGTGAAGAGGTGGAAGCCGAAATCGAACTGAAGTCTTCCAACATTTTCTCACGTCCCCTACCACTAGACCACGTTCCTCATCTAAGACAAAGTTTATAGAAATTAATTTTTGTTTTTTTAAAGTGATTCAATATCCCTCATTAATAAAAAAAATCAAAATGAGAAACATATACATAAAATGTTAAATAAAAAAGAAACAAACTAATGGAACAGACATCTACATAGGACCTAGGGGTAAAGATCGAAGTATCTACTTCCCAAATATTGCGGATGTTTGTTTGACTAAGTTACTTCCCATATTAACCTAAAATAATACAAAGTTGAAAAATGACTTGTAAACAAAAAATATTGTACATTGTAGATGTCTGTTCCATATAGACCTGTCAATCGGGTCGGGTCGGGCGGGTTCAGGTTCGGTCATTTCGTGTTCGAGTTGAGTTGGGTTCGGGTCGTTACGGGGCACGGGTTAAACCGGATCGGGTCGATGCGGGTCGGGTTGACCAGCGGGTCAAAAACATAGAATTTTTTATGATTATTAAAATAGATTTTTAAATAAATAATAATATTTAATTATAATATATTATTTTTTATGTATTTTACTAATAAAATATATTATATTTTTTAAAATAAATTTTATACATTTTATAAAATTTACTAAATCGGTCAACCCAACGGGTTTCGGGTTTCAACCCAATGGGTTGCGGGTCTATCGAGTTTCGGTTCACTTCGGGTTTCGGGTCCAAATTTTCGGGTCTTGACCCTAAAATTTTCGGGCGGTTCGGGTCGGATTAGCAGGTTGGGTCAGCTTTTGACAACTCAAGTTCCATACGATTATGGATGTAAACAAAAATCAATGATCAACTTGTCATACGATTGTGGATGTTTGTTTGACTAAGTTACTTCCCAAATATTGTTAATCACAATTTTCTTACTTTGCTAGTTTTTCATGTTTAGAACTTTAAATAATACAAAACTCCCTTGTTACTTAAGCTTGCCATAAAACCCATTACAAAAGATAACAACTTTCTCCATACGAATTTAACCCTTACTTACTAAAGACTATAGTTTTAAGTTGGTTTGAAATTTTTGCAACAGTGATTTACACGACAAAATCATCATTATCAATTATCTCCTTTTTTTAATAAAATTATACCTGTGATATTTTGACGATATATGTGTATATATTCGATTTTCATATATTATCTATTTCTTATAAAATTAATATGAAAATATATTTAAAGATAAATTTTTTATTTATGTAAAATTAATCTTGAGAATATATATTATAGATGCATTAAATTTTATAAATAATATCCATAATATATAAATAATTTTTTTTATATCTTAATAATTTAATTTAATAAGATTTTCATAAAATTTCTATTATATTTTATCTTTTTTATGTAAAAATTTGTGTCAAAATTTATATCTATTCTCATTCTTCGTACATAAACTTAATTATAATAAAAATAATATTTTTAGTATATTTATGTTTTTCTTTTGTAAAATAAATACAAAATCGTTATTTCTAATTAGAGCTGTCAAAAGCTGACCCGACCCGAAAAACCGACCCGAACCGCCTGAAAAATTTAGGGTCAAGACCGAAAATTTGAACCCGAAGCCCAAAATAAATCGAACCCGATAGACCCGAAATCCGTTGGGTTCAAACCCGAAAAATCGTTGGGTTGACCCAATTTGTTATATTACAATAATATATAATATATTTTGAAAATTATAGTATATTTTATTATTAAAATATATAAAAATAATAGATTTATTATTAAATATCATCTTTTAAATAAAAAATATTTTAATAATTGTAAAAAAAAATCGATTTTCTTGACCTGTTAGGTCGACCCGACCCGCCCGACAACCCGCAATGACCCGACCCAATTTGACTGGTGAGCCACTATGACCCAAACCCGACTCAACCCGAACCCGAAATAACCGAACCCGACCTGACCGACCCGTTTGACACCTCTATTTCTAATAAATAAATCATGGTTATCCTTGAAACTTATATCACACATAAATTTTAAGTTTGTAATTTGATTCCAAAAAATAAAATAATTTCTGTGCATGGTATAGAATATTATAAACTGGTTAATTTTAATAAAAAAAAGAACAAATTTGGTTGAAAAGCAAAAATAATTACCCTAATAAGGCGCTTGGTAGTAAGCCTTCAATAATTAGGTTTTTGTTAAGTATATAAACTGTAAATTTACGTTATCTCCTTCCTTCTCTCTCCCCCGCTTTTCTTCCCCAATGCCTCCCTCTCTCTCTTCGATTTATCAACTCCATCAAAGATCTCCGACAAAAAAAAACTCCATCAAAGTTCTTCGATTTCTCTCACCAACTCCATCTTCAATTTTATAGTAATTTGACCTCACCCAAGGCTCATTCCTGCCAGATCTTCCATGGTTAAATCTTATTTTCTCTACATCGGTGATGCCTTTTTCTTTTTCAAATCTGATCGATCATGAGCTTTTTTGTTCACCCCATCGCTAGGCTCTATCTAGTGCTTCCTCGGCTCCCTCTTAATCTGGCCATTGTCACTGGCACAATCGATCGGCCTCCGATCGGCGTAATGTGGCTCATTAGTCTCTATTTCATCTTTTTCGGCTTTGGACCGCCTTCCTTTTTGCGGTTGCGGAGTAGAGAGTGCTTGCTTCGGCGCTCGGAAAATCCAACCTCCTCTCCCGATTCACTCGCAATGAGTTCAACCTCGAATCCAAGTCCACAATCGGTGTTGAATTCGCCACTCGCAGCATTCATGTTGATGATAAGGTCGTCAAGCCCAAATCTAGGACACCGCTGGTCAAGAGAGCTTTCCCTTTTTCCCTAAATTCATAATTGTTAGTCATTGTTTGTGTCTAATACTCTGCAAATGTCCAATTTGAAGTTCTAATCTGAAAATGTTGATGGCTTTGTGATTGAGTAGATCATAGATCCATATCTATTCGGCGTTCGGTATAGCATTCTCAAAGTAGTTCATTGTATTTGAGTCGATTTATGGTTAGAAACTTCTGAATGTAGTATAATTCATGCTCCTAGTTCCTTTATGGTGATTGGTTGAATAGGATCTGGTTTCAAGTAATATGTATTGATCAATTATAAGTACTGTACTATCTTGATGGTGTAAATTGAAAATATTTTTGGCGGTTTGTTCACATGTTCCTTCTACCTGGAGACTAGTTATTATATACACACACGCTTTCAATCTTGAAATAATGTGAATGAAGTCTTTTCAAATTGTGCATTCAAATTTATAGTTGAGGTAATTCTTACTTTATTTTTTTCTAGTGCAATTTAATTTAGGATCTATTTTTATTATAAAATATATTTAGCCTATTAGCTCAAATGATAGAGCATTTTTCTTAAAAAATAATGATGTGGGTTCAAATCCCACATAGATTTATTAATTTAAAAATAGTGTGGTGATGACAAGTGATGATATTTGATGACAACTTTGTTTTTTTATTTGTTGATGACGGTTGTTTTGATGTGGTAGAATGATGTGTTTATATTTAGTGATGACAAGTGATGATTTTTTTATAACACCTTGTTTTTTTTAGTGATGACAATTGTTTTTTATGTGGTGATAACAACTATTTCTATATGATGATGACATTTGTTGATAACTATTTTTTGTGATGCTAAAAACGAACAAACTTTAAGTGATGACAATATTGATGACACTTGATGACGATTATTTGTCTTCAAGGCCCTTTGATGACAAACAAATCAATCAAACCGTCACCAAGTAGTGATGATAGTTGATGACAATCGAACCATCATCAAGTACCGATAACAATTGATGATAAAAATGAACAAACTTAGAGTGATGACACTTGATGACAGTTGTTTGTCTTCAAGACCACTGTCATCAAGGCCCTTTTGATGACAAATTAATTGAACCGTCATCAAGTAGTGATGATAATTGATGACAATCGAACCGTCATCAAATAGCGATGACGATTGATGAGAATCGAAACGTCATCAAGTAGAGATGACATTTATGATGATAGTTAATGACAATCAAACCGTGATCAAGTAGTGATGACAGTGATGATAGTGATGACACTTATTTGATGGCGCTTAAGTGATGACACTTGTTTGTCATCAAGGCTCTTTTGATGACAAATTAATCGAATCGTCATCAAGTAGAGATGATAGTTGATGATAATCAAACCGTCATCAAGTAACGATGACAAGTGATGACAGTTGATGACGGTTAGAACCGTGTGATGACGATTGTTTTTATATGGTTGAATGCCTTTGATGATACTTTTTGTTATCAAAAAGTGTCATTAAGACATTTTAATGATACTTTTTACCTTTTATTACACTTTTTGTCATCAAAAAATTGTGATGACGGTGAAAATAATTGTGATGACGGTTATGAAAGTGATAATTGTGATGATGGTCAACGGTCGGTCAACACCCAAGTCAACTTGGTTAACGGGCGAGTCAACTCGGTCAACAACCGAGTCAACTCTGTGGGAGTGGGGGTGGGGGTGGGTGATGAGGGTTTTGCTATTTACCTAATTTTTACAACCTCCTTAATATCCACCTAATTAGCCTCTTTTTTTGCTATTTATTTAAATCATCCTAAAAAACACGCTTTTTATGTCCATTTTCATAAAAAATGCTATATAAGGTTGATTTGCAATGCTGACTTATTTTGATACCTAAAAAATTGTTCAATGTATTAAATGATGATTACTTTAGGTAATGTATTTCTTTCAACTTTACTATGATAAAAAATTAGCCTTTATCGAAGTGAATAATGACTATGTATGGAAAGAGTTTTTAAAATGGGCTGGGGTTTATAGTAAGTAATTCTCGACTCTTTGAAAGTTAGCTAAATGAATGTGTTTTGGTATATAGAAAAACGGATATTTAGAATGCTTTTTTTAGAACGATTTTTCTAACTTATGTTCTTAGGGTATAGATTAAGCTCCTTAAAATGGTAATATTTTGTTAAATTGTATTTATTTAAATTTTATTTATTTTTTAAAAGGGTTTATAGTTTCCTAATAGTGTTTGAGTTCCATTGACTGAAATGTTTAACCTATGTTCTAAGAAATCGTTTTTCGAATAGGGCTACAAAATACCTAATTCGGAGGTAGAGAGATGATATTAATCAATCAAATCGGACGAGTCATAAAAATAGGAAACATACAAAATTGGGTGGGGTGCTTCTAGATGTTTAGATCGATCGAGTGAATCAATTGGATTTGTGGCGTTGTAGTGGAAATGGGAATTTGTGGTATAGGATTCCTTTTCAATGGCGGGTGAGATCCAATACTGTGTTTCAACGTTCAAAGGTGACAATAATTAGCATATCTTTATACAATATGTACATATGATAGTGCAATTAATTCCACACCCACTAATTAACAGTCGCCAGAGTGGCACAACCAACCACAATTGAAAAAGTCCACTTACGTTCTGACAGGTCTGTTAATTTGTAGTATTATTAAGAGAAAATGAGAGTGGATGACCACTCTAAGTAGTTTCATTTTTTATTTTTTATTTTTCTCAAAAGTATCACCAATGAAGTCGTGAGCATGAAAAAGGTCGAGCACAAAACCCACATAAAGTCTCATCAACAAAGACATCATTGAGTCTTTGATTATATTGTTTATATGATGACACATTTGATATAATGTGGTGAGACTTCTGAAATACATTAATACTAGTACATGATTATATATTTATACCTGTTTATGAGTATCATCAATGTAGAAAAACCTAACCCAAAAAAAATGTACCATGAAACATCACCAATACATAGCAATAATCTTTAGAGCTCGTTTGGTATTGATATTTTAAGATATCAGATATCGATATCGATATGAGATATGGGTATTGGATTTGATATCCATATCTTTGTTTGATATGAACAAGATGTCAGTCATATCTAATATCTCTTATTTGGTAAAACATATTATATATGAGATATCAAATATTGATTGTAGGAAAATAATATTTTTTCCCCAAATTTAAAGGTTTAATATTGCTTAAATTAAATTCAAAATAAAAAAAATTAACAAATATACCCATTTAACGAAATATATATAATTTAATATTACTAGTCTTGTATTTTGCAAAAAAAAAAATTGTACGATGTTAATATTTTTTAGTCAAGATCTAGACGATGATGATGGACGAGAGTTGGATCTGAGAGATGCCTTCCAGAGCAGCAACACTAAGCAATGTCGGAGATCTGGACGAATTTTTTTTTCCGGTCGAGTTTTGAGAAGGTCTAAACAGATCTGGTCTATCAACATTTTCGGAGATGGAGGAGAAATGGAGGAGGTCAGATCTGAGCAATAATGGTGGGAGAAATGAGCGACATTGTAGATGAGCAATGTGGAAGAGATGGAAGAAACGAGCGATATCGGTTATACCGATGGTAAAATAGGTATATCAAATTGGGGGAAATTTGATATCAAGATATCCACTGATATCTACTTGATATCGATATACGCTATGTCCCTATACCAAACATGAGATATAGAGCCATACTCATATCTCATATCTAGATATGGGTACCAAACGGGCCCTTAAGTCATCCACATGTATCAATAATATCAGCTCAGGCTTTCAATTTAAAGTTGGTTTTTTGAGTTCGAACACTCTGAAGAAAGAGTGTGTTAAAATCTATATATAGCTTATGTGATTTATGCACCATCTTTTCAGATTTTAGTACTCGAAATTCTCCTAAGCAATTGGTACTAAGGTTTTCTAAAAGCAAATTCAATATGTGTGTTCTACTGATGGAAGACTTTTTAAACAAGCCTATAAGGAAAATATTTCATAGGATATTTATTATCTTTTCTTTGGAATTAATATATCTTTAATACATCAATTGCTATCTCTATACAATAATTGTCTAATATAATAAATACTCAAATATTGGTACACACAGTTGCCCCCTCAAATGGTGGAGCGAGTAACAGGTCGAGTGTTTGAGCCAAATCGGATGTGCACATACCGTAACAATATTCCCGCCTACTTGCAGGAATGCAGGCAAATCGACTTTCACGGTTTTGTTGCGGGATCGACCTCCAAACGATGTCTCGTTTTAGGGCTAGTTAAGATCTTTGGCGATCTTCCTGCCTCGTAGGCAAACCGACTTTCACGGTTTTGTCGTGAGATCGACCTCTAGATGACTTCTCATTTTGGGGCCAGTTAGGATCTTTGGCGATCATCCTACATCTTGCCTTGTTTTGGGGCCAGTTAGGATCTTTGGCGATCTTCCCGTCTCCTTGCAGGCAAACCGATTTTCACGGTTTTTTCGCGAAATTGACCTCTAGACAATGTCTGATTCTGGGCCAGTTAGGATCTTTGGCGATCTTCTTGTCTCCTTGCAGGCAAACTGACTTTCACGGTTTTGTTGATACAATATTGCACCTTGGACATGCGCATCAAAAAGACATCTGCTACGACCACTTTTTCGGTGCAGAGAGGCAAAAGATGTTTGGCAACTAGAGATAGAAATAAAACTCCTACTAGGGGGAGGCCTCGTTAAAACCTTTTGACGGAAAAACCTTGTGTGACAAAACCCGCCAACAAGGAAAGAGTGTCACCCTTTTTACAAAGCTAGATTAAACTAGTTCTATCTTGCCCCATCTGCGGATCTCTTGTTATGATATGACACTCTTCCCCTCTCGAGGTCTTCTACTCTTTGTGCCAACACTCGCTATGATAGTTAGCGAAATCCCTCTTGATGCGGCTCGTGTCCTACATGTGCTCTTGAGATCCCTCGTGCACTAGCTGGTGGCGTTCGACACGTTGTTGCCCGCCATTTGCGACATGACGTCTCTGTTGCCCAAATTTATGACTACGAGGCCATGGTATTTTACTTTTTGGGTTCCACTTGCCATACTTAGTTTGGTCTAGGCTAGTGTTTGACCTCTTGTCTTGTCTTGGCGCCTTCTTAATGTCGATGGATTGTTTGCTCGCTTGCTTTCCCTAGTCATGATCATAGTCTCTTTTCTATTGTATTTTGTTTTCAATTGTGTGAATTTCGATTGAAAAATCATTTTGTAACTTCTCTAGAGTGGCTTTTAGATGGAGAATTTGATCTCATCCCTCAGATATGAGATGCCGCCACTCACCCCATACTTTCGTACATAAATGGAGGTTCTTGCTTCTTGTACTTGTATGGGCGCGGAGCGGATGTTTGTTTGTGTAGCTTTATGTCGTACATGCATAAAACTTCGTAAAATATTTGCAAAAAAATAAAACGTAAAAACTCCCATGAATGAATGTCACTCCAAGTTCACGGGCATGTCCTTCCCCGCTTACTTCGTGTTTGCATCCAACTTTGATCCACTTTGAGCGTGATTCTTGATTTTGTTCATGAAGACAATGTTTTTTTTTCACTTTTTTAGCTATCCAAAACTTCCTGAACCGTCTTGATTGGGAAATTGTAGCCTTCGAACGCGCTCTAGCAAGATAGCAGTGCGTTGCTGTGTCAAGAGCACAATTGTTCGACTTTAATTTGCGATCCTGGCCCTGTTCATGCGCATTTCTGATTTTGAACCTAAAAGGCGATGTGTAGAGGATTTCCTCATCTTTGCATCCATATAAGGCTTGTAATTTTCTGACTTTTGTAGCTCCCTGGTGATGTTCCAAAATTAGCTCTTGTATGTTTTGCCTTTTTCCGCACAATAAATTTTTGATGCCTTTTTGTAATCTTTCTTTATAGTTTTTGAGTTTGGTGTATGAAGATGATTTGTAGTTCATCCCATCATCTTTTTCGGAAATATGTAGATCGTCTTATTCCAACAATTATAGTTCTCAAACGACTGGTTGAAAGTCTGCTCAGTAATTCATCAAGCAAAATACACAACAACCTCTCTAGTTGCAATTTTGACCCACTTAGGATGGCTTTGTACGCTTGATGTGTGAACGGAAGATGAATTAAACTGAATCTTCTTTCCGATGCCTTTTTAATCATCTCGGTCTAACAATCGTGCCTCTTTAACGAGGTGTCGCAAGATCATTAGATTATGCACTAGTTCCTAGGGATGACCAAGTTTCTTGTTGTTTGATCCTAGTTTTGTTGTCCCGGTCGTCCTCGTCTTTTTGCGCGGCTTCTCGATCCACGAACCACTCTTGATTAGGTTTAACTTGTTTGGCTTCATGAATCTGCCCATACATCCTTTCCAAAGCTTTTCTTCAAACGAAGAATATTTATTATCATTTCTTGAGAAATAATCTATCTTTAATATATTAATTGTTATTTCTAATACAATTATTGCCTAATATAATAAATACAATAAAATATTGATACACAAAAAAATATATTACATTAATATCTATTCAGCTTATAAGTAATTCATCTAAATCTGTAGTCTATATAAAAAAGAAAAATTATGGTTTAATAAAACACCAGTACAACACCACCTTAAAGTTAATCATAGTTAGTGCTTGTTTATTTGAATGTGGGAAGTATAATTCCCAAGAATTTAATTTACGTGAAATAATTTACACGATGTTGTAAATCATAGGAATTTAGAAAACATATTTGGTTAAAAATCTATTTCCTAGGAAATTATCTGGGAAGAAAATTATACACATTCCTCCTAAGTTATTATATTACTTTAAAATGTACGAATTGCAAAATCTATAAAAATAAAAAATTATGAATTTTGTAATAGCTAATATTAACCAAATACATAAATTTTCTTAATTTTATGAGATTTTCTAACTTTATATAAATTTATTTAATAACCAAACAAATAAACTGAACAGTAGAAAATTAGGACTTACATACACGGATGATATTATTTAAATTTTAAAAAAATATTGAAATATATGTCCCAAAGTCTAAAAAGGTAATTATATATTCTTTTATCGAAAAAGGTGATTATTATTTTTTGATAAGATAAGGATTAGGAGGCAGAGAGTTATCCAAGATGAGGCTGATAGGAATGTTGTGGCCCAACTTATCGATTTTATCGGCCACAACATTGTATTCCCTACCCACATGTCGAATTGATACAAAGTGAAATTGTTTAAGGGATACCATAATATCCGATATCAGTATTTTAACCTCCCAAGGGCATTTACCTGTATGGTTAACAACATTTATAACTATGAGATTATCCGCTTTAATTTTAATTTTTATAATTTCTTTTCTCTGAGTTTTTCTGATTTTTTCTTGAGTGCAAAGACTTTGAGCTTTCATAATTAAAATTGATCCTTGATTCTTAATTCTAGACTGAAAAGGATTAAGAGAATATTTCATTTTCATTAAAATCATCATAAATACAATCCGTTACCGCACAATTGGTACTAGGTACTAGCCTACTAGGAGTACAATATTTCCTTGTTTTCCTTGTTTTTCCTTTTTTTAGTTTTTTCCATTACCGCACAATTTGTCCTTGTTTTTCCTTTATTTCCCCCAATCCCCCTACATATAAACTAATAAAAACCCAAGAAGACTGAGCGGACATTCATTTTATTGCCTCGATCAAAAGTCAAAACCATAGATCTAGCCCGGCAATGGACAACACCACCGGACAGCCGCCGCTTCCGCCACCACATGTGGTCATTGTCCCGACACCTGGGATGGGCCACCTGATCCCGCTCGCAGAGTTCGCCAAGCGTCTGGTCCCCGAATTCTCGTTCACCTTCGCCGTCCCCACCAACGGACCACCGTCCTCCGCCCAACACTCCTTCCTCTCCTCCCTCCCCGCCGGCATCGACTCCGTCTTCCTCCCCGCCGCAGATCTCTCCGACGCCCCCTCTGACGCCAAGATCGAGACCCTCATCAGCCTCACCGCCGCCCGCTCGCTCCCTTCCCTCCGCCGCCTCATCTCCGACCTCATCGCCTCCGGCTCCCGCGTCGCCGCCCTCGTCGTTGACCTCTTCGGAACCGACGCCTTCGATCTCGCCTCGGAACTCGGGCTCCGCCCCTACATCTTTTTCCCCTCCACCGCCACGTGTCTCTCCCACATGCTCTACTTGGAAATGCTCGACGAAACGGTATCGTGCGAGTTCGCTGAGCTGGAAGAACCGGTCCGGTTCCCCGGGTGTATGCCGCTTCACGGAAGGGATTTGCTGGATCCGGTTCAGGACCGGAAAAACGACGCTTACAAATGGGTCCTCCACCACGCCAAGAGGTTCAAATTAGCCGAGGGTATAATGGTCAATTCCTTCGAGGCACTCGAACTGGGTCCAATTAGCGAGCTCTCACGGCCCGGACCGGGTAAGCCCCCGGTCTACGCCGTCGGACCGCTGATCCAGACGGCCGGTTCGGCTGACGAGGACGCATCGGGTTGCCTGAAGTGGTTGGATGGGCAGCCACGTGGCTCGGTCTTATTCGTGAACTTCGGTAGCGGTGGGTCCCTCACGAGCGAGCAGCAAAACGAGCTCGCCTCGGGGCTCGAGAAGAGCGGGCAGAGGTTTCTGTGGGTGGTAAGAATCCCCAACGACTCGATCACCAACGCCACCTATTTCAGCGTTGACGGTCAACCCCACCCGTTGAAATCCCTACCCGACGGATTCTTGGAGAGGACGAAGGAGAGAGGGTTTGTGGTCCCTAACTGGGCCCCACAGATCGGGATCCTGAGCCACGCATCCACGGGCGGGTTCTTGTCACACTGCGGATGGAACTCGACCCTGGAGAGTGTGGTTCACGGGGTGCCCTTGATCACGTGGCCGCTCTACGCCGAGCAGAGGATGAATGCGGTGATGTTGACCAAGGAGCTGAAGGTGGGCCTGAGGCCCGAGGCTGGGCCCGATGGGGTTGTTCGGAGCAATGAGATCGAGAGGGTGGTGAAGGAGTTGATGGACGGAGACCAAGGGAAACAGATTGGGGTTCGGATGAAGGAGTTGAAGGATGCGGCTTCGGTCGCGCTGAGCAAGGATGGATCTTCAACAAAGAGGCTCAAGGAAGTAACTCAAATATGGAAAAGCAAGTAAATTCTACGTACCATTTCGATCTGTGTTAATTATATGGTAACATTGCGATTAACTCATTTATGGTTTTGGTTTCATGTCATTGTGTTGCCCGAATTTATCTATCCATCGGTGATGTTGATTGTGAATTTCGATGTTTCAATTTTGGCGTGTTTCAACAAGGGGTGATAAGTGTTTTTTTCCCCCTTAATTCAATTCTTATCTTTGCATATATACGTTTCCAGCACATAAATAGAGTAAATTGATAAGCTACGAATGTCCTAACCTAATACTGTACTAGAAGTTTGAGTTAAACAAAAAAAAAACAATCATATCTATAAAATTACATATTTTAAAAATGCTCATATCATATTCGTCCAAAGTCCGTTTTGATGGCTCTAGTGTTTCAATATAATTTTTTACATGAAAAAGTTTAGAAAAATAAAATAACATATAGTATGTAAGTTTGGGTAATTTTTTATATCGATTTTTCTAGGACAAATTATAAGAATCATTTGAAAGATTTAATTAGATTTGTTTTTTTAGATATTTTAATAACTTTCTATAGGATTTAATTTCTAATTTAAATATATTTATGTGTTTTGAGGACAAATTATAGAAAAACTGATTTTGTATATTACCATTTGATTTCAGATAAACCCCACTTGCACATACGGCTAGGGGTGTCAATTGGGCGGGTCGGGTCGGTTTGGGTTGGGTCAATTTAGTTTCGGGTAAGTTCAAATTCGGGTCAAAGTCGGATATTTTGAAAATCGGGTCAAATTGGGTTGGATCATTTCGGTTTCGGGTGCTCAATTAATCGGGCAAAGTCGGGTTTCGGGTCAATTTCGGTCGGGTCATTCGGTTTTCGGTCCAACTTGATTTCGGATAAGTTCGGTTTCGGGTTTTGATTTCGAATTTAGTCGGATTTCGGGTGAGTCGGGTTTCAGGTTATTCGGATTTTGGGTGAATAAGGTTTCGAGTAAGCAGGATTTTGATTAAGACCATATATCGAATGATGATTTTTTGTAGTTTAACTACCCTATGATCTAAATACTTAATGTAATATTTAAATTAAAAACATAAATATAATAAATATTCACTATTATTAATATTTTAAAACACAATGTAATTTTCGGATAGTTTCGGTCGGGTAACTTCGGA
The DNA here is from genome assembly GCA_964016875.1 of Fallopia convolvulus. NCBI lineage: Eukaryota > Viridiplantae > Streptophyta > Magnoliopsida > Caryophyllales > Polygonaceae > Fallopia > Fallopia convolvulus. The sequence continues at coordinate 60,386,805 of OZ024720.1, read as the reverse complement.
TTTTCGGATGGTTTCGGGTCGGGTAGCATCGGATATCGGGTTGCATCAAGCTAGTCCATTCGGGTATAATCGGTTTTGGGTTAATCTCGAGTTCAGGTTTTTTCGGATTCGGGTCAAATCACTTTGGGTCAAACATGTCTCGGGTATAAAACTTTTTATTGTTTTCTCGGGTCGGGTCAGGTTCGGAGTCGGGCGAGTCGGACGGGTTTCTCGAATCGGGTCAAGTTTTAACAGCCCTACATACCAGTGGCGTAGCCAGGAATTATGGCCAGTGGGGGTTAAATTCCTTTGGTTAATTTTTTTGGCTGTTTCGCCAGGAATTTTTTTTTTTTGTATTATTGAAAAAAAATTGTATTTTTCTATATAAAAAATCATTTTAATATATTATATGTACATAAAAAAAATTAATCTGTTTTTCTGACCAAATAAGCTAGTTTTGAACAAAAAAAACTAATTTTTTACTATATTTTTTTAAAAAAAGTTTTTTTTTTTTTAAATTCCAGTGGGGGCTACAGCCCCCGCTGTGCACCATGTAGATCCGCCCCTGCTACACACGGCCCTTTTGTTGGATTTCTTTCTCTCTATGCTTGTAATTGCAATTTGCAAGGAAGATTAGGTAGAAATTAAGTGGAAGCCGGAAATCTAGTAAGTAAATAATTGTATGTTATTGGCGCATTAATTTGGAGTGTAAATGCCATATCTATCGCGCTGTTCTATCACTTGATCAATTTGTAGTAGTAATAAATCGGCCAAAATGTCAAATAAATATTTAAAAAAAGGAAATTATTTTTGGTACCCCTAAGTTTTTACCTTTTCTTTTTGATACCCAAGAAAAAACTTAATCCTCTTGATACACCTGAGGTTTTGACTTTTCCTGTTGACGCCCCTCTCCGGTTCAAATTAGTTAAATTCAAGCCCACCATTGTGTTTATCACCCTTCAATTAGTAGGATCTGACTATTAAAACATCAAAATTCATGACCTAACTATCCCAACTTGAATTTTTAAACAACCCCTTAAAATAGAGAATTATTTTAAAATTCAAATTTATGTAGTTTCGTTATGAATTTATGTTTTATGTGTTGAATACTACTAATTTATAAGGGTGATTAACATAATGGTAAGCTTGAAATTAACTAATTTTGACCGGAGAGGGGCGTCAACGGGAAAAGCCAAAACCTCAGGGGTACCAAGAGAAATAAGTGTTTTTCTTGGGCACCAAAAGGAAAAAGCAAAAACTTAGGGGCACCAAAAGAAATTTCCCTTAAAAAAAGGGAGTTTGGACATATGAGTATTAAAAATAAGGAATTTTTTTTTTGTTCCTAAGTTTTTGCCTTTTCTTTTTGATATCCACGAAAAAAAACTTAATCGTTTTGGTACACATGAGGTTTTGATTTTTCCCGTTTATGCCCCTCTCCGGTTCAAATTTGTTAAATTTAAGCTCACCATTGTGTTCCTCACCCTTAACTAAGTAGGATTTGACTATTAAAACATCAAAATTCATAACTTAACCATCCCAATTTTAATTTGTAAACAATTTTTTAAACAACCCCTTAAAATAGAGGATTGTTTTAAAATTCAAATTAAAGTAGTTTGGTTATGAATTTAAGTGTTTTAAGTGTTGAATCCTTCTAATTTAAGGGTGAGGAACACAATGGTGAACATAAATTTAACTAATTTGAACCGGAGAGAGGCATCAATGGGAAAAGCCAAACCTCAAGAGTACCAAACGGAATAAGTTTTTTTTTTCTTGGATACCAAAAGAAAAAGACAAAAATTTAAGGGGAAAAAAAAGAATTTCCCTTAAAATAATTTATATTTATATTTTTCCATAAATAAATAATCATTAAGCCATCAAAATCATATTGAGCTCACTCTAATGATTTTGGTTTCGTCTCACAATATAACAAATTTAATATTTTATATAAAATATTTATAATAAATAAGTTATTTTTATTGTTTATATTAAATTAAAATCACTCATTAAATAAATTAAGGATTAAATCCATGTATTGTGGACGACACGACGAATATAATGTAATAACCGCTATTTTATTATATATTTTTGTAACACCCCTATTTTGCAACGATAGGTGTTACCGCCAGTGACCTCGGGTTTTACCATCCAAAGTCACCCTAGGCTTTATAAGGTATTAAAATGAATAAAACATGTGGAATTAAAAGTCATTACATATAAAGAGTTGCTCACATGTGAGACTTATAAGTATCCATTACAAAGTTCAAACTTAGTTTGACAAAACATAAACTTAAGAGTTGTTAGGCAGCGGAATATAAATTAACATTGTTTAAACCAACGTGGAGAAACCCAAAAATAAACAAAATGCCATCCTTGAAAATTTCCCGACCTTCCTTCCTTCACTTGAGTAATCTTCGTCTTTTACGCCTTCGATGGAGGTTTCCTAGCGTCTGGCATTTGTCGCGAAGGGCGAGAAATACCAGGCAAAAATGCGGAAAACAAACGGAATTAGTCTAAGGAGACTAAGCAAGTGAGAACGGAAATTCTCAAGGGTAGTATGGTAATTTTATTATCTCATCAAGGAGATTAAGGGAAGAAGTACTTAAAAAAAATTATAATCACTTTGTGGAGCTTATAAGGACGGAATTTAGTTGATCTCGAAAAGAGATAAACTTGGATTCGAGAAGAAGGGAATCACGAGATTGTAGTTTCTCTTAGAGTACAGTTAACGTTGGGAATGTTTTAGGCCACATCAATTTTCTAGAAAAAAACCTCTCGCACCCTTTTCGGACCGAGAGTCGCGTCGGTCTTACACGTGGTGCTAAATCGGCCCGGTTTTAATTCATTTTAATGTGCACTAGCACTTATCTTTATTACGTGTCAAAACATTTCATATTATTTATAAATTTTAAGGGTGTGGAGGGTGTGAAAGAGCCGAGTCCACCTAAGGGAAATAAAGGAATTTCAGGCCTCTTTCATCCTGAGTGTGCAGGCCTCTTTCATCCTGAGTGTGCAGGCCTCTTTCATCCTGAGGATACCGGGCCTCTTTTATCCCGAGTATATAGGCATCTAGCTAGTGCATAATATAATATCGCCTATGCTAATCCATTACGAATCTCGAAAAGAGATTGAAACAAACAAGACCACAAATCATCGACCCTAAAGTTCAGTACTAGCGTAGTACGGATGATAATAACAATATGTCGTTATTTCTAAGTAAATGAATTAACCTAAGTTCATTCATTTTAACAAATATGTAGTTCCCAATATAGAAGAATTTCCTTAACGGAAATGATATATATATATAAAGGTTACAAGGGAGAATATCCACTTGCCTTGAATATCCTTCGGATATGGTACTAACTCGGAAATAAGACGGTTTAGTGCCGTTTGAGAACCTGGACCTATTTAATCGCAAGAATGATAATGAACACTTATTAAAATCCTTATTTTAATTTAAAGACAACCTTTCTCTTAGTTTCCTCTTCTAAGAGAAAGTGAGTTAAACTAAATTATTTGGTTAAATAATTTAGTTAGGAAAAAGGGTAAAATAATAATAACTCTTTTTATCATTATTTTCTAGGTGACACTTATTAAGGGTTTTGCAACTTATAAAATTACTTAGTTAATAATATGAATATAAGGCTTTACTTAGCCTAAGGAAAACTCTTTTTAACTTACACACACGTGTTTATATGTATTTAAAATGGTTTATAAAATAATTTGCATGCATCATTTTCTTAAGAAGACTTCTTTTAATAAAGTTTGTATTTATTAAAACTTTCATATAAATCATTATTTATTCAAAGGGAAATTCTAGCATGATCATGCATGTGTATAAATGACTTCTAGAAAAACTATTTAATCTCACAATTATATTTTTGAAAGATTTTAACAAAGCTTATGTTAAAGGTTATACTTCTTTTTATTTAAAGGATATGGTAAAAATTCCATCTTAGTAAACTTAGAGCACATTCAACAATAATATTTATTCTAGAAACTCCATAACTTCTACATGCAAAGTTTATAGAAATTATTTAAAAGTCTAGCAATTATATATATATATAACCGGTTTTAATAAAATAACTAAAATAAATCAAAATCCATTTAAGTGTTAAAATTGCTAGGAAATTACATGCAAGGTGGTTTTTCTTAATAAAAAATTATTTAAAGTAGCATGCAAGAACTTATAAGATCATCAAAGCATATTACAAACGCATAAGACTAAGTTATTCCTCAAACATCATCAAAAGTCCATTTCTTACTCAAGTGAACCATGCATGTTGATTTTCTTCATAAAAATTCATTTATTAAAACATGCAAGAACAATTTCCATTAAAAATCTTTATAGCTTAAGTTTATTAGATCTTATAATTTACAACTATTAGAAAAGTCTCTTTTAAGTACTCAAAGTGACATGCATGTGGGTTTTAGGCAAGATCCAAATGTCTTAAGTGTTTACCATTGAAAATACTAGTACAACTTATAAATTTCCAACAAGAAGAGGGGCTTCTTTTAAAAATCAGAATTTAAAAGGTAAAGATCACCCTTAAAAGTTGTAGGATTATAGCATTTGTTCACATGATTTGTAGAAGACACCATTCTTTCTAACAAGGTATGCATGCATGTAAGAATCAAAAGAAATTTAAGCCCTTTTTATAACATTTTATATTCTGATTTTTGAGAGGAAAAATCAGATTTTAAATCAAGGTTAATCATGCTAAAAACAACTTAAAATGGTGTAAAAAGAGTTAGATTTTTATACCCTTAATTTGTGGGATTTTTGGAGCAAGAACACACCACTAGAGGGGAAAGGGAGGGGCGGCGGCACGGCTGGACAATGGCGGCTCCGGGCTGGACGACGGCGGCTCCGGGCTGGACAGCGGCGGCGCAGGAGGTGGCCGGAGGTGGTGAGGTGAGGGAGTGGTGGTGTGGTGATGTGGTGGAAGAAATAAAATAGACAAGAAGAGAGAGCTAGAAGGGTGTTTAAATGAGCTCTCTCTCACCATCCTTAGGCCTTTAAATAGAGAGTTTAAGTTAGTGGAAATGGTAGAGAATCATATCTTGAAATGATGATTCACAATCTCACATTATGTGAGTGGAAGACTAAGATATTGGATTTTATTAACTTAGATCAAGTTAGTGGAAGATGGAAGATTTGAATTTTAATGACATAATCCAAAGGATTGAGTGGGAAATCTCTACCCATATCTCATTAAATCTATCCCATTAAATGATCCGACGCGTTTGCAAACGGACCGAAAGTCGGTTTGAAACGTGCGTCGAAACGATCGGGTTTTACGAATAGAATTTCCGTTAGTTACGAATTTATTAAGTTCCGTTTCTAATAAATTCATTTACTTGAATAAATATTTTATAATAATATTATAATTTATTTATTTTAGAATGTCTAGAAAAAAAATTCAAATTTATCCGAAAAAAATCACGGATATTACAATTTTAATAATTTATGAAAACTAGTATTGATTTTCTCTAAAAATAATAAGTTCATTTTTCATACTATATTCTCCAAGTATAGTCTAAAAATAAAGAAGATTTCTTAGAATAATTTTGATTATTAGAATTTTAATAAAAAATTTTAAAGTCTTGATTGTGTTAAAATGGTGGAATTTTTGAGGGATAGGATTGCTTAAAATTTAAAATGGGCCCGAGACCTCTTAGGTCAAGCTTCCCACACTATCCTTCCTCAACCGCAATACCAAGCTAATTTCCTCTAGCATCTATCCCTTCCATTTACTTTTGAACCCACTCTGACTTAACCCAAGGACAACCGCCGGTCACCGATATTAACCGAGAGACGAGCCTTGCCCTTCGGTCTCTCGCCTGAGCAGCCTCTGCACCGTCCGAATTGTCACCTCCCATCTCCCTTCCATCTTTTCCATACCTCTTCTCCATGAGATTAGGCCATTGGCCTACCTACGAGCTTGTCTTCTTTAGCCTCCTATTGGCTATTTAAAGGAGTGAAAGGAACAAGGGCACCCGAATCCCAACCCAAAATCTGATTCTCGCCCTCAGCCCCTCAACCAAGGCACCGTTCGATTTCTTTCCTTCAAGACCATAAATCTGAAAATTCCCAGATTCTCAAACAAATCCCCAAATCTGAATTTTATTTCTCGATTCCTCTGTTTGCCAGAAAACCACCGCTAGAACCACCTGCTTCCACCGCCGAGGGCCACCGCGTGCGCGCCTACTCGTCGGAAGTCGTGCCCACCGCTAGGACTGGTAAAAAAAATCGTAACCATAAAACCGAACCGAAAAACCGATCACTTTTTACGGTTAACCGAACTGAAAAAAAATTAATCGGTTACGATTAACCAACGATATTTTTAACAGTTAAAACGGTTCGGATAAGGTTATCAATATTTTTACGAACGGTTAACCGATGAACCGATAATATTTTTATAATATATTATATGTTTTTAAAAAGGGAATTATATATCTAATTAGTTTTATTTAAAAATAAATACATTTTACTAAATAACAAATTAGCTATTATAAGTTTTGTTTATAGTGTAATGTATATCTAAATACATTTAAAAATAAATATATATCTTAGTACATATTATTAGTATACAAGTTATTGCTGATTTGTTTTGGTAGAGGCAGATTTTCATTTCTATTTTTTTGCATACAGGTTATTGTTGAATTTTTTTTGGTAAAGGCAGATCTCCATTGATATTTTTTTTTGTATATAGGTTGCTGATTTTTTTTTTGGTAAAGGTGGATCTCCATAGCATACAGAGATTGCTGATTTTTTTTGCATACATGTTGTTGATTTTTTTTTGCATACAGGGTGCTTATTTTCTTTTGCATACAAGGATGTATACCGGCAGCTTATTGCTAGATTCTTATTTATGGTAGCCTACATCAACTTGGGTGATATCAAATGAAGAATCAACCATGACAGCCTACTGTTTATCTTATTTCATTAGATTGTTTTGCATTTTTCATAGTGGTGGATTGGTTTGTATTTTGGATAATTATTTGTATTTGTATTTAATTTAAATTTTATGTTTATTTTATTGAAAAATAAGTCAATTTTTGTATTAAAAAGCTGATTTTTGATAATAAAAAAAAGGAATAAAAATAAGTCGGTTACCGATAAACCGTACCGATTTTCGCGGTTAACGGTAACGAACGGTACGATTATGGTTATTGAAATTTACTAACCGAAGTTCTGGTTAACCGATGTCCGGTTAACCGAAACTCCGATTAACCAACCGTGCCCACCCCTACCCGCCGCTAGACGAGACTCCTACTGCCACCGTCGTGCACTACTGTGGGATTGCTCTACTGCTCGTTGTTGTTGCAGTGTTGCGTCAATCCAAACTGAAGAAAGAAGAAGACAGGGAAGGATGTGTGTACTGGGCCGAGCAGGTTATTCCTCCTGACGGGCTGAGTCTCCTCCTGATGGGCCGAGTGGAACAAGTCAGCATGCCATCTCCTCTCTTTTATAAAGCCAGCTGAATTTTAATTGTGGGAGGAAGCAACAATTTCGGCCCTAGCCCAAGATCCGAGCCCTATTTTCTCTTTCCCGCTCGTTAGGTCAAACTCTCGGGAAGGAATTCATTCAAGACTTCACGCCTTTAAAGGGTCAAATCGAAAATTAAGGCAAGCGGATATTTCTCCTTGTTACCCTTATTATATCTTCGATTCGTCTAAATATATTCATCTTTGTGTTGAGAACTGATTGTTTGCTCAATAAATAAACTTAGGTGTATTTATTGCTTAGATATGACGATATTATATTTATTATCTCGTTTTGCGCTAGTGCTAAACTTATGACCGTTGTGTGTGACCTTACTTGTTTCAATTTCTTTTTGAGACTTGTTGTGGACTAGGATAGAATCAGGGGTGCGGATTTTGCTCCGACATCTCTATATAACTTATCGAGTGGTATGGCTTTCCACCCTCTCTTCTCTCGGTACTTGGATCATGATCCCGTAGTCGCTCCTCCTTTTGAGGGAGTCTACTGCACCCCAGCTAGGTGTCGGAACTTCATTCCTTTTAGTGGATCGGCCTTCGTAGCCCCCGCACTTAAAATTCTTCACTTGAAGTGCAATGTTTTATGACCAAAAGATAAGTGCCTAGTGCACATTAATAAATGGACTAGGATGAAGTAGGATAACTTGCTCCCGACTTTCGAAGAATCGTCATTCCATCCCGAATTCTTATTCGTACTCCGAATTTGATGAGGTTGGTTGAGACCCGATGAAATCAATGGACTTCTTTCTTTTAAAAAGATATGTGTGTAAAATAAAAGTTCCCAACTATATTTCATATTCATAAAGGAACTACAATTTCCGTAGAATCCTTTTCCGTATAACATAATACCTATCTTTTCAAGAAGAACTATGTTCTCATTCTCTTTAAGCTCCACATAAACGTTATAGCTCACAAAAATATTTCTTCCTTTAAGAATGTTGGAATTATTATACCAATCCCACCCGTGAGAACTATCCTTTCCCACTTGCTTAGTCTCCCAAGACTAACCCGCTTCTATTCTGCATTTTGCCTGGTATCTTTGGCCTTTCGCGGACATACCAGACTTTAGTGAAGCTTTATAACAAGGTTGAAGATGGATGCTAGAAGGGTTGAAGGAAGACGTCAAGACGTTTTTCAAAAGGTATCCCCACATTTTGAGCCCCTCCAGTTGTTTTAAAAACGAAAATTTGTAAATGTTTCTATTCCGCTGCTTATTGAATTTCATACTAAGTTTTAATCAAACAATGCATTTGTAATAACTTGAGTTAAAGCATCAAACACTTGAGCACTTCTGCTGAAATATAATTTCTTGGAATTTTTTCTCTATTTTAAATTGTGTTTTGTACCTTAAAGCATTGAGTAACTTTGGATGGGAAAAATCCGAGATCACTGGCGGTAGTACCCAATGTTGCAAAATAGGGGTGTTATATATAACTAGTTTAATTGGAACTTCAATCGTTATTCTAATTAATTTCAATAAATTTTTAGAATAAAAAGGGAAATTTTTAATAATTTTTTTGGTGGAAAGAAATTTTAACATTTATACAATCATACTCAACATGGTAATTATTAGGTAAATGTGAACACAATTATATTATAATTAAATCATAATCAACTATCCATAAGCAAGTCAATAAGCACACTTTTGCTAGCCTTTTAGATAAATTCAACAATAAGCTGGCGGGCTGGAAAAGTAGAACCTTATTAGGATAAATATGTTGTATGTATAAATTATTGTGTTTAGAAAAGTCTAGAGTTTCTTGGAGCATAAGAAGCCCAAGTTTAACCTAGAATATCATGTATAAATACTTATCACATTAATGAGAAAATCACAATCTTCTAAACAAATCAATTCTCTCACAAACCTTGAGTTTTGCGGGAAGAGTTACTCTCACCAAATCGGTTTTGTCCTCTCTCCCGATTTATTCGATGTCTTCGGCTTAGCCCTTGAAAGGATATTGACAAGATCAATAGATCTTTTATTTTGGGTAGCACTAGGGAGAGGAGGAAAATTCATAAAGTCGCTTGGAGTGAAGTGACCAAACCGAAGGAGTATGGCGGGCTCGGAATTAAGACTATGAAAGAACTTAATTTAGCCTTGATTGCTAAAATGGGATGGAGATTCATTATGGAAGAAGGGGAACTTTGGACCACTGTCTTGAAGCACAAGTATACCGACACGACTTTAGGCAATTCTACGACGGCGTCTCATGTTTGGAAGAGCATTAAGCAGCGGGTTTCTCTAGTGTTGATTAAGGGAATTAAATGGAGCATAAGGGATGGTAATTTAGTCCGTTTCTGGGAAGATTGTTGGCTCACGGATACTCCGCTGAAACAGTTTGCTACTGATCAACTAAATTCTATTTGGAGTATACAATACGTGATTACTGGAGGATTAATGAGGGTTGGGACTGGAGTCACTGGACTGTTCTGTCTCCCCTACTACTGGCGAATTTATTGCTAAAATTTGCTGCTATTGCGGTTACTGATTCAGCTGAAGGTGCGGATGATGAGCTGTGCTGGGCTAGCACTACAGACGGGAACTGCTCAGTTACTGGAGGTTACAAGCTACTCACCGGCTACATTAATTTTCAGGACGTGGATTCCCTAGTTTACAAGAAGATTTGGAAGAGTTTTACTCCAAAACGTGTCAGACATTTTATATGGCTTCTTTGCAGGGGCGGGGTGATCACGAATGTGGAAATGAGACGTCAACACTTGTTGACAAATGCTCGCTACAACTGATGTGGGGAGGCTGGTGAGTCTTGCGATCACTTATTCCATGATTGCACCAAGGTTAGCTATATTTGGCATCATTGGAAGGTCATTGATTTTTTTCCCGATTTTTTTCAGGTGTCGTTTGCTACTTGGATTAGATGCAACATAATGGGAGGTTTCTCTGTTAATTCCCTCGATTGGGCGGATATGTTTATTACTGCGTTATGGTGGATTTGGAAGTGGAGAAATGAGCATATTTTTAATGGAAGATCGGAGGTCGGAAACAAAGGTATATTTATTACTAATAAGACTAAAGAATACAGGTACGCAACTAATACTTCTGCTACTTTAGTTGAAACTCGTTACAAAAATTGACAAGGGTTTCTTGGCATTGTCCCGAGGAGAATTGGATAAAGATCAACATCGATGGGACAGTTCGGGAAGGGGTGCAGCGGCTGGAGGAATTTTAAGGGATCACTACGGTCATTGGATCACAGGGTTTGCTCATAATATTGGTTCTTGTACGGTCCCATGAGCGGAGCTTTGGGGATTCTCGATGGGCTCAAACTTGCTTGGGAGTCAGGATACAGGCAAGTCGTTCTTGAATCTGATTCTCAATTAGCTATAAATCTTATTAGTGTAGGTGTCCGGAAAAACAACTCGCTCTTTAGCTTGGTTTCCCAATGCCAAGGCTTTATTAGTAGAAATTGGAATATTCGATTCCTTCATGTGTATCAAGAGGCTAATTCGGTTGCGGATTACGTCGTCTCTTATGCTTTTTTGTACCCATCAGGTATTAATGTATTGCTTATCCGTCATGAGGGGATTAATTTATTAATCTTTAATGATATAAGGGGTCGGGCTATCTCCATTTGATGACTACTTAACCTTTTTTTATTCTTATTATTATTAATAAAATAACTCTTTGAGAGGTCGGAGATTGCCGCCTCTCCATCTAACCAAAATAAATATACTATATATGTACATGTGAACACAATCAATTATATGATCAAACCATCTAGTGAGTAATAAAAATACTTGCTTCTTAGGAGTAAATAAAAGGACGACACCTCCAACACTATCTCACCACCACACAACTATTGATCCTGGCAATGGACGACACGTCCAACACCACCACACAACCGCCGCTTCCGTCACATGTTGTAATAGTCTCGACACCCGGGATAGGCCACCTGATCCCACTGGCGGAGTTTGCCAAGCGGCTCGTCCCCGAATTCTCGTTCACCTTCGCCTTCCCCACCGCCGGACCACCGTCCTCCGCCCACCGTTCCTTTCTTTCTTCTCTCCCCGCCCGGATCGACTCCGTCTTCCTCCCCGCCACAGATCTCTCCGACGCCCCCTCCGACGCCAAGATCGAGACCCTCATTAGCCTCACCGCCTCCCGCTCGCTCCCTTCCCTCCGCCGCCTCATCTCCGACCTCATCACCTCCGGCTCCCGCGTCGCCGCCCTCGTCGTTGACCTCTTCTCGCCTCGGAATTCGGGCTCCAGTCCTACATCTTCTTCCCCACCACCGCCACGTGTCTCTCCCTCGTCTTATACATGGAGAAACTCGACGAAACGGTGTCGTGCGAGTACGCCGAGCTGGACGAGCCGGTCCGGATCCCCGGGTGCGTTCCGCTCCACGGAAAGGACTTGATGGACCCGGTTCAGGACCTGAAAAATGAAGCTTACAAGTGGGCCCTCCACCACGCCAAGAGGTACAAATTAGCGGAGGGTATAATGGTCAATTCATTTGAGGCACTCGAGCATGGTCCTTTTAGCGAGCTCGTACGGCCCGGACCGGGTAAGCCCCCGGTCTACACTGTCGGACCGCTGATCCAGGCGTCCGGTTCAGCTCACGAGGACGCATCGGGTTGCCTGAAGTGGTTGGATGGGCAGCCACGTGGCTCGGTCCTATTCGTGAACTTCGGCAGCGGTGGGTCCCTCACGAGCGAGCAGCAAAACGAGCTCGCCTCGGGGCTCGAGAAGAGTGGGCAGAGGTTTCTTTGGGTGGTCAGAAGCCCCAACGACTCGATCGCCAACGCAACCTATTTCAACGGGTACGGTCAACCTGACCCGTTGAAATCCTTACCTGGCGGGTTCTTAGAGAGGACGAAGGAGAGAGGGTTTGTGGTCCCGAACTGGGCCCCGCAGATCGGGGTCCTGAGCCACGGGTCCACGGACGGGTTCTTGTCACACTGCGGGTGGAACTCGACCCTGGAGAGTGTGGTCCACGGGGTGCCCTTGATCACTTGGCCCCTCTACGCCGAGCAGAGGATGAACGCGGTGATGCTAACGAAGGAGCTGAAGGTGGGCTTGAGGCCCGAGGCTGGATCCGATGGGGTTGTTCGGAGCGACGAGATTGCGAGGGTGGTGAAGGAGTTGATGGAAGGAGACCAAGGCAAGAAGATTTGGGCTCGGATGAAGGAGTTGAAGGATGCGGCTTCGGTTGCGGTGAGCAAGGATGGATCTTCAACAAAGAGGCTCAAGGAAATAGCTCAAAAATGGAAAAAGAAATAGATCCTACATACCATTTCGATCTGTGTTAATTATATGGTAACATTGCGATCGATCAACTCATTTGTTTTTGGTTTCAAGTCATTGTGTTGCCCGAGTTGATCGATTTACTCCCCCGTGTTTGATTGTAAATTTCGATGTTTCAATTGTGGCGTTTTCTAAATAATAAACAAGGGGTGATCGTATTTTTCTTTTTCTTTATCTTTACTTTGTCTTAATTTAATTCTTATCTTTGCATTTGAATGTTTTCAGCACATAAATAAGAAAATTAGATAAAAAAAATCACATGCATATATTATATCACCCATCAGGAGAATTGAATGAAGAATGCACAGATTCGAAGGGCAGCTGGAAATTGGAGATTGATTCCCTGGCCCACTGGGTCATAACTCATAACCAAATTAATATTTAAATAATACGGAGTATAGTGTAAAAATAAGAATTTGCTTTTTCTTGGTTGTTGTCAGCTTTGGTTAGTATGTTAGGTTCGGGTTATAGATAGGTCCTAAACATATCCTTTTCCTCTCCTATCTGTCCTTACACACCCACATTAATTTTCTGGATAGACAATGTTACAATACAAAGTGGGAAAGACACACCCACATTAATTTTCTGGATAGACAATGTTACAATACAAAGTGGGAAAGACACAATGAAAGAAGAGAGGGAAAAAGATAGAATTGTATTCATTTGAGTTTGTTACAACTTGTATAACTAGTATTTATTGTCGCATCTATCCCATTGAGATTGTGCAATCGGATCATTAGAAGGACGAAGGCTTGTACCAGAAACAAACCCTAACTTGTTCTTTGCGATTAGCGAGACTTTTACCGATCGCCTCCAGGAAGTGTAATTCAGATAATCAAGTAAGCGTGTGGATAACACATAATTCGGATGATCGCTATGATGCAGATTCAACTCTCCCATGAAATCAGAAATCTCACGATCACGAGCATTGTCGCAAATACCCCAGGGATTTGTAGAATCGCGATTAGTCGGAATACGATTATGAGAAGCTGGAGAAACTGACGATCGGAGATGAGGAAATTCAGCATCGGAGATAGATATCGAAGAATAGAATCAAAGAGATCGAAACAATCGAAGAAGAATTCTGGAGAAGAAGGGACCGAAAAATTTAGTCTGATACCATGATACAATACAAAGAGGGAAAGACAGAGTGAAAGAAGAGAGGGAAAAAGATATAATTGTATTCTGTTGAGTTTGTTACAACTTGTATAACTAGTATTTATAGTGCTTCAGTCTAAAACATACAAACACAACTTAGCACACACGCTATTATACTAGTACATGACTTAACAAACAATGAATTAAATTCGTGAAATGGTGGAGGGATGGGGTGCGGGCAGGGGCTGCCATCCCCGCCGGCGGTTGGAGGAGTGATGCTTTTGAAAGAGTTGCCCTCGGGGCAGGAGTGAGGGCGGGGGCAGAGAAGAATCAGCCAACAGGATGGGGGAGTCGGGCCGGACTTCTAGAGAACTAGAGAAGTCATACGCTATACTATTAGGTTAATCAATATTAGGATAATTAGTTTAAGATGCATAATGATGGATGTTGTAGTATGGAATTGTTCCTTGATGCAATGACGTAGTCAAGAATTTGTGCCAGTTGGGGTAAATTCCTTTGTGTAATTTTTTTATTACAGAAAAATTCCTGGCGAAGCCAGAATTTTTTTATATATAATATAGGAAAAAAATTGTAATTTTTTATATATAAAAAAGTTATATAGAAAATTTTGTATTTTTTCATAAAATTTTGTAATTTTCTATAATTTTAATTTATTTATATATATAAAAAAATTAATCTGCTTTTTTTTTACCAAATAAACTAGTTTTTACTCTCTCCCTTTAGTTCTATTTCTCCTTATAGTATAATGCACATATATTAAGACATTTCATATTCTTGCTAAATTGTCCATATTAAATTTATATTAATAAAAGTTGAATGGTGGATGCATTTAATGTGTCTTGCTTTTGATTGAATAAATACAAAGGAGTAATATTGAAAATTTTGGGACAAAATATCTAGAAGGACAAATAAAAATAAACAAAAAACTTAGTCTAGAAGGACAAATAAAACTAAACAAAAAATTTATTCTAGAAGAACAAATAAAACTAAACAAAAAAAGTATCAAATAGCCTATTTTTTTTACTATATTTAAACAAATTTTTTTGAAAATCCCAGTGGGGGCGCATGCATTGGCTCAGCCCATGCCTTGATGACCGAATCCAGCGTACTAGACGAGATGGCAATTCCTCTTGAAGAGGCGAACGGGCCGTCACGAAATACCAGCCTCGCGACCGTGGTAACCAACCCCGCGCCCGCAGCTAATGCACCTGAGCCAGTGCCCACGGCCAATTACCCGGCGCTCGTGGCCACTTACCCGGCACCCGCGACCAATGCCCCGATGCCAGCGGCCAATGCTCATGCGCCCGCGGCGTTTGTCCCCGCGCCCGTAGCCCTTGAGCCCGCGCCCGCGGCTCCCGCCAAACCACACCCAACGCTTGCGTCGCTTTCCTCGCCCACATCTGAACCGTTTGTGCGGGAAGTTGCGCCTCCGCGCTTGAAGATGCAGGCACACCAATCAAGTCCGAAAATCTTTGGAGCTAAGTCAATTGACTACAACTTCAAAGAATGTATGGATGAATGGATGGAACCCGAATTTCCATCTTTTGAAGGCGATATTATCTTGTATTGGGTTAGGAGTTATGGGCTTCAAAACCAATTTGCTTTTATGGTGCTACATCAAGCAATGCTACATGCGCAATGGGACCCTGGTGGATTCAGCTCCAAGGTTCGTTTCATGAGTCTCCTCGTGATTTCCGACTTGAGGACAAGTCGATTCTCAACGGGGGAGAATTGATACACTATAATATTAGGATAATTAATATTAGTTTAAGAATATTGTTATTTCCTTTTATTTAGGATTTAGTTTTATCTTTTAGTAAGATACGATTTCAACATTATCTTTTTCGTATTAGCTAGATATGAGAGTTATTATAAATACTCTTCTATTGTTATGTTTTTAATCAATCAATGAAGAAAACAATTATCCCCAAACCTAATGTCCTCCTTCTCATTCTACGCTTCTTTCTGTCTTCTCCCCTATCTCATCTAAGTCACTCTTTATCCCCCGGCTTTGGCCCTTCTTCCCTTCCCCCGGTTACCTTGTTCATTAAATTCGATACGAGATCTATAAGGTTTCGTATCAATTGGTGCTTTCATTCCTCGAACCATGTCTAACGATGGAGATATGAAGCATTACCTACTGGAGTTATTACAGTGCACTCTGTATGTTCAAATTCATGAGGAAATCTACCCGGTTTCTTGCAACGTCTTACAACAAGTGTTTTCCGTCTTCGGAATTATAGAGGATCTTGAGAGATTAAGCCCAGACTCATGGTTTCGACTTCGTTTCAAGAACGTAGAATCCGCCATAGATGCTTACAAATCTTTTAATGGAAGATGCATCTATGATGGATGCTGTCGTATGGAATTGTTCCTTGATGACCGGATTAGCAACGTACTAGACGAGATGGCAATTCCTCTAAAAGAGGCAAATGAGCTGTCGCGAAACACCAGCCTCGCGACCGTGGCAACCAACCCCGCGCCCACAGCTAATGCACCTGAGCCAGCGCCCACGGCCAATTACCCTGCGCCCGCGGCCACTTACCCGGCACCCGCGCCAATGCCCCGGCGCCCGCGGCCAATGCCCCTGCGCACCCGGCGTCTGTCCCCACGCCCGCAGCCCCTGAGCCCGCGCTTGCGGCTCTCGCCAAACGACACCCGATGCCTACATCGCTTTCCTCGCCCACATCTGAACCGTTTGTGCGGGGAGTTGCGCCTCCGCGCTTGAAGATGCAGGCACACCAATCAAATCCGAAATTCTTTGGAGCTAAGCCAATTGACTACAACTTCAAAGAATGTATGGATGAATTGGTGGAACCCGAATTTCCAACTTTTGAAGGCGATATTATCATGTATTGGGTTAGGAGTTATGGTGTTCAAAACCAATTTGCTTTTATGGTGCTACATCAAGCAATGCTACATGAGCAATGGGACCTTGGTGGATTCAGCTCCAAGGTTCGTTTCATGAGTCTCCTTGTGATTTCCGACTTGAGGACAAGTCGATTCTCAACGGGAAAGAATTGATACGCTATAATATTATGATAATTAATATTAGGATAATTAGTTTAAGAATATTGTTATTTCCTTTTATTTAGGACTTAGTTTTATCTTTTAGTAAGATATGATTTCAGCGTTATCTTTTCTGTATTAGCTAGATATGAGAGTTATTATAAATATTCTTCTATTGTTATGTTTTTAATCAATCAATGAAGAAAACAATTATCCCCAAACCCTAATCTCCTCCTTCTCATTCTACGCTTCTTTCTGTCTTCTCCCCTATCTCATCTAGGTCACTCTTTATCCCCCGGCTTTGTCCCTTCTTCCCTTCACCCGGTTACCTTGTTCATTAAATTTGATACGAGATCTATAAGGTTTCGTATCAAGAAGACGAGAGGTCGTCCGATTCACTATGGTCGGAGGCGGGGGACTGGGAGTTGACTGGTTTGAAAAGTAATCTCGTAGAAGACGAGACTTGTTTTGTATGTTGGACTTTAAAAGAAATTAGGTCTATCTCATATTGTAATTGGACTTTTCGGTTTTTACATTGAAAATAATCTGTTCGAGGCTTTTTAATTCTTTAATTTTAATATTTTTTGTCTAATTAGTAATTAGTTGGCATTTATTTATTTTGCCTTACTTTTATTTTATTTTTTTGATCACCAAACCAAACAAATAATATTAAGCACCAACAAAATCTGTTAACATAACATCCAAACAAACCGGAGGTAAAGCAGAAATGTCCGAAAAACTAAAGAATTACTAGGAAGAATTCTTCTAAGGACATAGGCAGCCCGATTCGAATTCCGATGCACGAAGCTCCATCTACAATCCTCAAATTCGTGACTCAAGGTTGTTCGTAGTGTTGTAACAACTCGGTACCGAGGTGTAGCGAAGACTGAGTCGACGCATTTTAATGCACTTTTATCTTTTCCTTTTATGTTATTAGATAGATTTAAAGAATATATCTTATTAGAAGATATTATTTCCTTATAGATAGTTTTTAGATAAATTAGTTTCTCTATAAATACTCTTGTCTACCCTTTTTTTTTCTCTACACAATCACTTGCCTTGGAGGGAAAGAAAGGGGAAAAGAGAGAAGTTAGAGAGAGGCGAGGAGGAGAGAGAGAGGAACGGATTTGTGGAGTAACTTGGAAGACAAGTTTGCTTTGGATTTGCTTGTAAGTTTACTTTTTAATTTAATTTAGATTTTTTCAATTATTATGATGTGTGAGTAGTCTTCTCCTTCTAAGGTTGGTGTTGAACCCAACAATGGTTGTGCATGCTTGTTTATGATCATGTCTTGATTGTTTTTATTGCATGATTAAATTCTCTTGCTCTTTAATCCTTGAAACGAAAGTTGAAGGGAATTTCTCATTCATAGTTGAAGCGAAAGCGGAAACCTTGAATCAGAATAGTCAATTTAGGGTTTTGAAGCGAAAACGGATCAATCCTAGTTGAAGTAGAAGAGATAAGATGGTAAGTTTATTGATTGAACAAAAGTTAGTTGATTTACTTGCTTAGGTTGACGAAAGTTGACACCTTTATGTGATAAAAGCATGATCTATGTGTTTCATTAGCGTTTGGCATGCATGATTGTTGTTGTGGTGACACCTTTACCTTAGAAATATCTTTTCTTTGCTAAAAACCCTAGCTTTAATGTATTGTTTGCGTGACAAGTAACATAACTTAGCATTGACTACCCCCTGTGGACGAACCTGACTTCGCTATACTCAGCGGGGTCTTGATTATAAATTTACATGTTATCAAGAAACCCTATCAACAAATTGGTGTCGTTGCCGGGGAGATTTCAATAATGCCAAGTTTTGTTCTTTTTGCATTTTTCGGGACTCCGCCCAGTTGGTAACGACCCCCTAGGGTCGGTACCGACCTTGCTGAGCAACCCAGTTTCTGTGCTTATTCTGTTTATTTTCTAGGTCACTATCGAGTCGTTACCGACCCTATCCAAGTCGGTACTGACTGTGTCGACAGGTAGTTGCTTCTTTCTTTTTAGTATCTGTTTTCGGGATCGCTGCAGGCTCGATATCGATCTCACAGGTTCGGTACCGACCCTCTTTGAGAACCCGTTTTGCTTTTTGATTTCATTTTTGTTTTTGTTTTTGCTTACAATGTATGCTAGTTGAAGGACGCCGAATTGTCTCTAATCCAATAGTAGACACTGAACCCGAGCGATCATTTCATCGCCAATTAAGAGAACGCAATGTAACATCCCCGACCAAAGTGCATACGTCATTTTACATTCATATAATATTAGAAGCATATGCATGGCATATTGACATGATATATAGTGAGTTTTTAAAAGTAATATTTATTTTCTAATTAAGTTTATTATATTTTAAAAAGTTTTTAAGAAAAAGTTAATTATTAATTATTTCAGAGTAGAGTTTGCAGTAAAGGAGATTTGAGGGTGAAAATGTAATTTTTTCAATTTTTTGCCGACTTCAACAGAAGTTGATATACATGTTTCATTTCTTTCAAATTCACTTTGAAGGCTCGTACACAAAAACAAAAGAGAGAGAGGAGATAAAAAAAAATAAGAGAAAGTTAGATTTTGTTGGTTTTAATCTTGGATCTGGTATGAAATTTCTTCTATCGGATTTTAATCTTGAAGAACAAGCGTGATTTGGTAAGTTTTTAATTAGTTAATAGGTTATTAAGATTTTCCTAATTTTTCCAAATCTAGATCTACAGTTGCTTTTGATTTGAAAACCAGTCGATTCATAGTTATTATAGGGTGTTTTCGATATCGGATTTATATTCGGTAAAAGATTTCAGAGTGATTTTAGGGTTTCTCTTTGTAAGGATATTAGGGAACCCTTTGATCAAGTTTTTCAAAAAGGTTTGAACTAGAAAAATGTTCCTTTATATATATAGTTTATTGTTGTCAAGTTTTAAAGGATTTGGATATATATGCAAGAAGTTATAATGCATTCTAGCATTTCATTGCATTTGGGGTTAGAGTTTATAAGAGTAAATAGCCTAATTTGCATTGGGTTACATATAGGAGCCCAAGTAATAGACCGTGGTCAGAGTCAAGGGGGAGAAATATAGTATCTGCTTTAAACAAGTGAGTATAGACCGGACATTAAGTGCTATATGAATATATGCTATATGAGTTATATGGATATGTGCGCTATATGAGCTATATGAATATATGAGCTATATGGATTATATGGATATATGTGTTATATGTGATAGCTCTGAAATTTCCAGAGTTGTTTGCACAGATAGTATGATGACAGGTGAACATGATATATGATTACAGAATGCACTTGATTGCATAGCATATTGCAATGAGATTAAAAGGACCTGTGACTGACTTGCCCTGAACTGTAATTCAGGAAATCTACGGATTTCTTTGTTAAAGCGACCTACGGGTCATACAGGATCTACGGATCATACAGGACCTATGGGTCAATATTCAGGAGATCTTCGGATTTCTTTGCTAAAGGGACCATAAAAGTCCATATACAGTAAACCTGGGGCAGATTCAGGCTTGAACAGTTCATAGAATAAAGAATCGGAAACATCAGCATTTGCCTTCGAATAGTAATTAAATTCAGATATGACATATATATGATATGTATGTATATGTATATGGACTAAATGTTTGCCTCTGTGTGAAATAATTGATGATGGTTTATATTCACTAAGTATGCGACTCATGTTAATCGCAAAACAATTTTTCAGGTTCGGCTAGTTCTTTTTGAAGTGTGTCTCTTTTAGAGGTCACATTCATACAGGTCGGCCGGCTGAAGCTCAATGCAACCTTCTCCTCCTCATTTTGAATCTTAGACATATGGGTTGTAATAGAAGTTAGAGTAATAGATGTTTTAGCATAAGAAGTAACTACCTATGTGTGTGTGTGCAACCCTTTATGGTTGTTGCTTTCTGGTTTGTGCTTCCATGGATAGTTGCTATATGTGAATTATTTGTTTATATAAGAAATAAGTTATTACTAAGCATACGTCATAGGCTATAGGGGTGTCACACGCAAAGCCATAGCCATGACACCTGGATAAATGGCACAACAGATGACTGCACACCGGAGGAAACTCGATGCCGTGCAAGTAGATAAAGCCGCTCTACAGGAGCAACTCAATGTCTATCCAAGGAATGTCAAACAGTATATGCATCCAGAACTGAGGGTGCCAGAGTCTGCAATCGTGCTTTCGGAGATAAAGAAAACTTTTGAGATTAAGTCTCAATTCATATCCTTAATAAAACGGGCTCGGTTTGAAGGGAAACCTACTTAGTGCCCTATGGAACATATTAAAAATTTTCTTGATTTATGTGACACTATTGTTGTTGACGGTGTTTCTTTAGAATATGTTTTGTTAAAAGCTTTCAGGTGGTCTCTTACAAGAAAGGCCTTGATCTGGTTAGAGAGCTTACCTCCTAAGTCTATCGGGACTTGGAAGGCTTTGTATGATCAATTTTTAACAAAGTTCTTCCCTCCTGCTAAGACAAAGGAGTTAAGAAAATGTATCACCTCCTACCACCAGCTGCCTAACGAGACCTTTGTGGAGACGTGGGAGAGATTTAAGGAGATGCTCAGACAATGCCCTACTCATGGGCAACCACAATATGTGCTCCAAGAAATCTTCTTCCAAGGGATCAATGCTGAGACAAAGAACCGCATCAACCTTCACACTACTTGCGGTTTCATTGAGATGGATCCCGATGAGGCGTGGGCATTGCTTTACAAGTTGACCAATTATGATGCAATGTATGGAACACAGCAAGCCCAACAACCTCAAAGACGGCTCTACAATCCAAACAAGCATGAGGTAGACCCTGAAGTGAAGAACCAATTCTTGCAAGACGAGGTCAATTGCCTGAAAAAGAAGGTAAGTTATCTTAGATCATCTGCATCTTGTCAAAAATGTGGTTCTCAAACCCATGCTAATTCTGCCTGCACTAACTTGCAACAGGTTCGTGCTATTGAGGCTTATGAAGAAGCTAACTATATGAGGGGTCCATATAGGAACCAGGGTAATACTTTTTATGCAAGGATGAATAACAATCAGCCCACCTGGGGCAACTATGGCCAAGGGAGCCAACCTCCTCAACAAGATCAGAGAGTTCCACCTTATAGATCCCCGAGCTATCAAGAGCCACCATCCTGGGTGCAAGGACTTCAAGAAGGAATCAATGGAGTCCAAGCTAACCTCAATAATCAAATGAAAAGGTGGGGAGAGTTCGAGAACTGGAAGAAGAGTGTTGACTCACAACGGGGGAACCTTGCGGCATAAATTCCGAGACCTCAAGGGCAACTCTCGGACCGCCCCGACGAGAACCCGAGAGGACAGATAACAATCGTACACCTCCGGAGCAGAAAGACATTACCAGACCGTGCTGAAGCCAAGGAGAAAGAGCCCGGTAACGAGGAAATTACTCCCGCCAAGATCGGTACCGACCCATTAGAGTCGATACCGAACCTCATACACTTGGTACCGAGGCTCCACGGGTCGTTACCGACCCCAACCCATGTAAGTCTTCGACTCTAGGTCACTCTCATAGTCCCAGGCGCAGTACCGACCCCACCAGGGTCGATACCGGTACTTCTGCAACACCGATCGACCCTCTTGTCGATTCGGTAGGTCCTCAATCCGGATCTCTATCTATCCCGAGTCCGTCAAAAACTCTTACTTTCCCGATTAAGAAGTCTAATGATGTTACAAAGGGAAAGTTTAGACGGTTTGTCAAAATTCTTCAAGGGTTAAATATTTTAATTCCATTTACTGAAGCCCTTAATTAAATGTCTGCCCACACTAAATTTTTAAAAGAGATTTTGAGCAGGAAAAGATCTATCTCAAAGCTGTCAAGTGAAATCCGATCTTTAAAGCTCCCTGAAAAACTCGGTGATCCAGGTAAGTTTGCAATTTTAATTGGTATTGGGACTCACCGTTTTAAAGCTCTATGTGATCTAGGTGCCAGTGCCAGTTTATTACCATTGTCTATCTGGACCAAGGCCATTATGGGACCGCTGGAGCCTGTCGATATGAATCTCTACATGGCGGACATATCTTCTGTAAAAGCAACTAGAGTCGTTGATGATATCCCTATCCAAGTTGGAAAATTCTTTGTCCCAAACGACTTCATTGTCCAAGATATGCCAGGAGACCATGTGGTGCCGATCATTCTAGGCTGACCATTCTTAGCCATCGCAGGAGCACGTGTAGATGTCAGGAAGGGACTTCTCACGTTTGATATTGGAGAAGAGAAGGTCAAATTTCATTTCAATTCGCATGGTACCGAGGCACTTATTGACCCGGATAGGTCGGTAACGACCCACATACCCTCGGTAACGAGTCATCCTCTGAGTGGCCCAAGTGAGTTTTCTTGTTCTTATCTAATCAATTCTGGTCATGATCCATTCTCTTATCCTTGTTCTATACTAAATACTACTGTTAGTCATATGAAGGAGTCAAAACCTCCTTGGTTTTCGGATTTTACTAACCCTGTTGTATGATTTCCGAGCATACTTATTGATGATAGAGGGCCACATATTTTGGAAAGGGGATTTGATGCAGTTTCGGCTAAGTATGGGGTTTCTTTTGATCCCGAAATAGTTGGATGGAAGCCACCCTGATTTGCTAAGGTAAGTTCGTCGGGCTAACGACGTTAAAAATAGCGCTTACGGGAGGCAACCCGTTTTTTGTTTTTGCTTTAGTTTTTGGTTTCCTAGTTCTTTTTGCTAGCCTTCTTTTGACTTGTTTGTAGGTTAGATTAGTGTAGTAGGGAAGTTTTTCTAAAGTGACTCAGTTACAAGAAGTTAAGAGGTGCTAAAAAGAAGAAGAAGTGCTACTCATAGACAACATGTTTGTTACCGATCCCCACAAGGTCGGTACCGACCTCTACCGAACCGAAAGAAAAGCAAACTCCTCAGTGATCAATGGTTTCAAGCAGATTCAGTTTTATTTTGTGAGTTCCCTTTTCTTATCCTCTTTATTCTTTTTATGTTTTTGCTTTAAACAGTGAGGACACTGTTTGGTTTAAGTATGGGGTATGGGAAAAGTAAACTCAGTTTTGTGTCAGTTTGTGTCTTAGTTTTTTGTGTTTTGTTGTTTTAGGATTGATAATATTCCACTTAGATGTCCTATGATATGCTTTAACTTGCTTGATCATGTAGTTCCATAACATGTTTGGAAAGTTTTGCCTGAATCATGTTGAATTTTTTTTTATGTGGATATTTAGCATGTGATAATTGAGCACATATGATCTTTGGTAAAAGTGACTTAAATCCAACAAAAAATGCTATCTTGTGAGTTATTTTTGGCCTTATAGGGAAAAAATCAAAAATCCCTCTTCTTTTCTTGTGTGATTTAGTCTCCTTATGCATATTATCTCTTGTCATTGATATGGTTATCTATTACTTGAGACCTATATGAGATATTAGTTCATTACATGTGAAGTCATATTATGGAGAACTTACTTTTCATAAGCCTTATTAACCCTTATCCACCTTTAAGTTATCCTCTTTTTGAAGCCAATTTGAGCCTTGAGCCTTTTATTTTTCTGCTCCACAAAATTATTCCCTAGCCGATACAAGCTTTACCCTATCCGGGGATTAGGACTTAGTGTTAGGTTGTTGTGATGGTTTTGTTGAGTGAGATTGTTTGGCTCAAGTGTGGGGTAATACTGGGTTGGGTATTTGAAAGATCTTGCATTTTATCATGTAAAAGGAATTTGGTTCCTTGAATGCACATAGAAAAAAAAGTGGAAAGTAAAGGGGAAAAAACAAAACAGAAAAAAAAACAGGGTCGTTACCGACCCTAGAAAGGTCGGTATCGAGCCCCCTCAGAAAGGAAAAATCGAAAATCCAAAGTAAAGAGCTGAATAGGGAAAGTGTGCATGAGCCAAATTTCCTAAGTGTTTGTAAGCAAGATTAGTTGGGATATTAAAGGGGTTGAAAGAAGTTGAAGTTTGTTCTTAAATGTTTTAGTGAGAATGGTATATTGTTTTTATGAGAGTTCTGGTGAAGTGTGAGTTTTTAGAGTCTTTGATTCCCGAACACTATTAGCACCACATGACCAAAATATTTCCACACCTATCTATTATTACCAAGCCCCATTACAACCCGGCCGAATGGAAACTTCTATGAAGTTTTTCATTGAGCCTAAGTTCTCTTGATGATTTTTATGTGTTTTGATATCTCGGGTGGAGAGTTTGGTGATATAAGTAACAATGACTATGTTGATGTTTGTATATTGGATCGAGTTGAGAGTTGTTATTCAAAGCCCAAACACTTGAGAGTTGAGTGAAACACATATCCCTTGCGAGGTCGGATTTGTAGTTGCTTTTGCTTGAGGTTGCTCATATATGTGTGATGATGTTAGATTCACTTTTCTATTATTTCTACTTGTGCTTTGACGTTGCTTTTTAATAAGGGCATTGACTTGATATATGTGTTGATGGTTTTGAGTCTTGTCTTGTTGATTGCTTGAGGACAAGCAAGTCTAAGCACGGGGTATTTTGATATCCGCCTTTTAGTCGTGTTTTTAGGGTGTGTTTGTAGTGTATTTAAGTCTTTTTCTTTAGTTTTGTATTTTGTTTTGAGTCGTTTGTGTAGGTTTTTGTACGTTCTTGAGATATGGAGTCTACATAAGCTTTGGGTGGTGTTTTGTAGGTTTTTAGAAGCTATTTGGTGCACTTTTTGAAAAAAGGAACAAAACCGGTGAAAGATAGCACTCAAGAATGAAGAGAAGATGAAGATTAAGTGCTCAAGTAAAATCATTAAAGATCAAGTTTGAGTTTGGAAAGAGATAGAGAAATTCGTGACAAAGACATAGGAAAAAGAATCGAGTCAAATGGAGTTGTAACGAATCCGCTACGCAAGTTTTACTCAAGGTTGTTCGTAGTGCTGTAACAGCTCGGTACCGAGGTGTAGCGAAGACTGAGTCGGCGTGTTTTAATGCACTTTTATCCTTTCCTGTTATGTTATTAGATAGATTTAAAGGATATATCTTATTAGAAGAAATTATTTCCTTATACATTGTTTTTAGATAGATTAGTTTCTCTATAAATACTCTTGTCTAAACCTGATTTGGCAACAAATGGGCCATCATCCATGCACAAGCCGTGGTTGGCTTGAAACTTTTAGTTTCACCTCCACAATAAGCCGTGGTAGACTCGAAACTTTTAGTTTTGCCTCGACAACAAGTCGAGGTAGGCTCGAAACTTTTAGTTTCGCCTCCACAACAAGTCGTGGTGGGCTTGAAACTTCTAGTTTCGCCTCCACAACCAAGCACGTTAGGTTTGAAAGATTAAGTTTTATCCCCAAACTTGACTAATTGATTGAACCGTATATGTGGTTTGCTTTATGGCCTTAAGACAGGATCAAGAGATGATTATGATGGTTGGCTTGAAACTTTTAGTTTCGTCTCCACAATAAGCCATGGTTGGCTCGAAACTTTCAGTTTCACCTCCACAATAAGCCATGGTTGGCTCGAAACTTTCAGTTTCACCTCCACAACAAGTCGTGGTTGGCTCGAAACTTTCAGTTTCGCCTCCACAACCGAGTATGTATACTATGCCGGAAAAATCCATATTTATGTTCTTGATCGAACGATCAAACCATGTGTGTCGATTTTGGTTTAGTTTTTGAAAATTCAAGAGGCTAACCATGGCTTCATATTTCATTTAAAAAAATTAATTAAGGTTATATGCAGATATATACATGACAAAGTGCTAATTAACTTGGCAAAGTGGCTTATATATACATGGTTAAATAACAAAGTTCTAATAAATTCTGCGAGTGAAATGGAACAAAAAGAACCGAGAGTCTAGGAGGTGGCTTGTCACCCTTGGATTAGAACAAACAATGTAATACCTAGGCTTGCCTAAGTCTCTTGTAATCGTTTTCTTCCTTACTAATGAATGAATGACCGTTCATTCAAAAAAAAAAATTCTAATAAATTTCAAGAGTAGGCCAACATAAAATCTCACGGTAAAGAAGTTCAAATGGATCAACTGCAGCCCTGCATGGATTGGGGTTGAGGGACTCAAAAGCCTATGTTTAATTCGAGTTTCAGGGAAAAAGATGAACTTGATTTTAAATGGGTCCAAATCTTCCAAGAAGAGACGTCTGGTTCTCGATCGGCTGAGACAAAGATGATAAATATATAGTCAAATTGTCCCTTAAAATAAGTATATTGAACTCAACAAGTCAACATGGCCATATAAGCACATGCATTACATTCAGTGCTTGAATAAATGGGGTCTGAATAATGAGTTTGATGAACTTAATTATGGAATCCATACATACATAGGATGAACAAAATGAACACGTACAAAACAACGGTACCGTGTAATTGAAGAGAAAGGATCTTTATGCAAATTAAGGGTCAATTAACTTGATTGTAGGTTTCCTTTGATATAAAAGATTCTCATAAATGAACAAGGAAAAGTTCATTTTAGATGGATGACAAATCTTAAATGGGTTGTTCATCAGGGAATTAATTAGTGGACTAAATACATCTTCAACTTTTTTTTAAGTATGATTCAAGTACTTTAAAAATGTGATGATCATGAAACTGGAAACATCGACTGCATAATCTGTGTGACAGGATCGTGTGAGCATGCATATAATTAAGCCCCCATGTTTCTCTACAAACAATTGGAGTAGATGGAGTCAAGGCCTAAAAATGCTCATGTTGAAGCACAAATTATAAAATCATTGTAGCAAATTAATTGGATTCTCCTCCAGATAAAAAAATGGGTAAAACAAATATTGGTGATTTGACTTCTTGTTTTAATACATTAAGTATTCTAGCATGAATGCATAATGGCTTTCGGTATTTATATAAAATAAAATATACCGTATATGCCAAACACTAATATTTACCTTAAATATAAAAACGACACAAGTACATATTCATTAGTTGTCGAGTGAATACCAATGTAATAAACAATGAATATGTACTTGTGTTATGATGAATATGATTAAAATAAATAATTGTATAATATTGACACAATTTTTTATCTTCATTATCGTATGTTGCGAAATGAATACCAACGTAATACACAATGAATATTTGTATTCATTATAGTGAATATGATCATTAATAATTATATAATCTCATTATAATTTGGACAACCATATCGACTTCAATAAATATTGCTATATAAAATTGTGAATATCAATTTACAATATAATACATACATACCTATAATAAAAAAGATATATAAATATCACTATTTAATAATAAGAATGTCACCAACTAATACAATGAATATGATCACCTAGTTATCTGAATATCACTAGCTTATAATGTAGTGAATATTACCACCCGTTTTACATTACTATCACTAGTTAATAAAGTGAATACGACCACCTAGTTACATGAATATCACTTGCTAGTACGGTGAATATGATCGCCCAAGTACAAATCTCAGAAATAAAAATGAGAAATGTATGATTATACATTATTGCCCTTATGTAAACTCCATCTTCCTTCGATATTTTCCGATCATTTGCTACCTTCAAATAAAAAAATAGGATAGATAAATATTCTTAACAATACATAAAATCTCTTAACAAAATAATGCATATTATTTTTATGACAAGAATTCCATATTTCAATTACATGAATACTAATGCCTAATTTTGTGAATATCTCATAATAACCCAATGAATATCACTTTAAAAATTGACGAATATTAAATCATGTGATCCAAGATATATAACAAGAGAGATCAATCAATATCAAATCACAAAACAACCCTAACAAAGAGATATCAAAATTATCAAAAAGATCCCACAATTAAACTCTACTATTTTTACCCGTCGTACCATGTACGATTACGATTCAATATTTTATATACATTATAAATAGGATATTAATAAATAAAAATATAATATAAATTTTAATATAAGTAATTTATTGCTTGCAGAATGTATAATTTTTTTATCAAATATTATATTCTTCACATTTTATTACTTTTTTTACGTAAATTTAGGGCTTATCAAATATTTTAATACATCTATTAAATATTTTATTATCTATTTTTATAAATTTTAAAATTATAAATATTTATCATTAATTTTATATAAAAGAAAATCACTATATATATCTATAAATAAATTCGTCAAAAGATATATGCTAAAAGATTTATATTTATTCTAAAATATTTTATCTTTAATCTTAAATACTTGTATAAGGAAGATTCAAATCATATCGTTATACTAAATAGATATTTGTTTGATGTTAAAGATAGATTTAAATAGTTAAAGAAGAATTTAATAGAAAAAAGTTAAAATATTAGGAATAAAAATTAATTTTGTAATTATAAGGTGGAGCCAGAATCGTTCTAGTAGCTCCAAAAGGAATAGTTTTAATATATAGTTATAGATTGTATACAATACGAAACTCTAATGGGATTTTCTATCAAAAATATCCGACTGGATCCTCCTCCCCTCTGCTTGTAATTCTTGAATGTATTCAATTGTGTCCTTTATAATCAACGCCTTGTACGTCTACACTTTCATTAATTAATCATCGATCAACACAACATTAAATATATACTAGGCTCAACTACCATTAGATGAATATTTTTTACACCTTATTCTAGTAGAAAAAGGTCATCATATTATATGTATATGTTATTTTTACGGCCTTGTCAAAACTCAAAACCACCAAATCAACAACAGAGATACAAGCAAATCGACATATCATCATATCAAGTGAAGGGCCTTTTCAATGGTGATATCCTGAACGAATCAACAACAGCATCAAAACCCCCAAACAATTGTAATAGTTGTTGTAGAAGAAGTAGTACGAAGTAAAGCCTAAATTACCAATTAAAGATATTATGTGTAAAATTATATTACAATAAAGAAGAAAAAAATACCCGGATTCAGATGGATTTCTTCAATGAGAGACAAAGAATCACCGGAATTGTTTTTTGAAATCGCCAGATCTGGTTTTTGGAAGGAGAAAAAAGTG
Organism: Fallopia convolvulus; assembly: GCA_964016875.1. Taxonomy (NCBI): domain Eukaryota; kingdom Viridiplantae; phylum Streptophyta; class Magnoliopsida; order Caryophyllales; family Polygonaceae; genus Fallopia; species Fallopia convolvulus. Next base: position 60,356,973 of record OZ024720.1, on the reverse strand, counting down.
AACGGTGATCTGATTTTGGAATCTAAAATAAAGGGGAAAGCCAAGATAACAAAAAAAATCCCGTAAAATCAGCTTATTTGCTATAATACTATGAGATGCACCTATTTTACAAGAGTGCACCCCTTTTTAATAAATCTGGAACGTTAAAAAATATTCATCTAATGGTTTAAATTTACACACACTTTTCACTCTAAGAAACTTTCTACCAGATCCTTATACTATATATATATATATATATATAACTGGCTTGAACTCACAAAATGTATGAGCTTGTTTAGAACTTAAGCTTGTGGTAGTTCTCTGTCAAATTTACTTTAGTGGGTCATAAAATGTACTCTTTTAGGTGGAACTACGATGATTTGATCCCAATAAGGGTATCTCGAAAGCTCGACATATAGCGCAAATGCTTGTCAATCACAACCTCAAATGAAAATATGTTCTTTGGAGAACTACGTAAAGACTTGACGCCTATGAAAGGCTACGTAGTTAACTCGATACAAATTTTTATCTAGTATAGTCACACCTCTAAATCAAACTAAGATTCTCAAATCCAAAAACGCACTAAAAAAAATTATGCACGCCAAATGCGAAAGATTAGATCACCCTTCCTAGAAGGTGGGTTTAGTCTCACTCGAGTCATGCAAATAATAGTTGGATAGGTCTAGGTAACCCTTCCTAGAAGATGGGCCTAGATTCATTCCTCTGATGCATGAAAAATTACACACACCAAACCAAACATAACAACAAAAACACTATGAACTACGTAAGGCTTGATTCTCTTTAAAGAGATACGTAGGCAACCCGTTATAACTCGGGTACAGCTCAAATTAAAAAACAAACTTAAAAGTCTCCAACGTGTCTATATTATTATTAAAATTGTAAAGATGTACAGATAAGGGTCGAACTTAAAAATCATATGAGATGTCTTTGTGCATTGTTGTTTTCTTTTAACAATTTTTTCCTAACACATAGTTTTAAAGGATATATCTTTTAGAGATTTATTTCCTTATGGATAGTTTTTAGATAGATTAGTTTCTCTATAAATACTCTTGTCTAGCTCTAGTTTATCTATGATCTTTTGGGAGGGGAATTTGGAGGAAGAGAGAAGAGATAGGCGTGAGATACAATAGAGAGAGGAAGAGTAGAGATTACTTGTAAGACAAATTTGCTTTGAATTCAGTTTTGTAAGTTTTTCTTTCATTAATTTAGATGTTCTTTTTAATTATGAATTGTGAGTAGTCTTCTCTCTCTAAGGTTGGGGTTAACCCAACAATGGTTATGCATATTTGTTTGTGATCATGATTTGATTGTCTTTATTGCATGATTTTATTCTCTTGTTCTTAATCCTTGAAACGAAAGTTGATAGGAATTTCTCATTCATAGATGAAGCGAAAGCAGAAACCTTGAATCAGAATAGTCAATTTAGGGTTATGAAGCGAAACCGGATCAATCCTAGTTTAAGTAGAAGAGATAGATAGTGAGTTATTTGATTGAACGAAAGTTAGTTGATTTACTTGCTTAGTTGACGAAAGTTGTCAACTTTATGTGATAAAGGCATGATCTTTATGTTTCATAAGCGTTTGTATGCATGATTATTGTTGTGGTGACACCTTAACCTTAGAAATCTCTCTCTTTTGATAAAAACCCTTGCTTTTGTTGATTGTTTGTGCTCTAAGTAATAAAATTTGACACTTGACTTTCTCCCGTGGACAAACCCGACTCCCCTGTACACAACGGGGTCTTGATTATAAATTTATTTGTTGTCAAGAAAACCCTCTCAACACCCAGTTGAATAAAAATCAAGCTAAGGGAAAAATAGTGCAGTTGTACTACTCTCCCTCATTTCAACATATATCTCTCAAGCGTCGCATCCCTAGAAGGTGAGTGAGTTGTTTGAAGAATCTGGTAGACAATGCTTTAGTGAACACATTTGCTAAGTTCTTTGCTTGATTGAATCTATTGAACATCAGTATCGCCTTTGACTTGAAGCTCGTGAGTAAAGAAATTTTTGTGGCGATATATGCTTGATTCGATCACTCTTGATGTAACCTTCCTTTATTTGGGCGATACAAACTATATTGTCTTCATATATTACTGTTGGATTTTCAACAGTTGAATTCAACCCACAAGATGTTTGAATGTGGTGTATGAGTGATCTAAGCCACACACTTTCTCTTCCAGCTTCATACAAAGAAATCAAATCTGCATGATTTGATGAGGTAGCTGATGTTCGTGTTTTTAGTTTAGTTTTAGATGTTTTTCTTAGGTTGTTTAGTTTAGTTTTACTTGGTTTTAGAGTTAGCTTTGTGTGTTTTTGGATATGTTTGCATATTTTGTGAAAAGTATGTAAGCTACTCCGTCTTGTGTTTTTTGTAGGTTTTTAAGCGGAAAGGAGTGCTTTTTTAGCTGAGTTGAAGCCTTGTGGTGGAAGGTGGAATACATGGAAGTTAAGGAAGAAGATTGAATGGGAAGATCAAGTTAAAATCCAAGTTAAAACCAAGGAAGAGCTCGTCGGAAGCTAAAACAGAGGATCGTTAACGATCCTGTGAAGGTCGTTAACGAGGCTAGAAGATAGAATTTTTTAGAGGAATTCAGCAAAGTCTACCGACCCTGTGCGGGTTTTTAACGAGGGACCCGTGTCGGTAGAGGGGTAGCCGACTTTTAGTTTTTATATCTGTTATCTTGTTATCTTTTAAGTTGGGTAAGTTTTTATCTTTTAGCCTTTTTATTAGATAGTTTCTTAGTATAAATACCCTTGTTCTAAGCCTAGGCAAGGGGGAGATAGACGAGTTTTAGGAGAAGTCGAGAAAGAGAGAGAGTCGAACCTGAAGTTGATCGAGAGAGAGAGTTTGGGTCGGTGATCGGTTCTTGCTCGGTGTTCTTAGTGTTTTCGGATTTTACAAGTTTGTAAGACAATATTCTCTTTTCGATTTCAAGTAAGTTTAAGTTTTGTTTTCAATGTCTTCTTCAATTAAAGTTGTTTGCTTTATTTCAATGAAGAGTGAGTAGTCTTCTTATCTAGGGTCGGGGTTGAAACCCGACATAGTTGTACATGTTTTGAATGAGTAAGTTGATGTGTGATTGCCTTTTATCTCTTTTAAATTGCTTGTTGTGCTAATTCTTACACGATAGTCGAAGTAATTTGAGTTTTTAACTTGATTGAAATTGAAAGTTGTGAACTTGAATGTTGATATTGTTCTATAACGAAAGTTTCGAGCTTTAGATTCAAAACAAGTAATAAAGTGAATTAATTAATGAAAGTTGATTGATTTGCTTGTTAGTCAACAAAAGTTGATAGATTTATCTTCAAAGGCATAATCTTTATCTTCATATGAGTTTTTATACATAACTATATTGTGGTAACCCTTGTCCTTGAGCTTTTTATCCATTCAATTTGTTAATTCTAGCTCTCGTTTTTACTTGTTACCGAGTCAACACACCCTTGGTACCGAACCTACGTTTGAGTTGTTAGTTATTCTATTTTCGGTAGATTTCCAAGTTCGTTATAACGACCCTGACAAGGTCGTTAACAAGGTTGGTCGTAGCTGTTTTTGCTTGTTTTGCTTTGTTTCTTTGTTTTTATAGTTGATGTAATGGACGAGTTTTCTTTTTCCCTCTTTAGGTCAAAAACGACTTTCTTATTTTGCAAGAATTCCTTGTGACTTGATCCGCAAGTAACTCCGCTAGAATTTCCCTTAATTTCTTTTATAATTAATTACCATATCGTGAACTTAAGACCATAGCCTCATAACCGATTAATCTTATCTTTCTGAGTCATTGTGTTTTTTAATATCATCTAAACCGAACTTAATTGTACTCCATGAGGCCCAATTTTTCTTATATTAATATTTTCACATTTTTTTATATATCTTCTTAGCCTTGTGACCATATCTTCCTTGGCCTGATCGATTCTTTTCCCATAACCGAAGAAACCTTATAACCCCGTACTCCTTGTGATTCTCTCATCCGAGTGTCACACCGAACGCGACTTCTTGTTCTTTTTGGAGGAGAAGCCGGAAAATTTTGCCCTTTCGTTCCCTTCGTGTTTCACCGCCAACAAACTTCCTCTTCTTCTCTTTGTACTCGCGTGATCGATCGAGTTCGCCGACGACCTTACTCGTCATCAATCTACACGGCCGATGACGACGGGCTGCACAACCGTTCGATGTCGGACCATCGAGCATATGCCACCGCCACACCTTGAAACGCCATTGCGTCTCGATCGACGGCGGCTTCGTGCTCTGAGGACGAAAGCTTCCCCTGTTTCCGGTAAAGTTCTGGCCTTTCTCTACTTCGAGTGTTTTTGTCAGTGACATGCTTTCCGGTACCGTTTTCGTCATCTTCTTCCTCATGCATTCAGTAGCATGTTGTCGGGGAAGTGCCTTCTCGCGGTCACCATCGTCGTTGGTGGTTGTTTCGATTTGTCACCGAAGGAGTGCATCGTTGAATAATTTGGTCACGCCTGTTAGTTCTTCTCCATCGTCTGATCGAGATTAGTCCCTCGGTCAGTACTCTCTTTCTATTTTCGTTAAACCTGTTGTAGACTAGCTTTTCATTGGTTAGTCTAGAGTTCTTTCATAGTAGATAGTTAGTACTCTTCTTCTTGCTGATCTTTTTGGGTGTTAGGTTAAAGGAAACAGTTGATTAATTAGTGTAGACAATGGTTAGCTGTAGAATGCCTTTTGGTGGCATAATTTGTGTTGTGTGCTAGGGGAAGGGGCGAAGGGCTGGTGTTGATCGTGTACTATTAGGATATTTAGTAGTAAACTGTTAGATAAGTAAATTTTCTTGTGTTCATGGAAAGTAATTACTTGGTGAAAGTTGACATGTAAATGCAAATTGGGAATTGAGATAGAACGTGCAGGTGTACAGTTGAAATGTAACATGGGAGATGCAAGTTCGTACATGTATATATAATTATACTTTAATACTTGAAATCATAGTAGGGAGTGGGTTTATTAGATTAGAGCTTAATTATGTAGAATTCGTATGGGATTTTGTCAAGATACCTATGTTTGGATTCGGTTAGAGTAATTGGTAAGAGTTAGCGGTTACAGGATGTTAATTTTGTCAGTCCGTGCTTTTTATCAGTTGAGTGTGTAGTAATAATTGTTAATATCTCTAGGTTTCTATCTTACTCGTGATTGCTAAATCGCACAAAGGATCGCTCTTCTTTTTGAGGTAAGTCGTTTTCAACTTGCTCGGTTCTTCTCTATCTTGTTAGATTGTATATCGTTATTGTAGGGCGGATTTTGGGAACTAGTCCCGAATACCTTTTTAAATTGTTTTGAACTTCTTGGTTTGTTGTGTGTGTAAAATGGTTTTGAACGCATTTTATCGGAAAGAGATTTTTGAAACGTTTTCTCTATGTTGGTACCGTTTCCGGCACGGCCCCATCGTAGCTCGCGTTGAGGAAGAGTTGTCTATGTATGGCCCGTGTGACAGGAAAACCGTGCCCCTTCAAAATGACAATTATTATCTATGTGTTTTGGCAAGTGCTTCAGTGGAGGCTTAGCCGGGGTTAGAAGGGAGATTGTGAAGTAGAGTGAGAGGGCCTGCCTCTGCACTCGGTGCGGGGTTGAGCGCCTTGGAGGTTGGAATGTGAGATGGAGGAATTGCATTGTTGAAGATTGTGTTTGTGAATGTGTATGTGACTATGTGTGACTAACCAAAACTAATTTAGGTATTGGCCTTTAGAGATATGAGTGCGGTTGTGGACTTGGATGTTGACCTTAGAAATGTTATTCAAAACGTCTTGCAATTTCTGTATTCTTTCTAACTTGATAGATTAGTAGCTGACCCTTCGGGGAATATTTTTCAATTCCAGGTATGAACCAGGGAACCGTGCAGGAACCGAGGCCAGATGGCGGGGCGGAGCGGTGAAGAGCGCGTGTCATAGTGGGTTGGGTTTACTGTAGTTTATTCATTACATATTAGGGTGTTGGATTTATTATTATGCTGGAGTTGGTATTATGTTTTGCTTATTTTTATTTCTTCAATAATTCTTTTTAATAGTGTTTTGTCGGACTTAGATATTTATATTCTCGAGAATACATGAATAACTATGTTTTCTAATTTTTATAAAATAAAAAGGTTGGATGCTTTTATTAAGTTTTCTCGTCGTGCCCGCGTTGTAAGATCCTAAAGTGTTGTTGTCAACCTACTTAAGTAGAACCTAGTAAAGTCTACTTCTAAGTAGCGCCCTATCGGAAGTCGGGGTGTTACAGTTGATAAACAGACAACCTTGCTTCCCGTGGACGATCCTGACTCCACTGTACTCAGCAGGGTCTTGACTACAATTTTTTTTTTTGTTAAGTAAATCCCTCTCAACAGTGGCTTCTATAGACTATTTGTTGAACGTCGTGAAATGGCTACTCCACCGTACATAAATAAGTACCTTGTTTGGGAAACAGCTTTGTGCGAATCAGATAGATAACCGACATCATTATACCCAATTATTCCTTCAATTTGTCCTTCATTAGACCTTTGAAAATATAACCCCATGTCACTTGTTCCGCGTAAATAACGTAGAATGTACTTAACACCACTCCAATGTCTTTTAGTTGGTGTTGAACTATATCGTGCTAAACAATTCACAACAAAAGCTATATCAAGTCGGGTATTAGTAGCAACTAGCAAACCTATTGCACTGAGATATGGTACTTCAGGACCTAATTTCTTTTCATTTTCTGATCGGGGACGAAATGGGTCATTTTCTACACTTAGCGATCTTACTACCATTGGTGTACTTAATACCTTATCCATATTAAATCGCTTTACGACCTTTTTTGTATGGTTTGATTGATGGATAAATATTCCATCCATTGTATGCTCGAACTGTAGGTCGAGACAATACTTGGTAGTTCCCAAATCCTTCATTTCAAACTCTGTTTTCAAATAATTAGTTGCTATTTGGATCTCTTCTGGACTCCCAATAATGTTCAAATGATCAACATATATAGCTATGATTACATATCCCGACTTTGTTCTTTTTATGAACACACAAGGACTTATTTGATCACTCACAAATCCTTACCTTTGTAAATATTCACTAAGGTGATTATACCACATTCTCACCAATTATTTCAATCCATATATCGATCTTCTAAGCTTAATGAAATACATGTGACGTGATTTTGATTCAAATGCTTCAGACATTCTCAATCCTTCTGGGATTTTCATGGATATGGCAGTATCTAATGACCCATATAGATAAGTCGTTACCACATCCATGAGTTGCATCTTAAGTCGTTCAACAATGGATAAAACCAATTGAGTTCATGAATAATAATCCATGTTTTTACAAAAAACAATCACACGAATAATAATACAATTATTTATGAATTATAATACACAAAGAAATGAAAAATCTTGTTTTGCTTGAATGAATAACAATGAAATTATTTATGAATATTGCGCACAATGATAATACACATATTTAAAAAAAAATTAAAACACATATAGATGAATAACATTAAAGGAAAAGTTGAACAATCATACATCTAAGTACGAATAATAATACAATTTCGTAGCAATAAGTCTACCCAACTAGTTGAATAACACAATAATACAATAAGAATAACACTAAACTTATCTATATTCTAGTAAATAGTCGATTAATTCCATATATGAAGATCAAAACAACAACAAAGCAATATATTATGAATAACAAGCATGCTTGTTGAATATCACCAATCGAGTTCATGAATAACAGTCCATGTTTTTATAGAATAACAATCACCCGAATACTAATACATTTATATAGGAATTATAACACACAAACAAATGAAAATCTCGTTATGCATTAATGAATAACAATAAAATTATAACTGAATAATGCGCACAATGATAATTCACAAATGTTTGAAAAGCAAAACACATATGGATGAATAACAATTAAGGAAAAGTTGAACAATTATACATCTATGGACGAAAAGTAATACATTTACGTAGCAACAAGTCTACCAAACTAGTTGAATAACACAATAATACAATAAGAATAACATGTAACTTATCTATATTGTGGTCGATTAGTCCGTATATGAATATTAAAATAAATAAGAACTATTGGTTTGATTTTTCTTTGAAATCAATGAAATTTAACCCAAATTATCAAAACGACATTGGGTTCCCATACCACTATCCATTGTGATACGATTACTTCAATTCAAAGTAGAAGCACAAACCAAATAACGAATCTGAACAAAGTTGCGATGCAATGGCGATATTCTATCAGTTTTCTTGTGACGATGGAGAGTTTTTTAATTCTGATTTTGTGAATTTTTCAATTTCGTAGATATGGAAAGTAATGGATAAGATATGACACTTTTCACCCATGATCTCCCCAATTTTTCGGTCCATCAGATTTAATTATTTTTTCATGTATTTATTCCCCCATTTTTTTTAACGATTTCCACCATAAACCCCCTCATTCCTTGACCATTGATTTAACCCTGTCTAACGTCTAGGTGTTCCCCCGTTCCTCCTTAATATATGTGTTTCTCCTGAGCGTTCCTCTATTTGATTATATTGATATTTGTGTAGTTAACGGGACGTAGCCCTCTTAATCGTATTTTAACACCAGCCTAGCCCTCAGATGATCCTGGTAGGGGTGTCCAAACCCATATAACCGTGATTTCGGTTAACCGAAGACCGGTTAACCATGATTTCGGTTAGTTAAAATCATTAACCGTAACCGAACCGTTAATTTCGGTTAACCGACTATCGGTTAACCGTATTTTCGGTTCGGTTTTCTCGGTTAACCATTAACCGTTTATGTAATTTCTAAATTATAATTATATACTTAAATAACAATAAAATTATTTTATATAAAAATATTACCATTTGGTTAGAAATTCAAAATAAATATTAGTTTTACGTGATTAATATGCGTTAAATTATCCACACAATATGTATATTATATATATAACCATCTTTTAGTTAGAATATTTTAAAAGTATGCATAATTAAGTAATTAATAGCGGTATTAAAAAATAATGTTATGGATAATCATCTATAATGTCAAAATTTGTAAATGATAATGCAATTCCATCAAGCCAAAGTATATTTACGGTTTTGTTTTAAAAAATAAAAAATATATTTTGGTTTTTTGGTTAACCGAGAATGTCAATATGTGAACCGAAACTAACCCGTAACACAACAAAACATATCGGTTCGGTTAACCAAACTGAAATCATAAAAAATAACAGTTCGGTTAACCATCAGTTTTTTTCGGTTTCGGTTCGATTTTTCGATTTCGGTTATTTTTGGACACTCCTAGATCCTGGGCATGGTTGAGTGCGCTACTGGAATCGAAGTTTTTTAACAAAGCCACAACTCGAACCCTAGATAAGTCAACATGGACAAAATTAAACCTTGAAAAATTGTTGGTACCACTGTACCAGACATAAAGTGCAAAATATTAGGGTTGATCTATGAAATGATAATGGGCAATAACTTTCAATGAATAATGTTTTCTTTATAATGTATTTCAATGAAAAATATTTTCTTTATCAAACCAACCCCAACACCCAAGACATAAACTTACAATTGAGAAATATCCAAGTGAAAGACCCACCCGTCCAACAAATCCAACACGTTTATTGATCTTATTACATGTCTGTAATACAGAAAATCCACATTGTACATCAAACCAAACATTGCAAACTCTCTTCTTTTAATACAACACCACCTTATACTTCCCCAGGCGGTCAAATCCCATTTTTTTTCCCCTTGACCTCTTTTTTGTCTTCTTTTCAATTTCACATTACATAGATTGAGAAGGATGTGTATATAACAAAGGGGCCGGAACCCAAAAAATTCCAGCAAAAAAAGTTGAACAATTGATGTTGTAGCAATCAAACATCTCACATCTTTGCCTTCACTTCATGATGGCTAGGCAACTTGGGACTTGAGGGAGCACTGCTGAACTTCCGAACCAGAAGCGTGAAACATGGCACGAGTAGTACATATAGCACAACCATGACAAATGGTGCTGTTACCAACCAGCCTAGCAACTGCACAGTACAACATATCATATACTAACATCATTCATGTACGGTTGAGTAATGGATAACTTTTGCAGTCACAATGAAGAAACCAAAGAGAACGCACAAACTGGAATATAAAGCATCTATTAAAGAATCATGTAGGTTTACACTAGGCTTAACAGATCAACAAGGCAAACAAATTCTTCTGATTGAGCTGGATCCAGACCCGGACTATAAAAATGTATAAATCCAGAATTTCACCACATGTGCCTCAATAACATATTCAGTGATGCTTCTGTGCAACTTATTTTTGTATGGAAGAAGTCTAAAAAGGTCGTTGTCCACATTAGGGATGCTCAACGGGTCGACACGACCTGACCCGCGACCCGCAAGTCAGGTAGCGGGCCATTTCCACTTGCACAATAATTGAACTGGGTGAAGTTTATATACAAGCACTATTACATAGAACAACATCAACAACATCTACCCAGGTGGAACCCGATATGAGCGGGATCTGGGGGATCGAGATGTACGCACCCTTACCCCGACTTGAAGTCGAAAGGGTATCTGAGGTAGGCCCAAAACAAAAGTGAAAAAGGACGGGAAATCAAAAGGAAGAAAACCAAAGAAGTAAAAGCGAGGACGTGAAAGTACTCTAGAAAACCCAAACAACTAAGACTGAGATAGAGAAACTAAAAGAGTCAGTTTATAATGTATATCTTGCTTCTCTTTCGAATCAAGTTGATTTGGTATTCAGAGTCAGTTTATAAGATACTTTCAAACAAACTTCAAAGCAATATTTATAAGCATAATTCAATGCTAAGTTGCTAACAGAGTTTTCTGCCAAAAAAGGAGAAGAGAAATTCCACCTCAGCACCTCTTATTTCTACAAACAAGTAAACAACCCAGAGTTTTCATACTCGGCTTCCTTCCCTCCCTTCTCTTCTCAATATGCATAAGTTATCATTAAAAATGACTTTGTTATGGTCGAATAAGCAGTTGTTTGGTTTGCAATGGTTCTCAAATTGAACAAGTCCAAAGGAGCATAAAAGAAAACAGAAAATTAATTTTCCAATAGTCCTAAACAACCATGTCAGCTTAAACCTCCCTAGAGAAGTCCAAACCCCCCACTGCTGTTCAATTTTCAGCATTTCAAAGCTTATTCACTTAGTCTAAACTATCAGCCCTAATGAGAACACCACAGCTCACATGCACCAACTTAAAATCTATACTTTAGATAGATAGGATGGCAACTTACCGCATGAACAATGCTTAAGAGAACTTCACGAGAGGCTTGTCCAGTCAAGACTTTTTTAAAGGCATCTGACGTTAATGGAAAATGAGGACCACCACAAAAGGCTTCACCAAGACGTAGAAATGGTACCACCAAACTAGAAATAAAAAGTGGTAACAGTTCAATATTAACATGAATGTAAGAAATAAAAAATTATCAAATGGATACATGTACTACGAAATTTAGCATTAGAATTTGGTAGTAACTGCAATTGATACAATAGCTCACTGCATATGAAGCTATGATTCTGTGAAGCACTCTGACAATTAGGTACAGGCTAACATACTAAATGTTATACAGTCACATATACAGAAAGCTTACAGAATGAGCACCTGTTCAATATTTTTGGGTCATATCCAGTTTATAAAATGCTGAGCAAAAGAAGTCAAAAAGGTAAGACATGTCACAAAGACATGCTACTACATCTATCGATGCAAATTCATTTAGAGAAGGACCAAATTAATCTTTGACAAATATCTGGAAAATAAAACACACCTAAAGCAGATATGGAAATCCAGCAACTCTTGCACATCATCCAGGTTATGAAGTTTCCAGAGATGTATCAGACAATGAGAGGTCGAAGACAAGCGGTGACATGGGTTCCCTTTTCTTAACCCTCTCTTACCCTCAAATAAGGCAATTAAAGATTCATTCGCGATGATACAAAACTCAGTTTATTGCCCTAAGATAATCCATATACACAAGCACAACTCAAACATCATGAACTTTCTTCCTCTTATCATACAGTCCACACTGGCCCTATCTTAAGCTTTATTAGTGTCAGTCTTCGCCAAACATCATGAAGTGTTTCTTATTATCATAAAGTCCACAAATTGTTCAAAGAAGCTTTTATATACCAATCCACAACTGAAACATCATGAACTTTCTTCCTCTTATCATACAGTCCACACTGGCCCTATCTTAATCTTTATTAGTGTCAGTCTTCGCCAAACATCATGAAGTGTTTCTTATTATCATAAAGTCCACAAATTGTTTGAAGAAGCTTTTATATACCAATCCACAATCGGTGTTGAGTATTTCACGCATACAAGTTAATTTCATCTCCACACTTTTATCCAAGTACTAGCTACTTGGCTCCAATGTTTCTAGATAGGATTATTGAAGAAGTATGTCGTGAGAAGAACAGTATTGGATCTTGAGCAAGCTTAAGTGGGTTTAGCTCATCTGGTAACTTAGGGGAACAATTATCCAAGAAAATTCATATGATTTCTCATGGATTTCCCAAAGCTCATGTGTTCTTGAGTGTTTGTGTGTTATTTCTGATTTACTCTCTATCACTTCCATATAGGAATCCCTCTATAGTTATCCTTAAACCAATTTCTCAACCAAAACGACATGGAGTAATGAACTGAAATATCAAGAGAACCAAAATGAACCATGAGCATAGAGTATGACAATAACCAACTCTTGTTCCATTCCATATCTCACTTTTCACAGTGTCTTACAATCTAACGACATCAGGTCACCATTTGCAAAAATCCAATGTCTCCGATACTAATGGTGTTCCTTTCATCTTCTTAGAGGAATTCTGAGTAAATTTAAACTCTAGTTAAAACTGGAGCTGACGTCAGCATCACAAGGCAAATATGTTAACACTAGAAATTATATATGTTTGATGTAATTAGGGAGTCTTTCCTAACAAATGATTTCAAGCTTGTGTTTTGTTTGGTCCTTCTGCTTTTCCTCAAGACTTAGAGCTTAGTATGTCTGGTTTCATGTGATAAAAAATTGCAAAAACATGGCACTCCTTTCCCAACAAACATACAAATGTACAAATTTCTGCAGTATACATAATTTTGCAGTAATAGAAAGCACACATTACCTCAATTCTATAGGAGTGGCAACAAAATTAGCAAGCAGTACAGTAGGAGAATGGCAATGAGATCCCAGCAGCGCAATAGCCAACCCGCATAGAAATACTGTGACCCCTGTTCAGATGAAATTAAGATTGAAGTGACAACAAATTCAGTTCAGCGCGTCATATAATTCATACACACCCACAAAAAAGAGAATTTAGGTTGAAACTGCGCCCAATTCTATCTACTTTCACACATACCACATATGGGAAAAATTCCCAAGGTAAGGCCAAGAGCTGCGGAGAATGCCAACTGTTTGGGTTCTGTTCCCCTTCAAGAGAGAGATTGAGAGTGTGTGAGAAGTGAGAGTCATCATCAACTAGCAATAAGGAAGCATGAGAAGTAGATGCCGTTTAATTGATGATACTTGTGGAAAATTGAAACCCAAAATTCTTCGAATAACGAAATTCAGATCGATGAAATCGAGTTAGCAATATTTGAACAATCAGTGAATGAAAGTGGACTTGGAAGAAAGATTGAAGTACCTTCGGAGAATTTGATGGAGTGGATCGACTACCTTTTTATCCAACCAAGATACGAGACCATTTCTCGGGACCGACATTTGCTAACTTTTCAGGAAATCAAAATTTGTGGATAGCTCCGCCTTTGAAAATTTTAGGCTTCAATTCGATTGGAAAAAAGAGTACGCCCCAATTGAAAGAGTTCTCTTCACTTATCCCCAACTGCAAGCATACTCCAATTACTACCATTATTTTGTGGGGCGGTTTAGTTTAGGTCATCTTTTTGGATGAGAACGTTTAGTTCTGGCTGAGACTTGAGTTGATCGGGTGAAAGTGAGTGTCGAAGTTTTACGATACAATCAGTCTTATCATTACTGGATCAAGGCACATGTTTAAATTCAACCGCCTCAAATGTTTTTTTAAAACTACAAGGGAATCAGCCACCATCGTGCCAATGAACCATGGGTAACTACGGCTTCCTTTCAGCGCATTTATAATTCAACCGCTTCAAATGTTTTTAAAACTACAAAGGAATCGACCACCATCATGTCAATGGACCACGAGTAGCTATAACTTCCTTTCAACGCATTTATAACTTGTATGTTATCTCCCTCAATAATAACTCGTGTTAGATTCATTTGTCGTGTTGCTTGAATTCTCATAGCCATAACCCGAGTTCTGCTTGTACCATGTCGCAGTATTGTCCTTTTACAACATTTAATGCGAGAACCTCTCCATGAGAATTTCGTACTTAATAACCTGACGTGGAAATATCATTTATACGCCAAGATCCATCGAAGTTTATTTTGACTACTCCTACCGTTGGCTTTACCCATTTTTTATTTTTGGTCTTCTTTTTACCAATATTTGTTTTAGTATTATGTTCCCACTGATCTCTTTTTTTTTTTTCTCTCTTCCAACTGCTATTTTGAAACCGAAGTAAAAAGAGAGGCATATATCATCTTGAAATGCACATCCTATCCACACTTCTTCTAGCTAGCAAGAGGTGGGTGGACAGACATCAAAATTTTTACGGAGTATATATTGTTCATCTACTCCATAAAAAAAAACTCACATAAAAAATGGATAAAAAAATTAGAAAAAAAAAAGAAAATTTGCCAGATTCAGGGTTGGATAAAATATAAACATTGAGACGATATAAATATAAATATATATATTTTAAGATCAGATAATGTGACCACCAACCTTTCGATTGAAATTAAATTAATGTATAAAATTTTTTGAAATTAAAAGAAAAAAATAATCTTTCCATATCTAATTTTATCTCACATCTAATATCATCGCATTTATATAAGCGATGATATTAAATTTTCTCTCTCATCTAATACATATTGAACAATTAAGACATTGTGAATAAATAAGTAATGTATTTATCATGAACAAGTATTATTATATTATGGATGAACAATAATTTACGCAAATAATTACGCCTTTTTGCAACTAAACAACTACCCTTTCACAAATGAACAACCTTCTCACAAGTATTAATGAAAAACAATAAACAATCCATATCTAATTTTCTCTCTCCTTAATTTCTATCGTGTCAATATAAGCGTTGATGCTAAGCTTTCTCTATCCTCTAATATAAATTAAATAACTAAGATATTGTAAGTTAACAAGTAATGTAATGATCATGAACAATTATTATATTTTGGATGAGCAAATAATTTACGCGAACACTGTAGTATTTATGCATCTTTGCAAATGAACAACTACTTATTCATAAATGAACAACTACATACCTTATACCCTAAACCCCAAACCCTAAATCTTGCTCACAACAACCACTAGATGTGTGGGTAAATCTCTACCTTTCTTGGAGAATTTTGAATGATCTACTTGTATTACTAATTTGCTCCTTATAAACAAAAGCAAGATTTGGACTTCTTTGTTCCTAGTAGTCTCCGAACTCTAGCAACACTATCAATTCTTCTCAACTCTGTTCTTAAGTGAACAAACTCAACTAATACAATAAACCAAACCTTACACCTTGAGATTGACTCAGTTCCCTATCGCTTGGGAACACCTTCAATTCTTTGTCGTCGTCGAGATCGAACACTCGTCACCGGTGACTCCTCTTAGTTCTTCTTTCTTTCTTTGCTCACTTTAGGGTTCTGGTTTTTGTGCTTGGAGAGAAGTGAGTTGTGAATCACTATTCATATGTATTTATAGCCACACTTGCCTTGATGTCCAATCCTTATTCTTAAGGGCAAAGTTTGAAATGCTCTTGTCTTACCCTCCAAGGATGTACTTTCTCAACATGTGATTCTTGTTCAAATTAGGTCAACTCCTGGAAAGAACATCTCAATCGTTGGAAGCTTGATGGAAGCATTGACACTATCTGACACGTAAGGGGGACACACTGTGTCTTTGCATTCTCGGGGTTTGTACTAGCTCTTGAGTTTCCATGGATAGGGAACGGTTCCATGCTTTGATGTCATTCCTTTTCGATTTGTAGTTCCATTGAAATATTTGGATAAAACATATTAGTTCCCAATAGTGTTTTCCATTATCAAAACTATTAAAGTCCGGCCGACAATCCAGGGTTCGGGAGATAACGAGCCTAGTATACAAACCTAATGAGGTTTCAACCCAAAATCATATGGCAATGAGTGGAGTAGCTCATTAGGTTATATACTAGGCAATTTTACTCCCAAAGTTTCAATGTGGGATATCTCAACACGCCCCCTCAAGTGCAACTGTCTGGGCTAATTGACACTTGGACAGAATCCCTCAAGGCTTAGCGAACCGTCACAATTGGATCGGCAACTCCTATATTGGGTGGGCTGCTTGAACATGCTCATTAGGTTATATATTAGGTATTTTACTCCCAAAATTTCAATGTGAGATATCTCCTCCCAAAGTTTCAATGTGGGATATCTCAACACGCCCCCTCAAGTGCAACTGTCTAGGCTAATTGACACTTGGACAGAATTCCTCAAGGCTTAGCGAACCATCACAATTGAATCGTCAGCTCCTATATTGGGTGGGCTTGATAGAATAGGACCGTTACAACAATATGTGTGTTGTAATGTGTGTGGTGTGCTGTCACTGTTCTAGAATGATCATATAGGAGGACAATTGTCCTAATAGAAAGGGCGCACAAATCCTATATATTTTGTACATGAGAAATGCATGACTGATAGAGAAAACTTTCCACTACTTGTGGCTCTCTCCTTCACCTTTGTTTCAACATGGTATTAGAGTTGGAATAGGACAAATGTCCAGATAACAAAACCCACAAAATTTTCCCATCCTCATCGGAAAGCTCCCTTGAATGAAGAACCCTATCCATGGCTACCAACTCAACAAACCTACCCTCTTTCTCCCATTTTATAACTGTTAAGTTGTCACAAGACAATTTCCCATTATGGAAGATCCAAGTAACACCCTATCTCAAGGCAAACAGCCTCTTCTCGTACGTTGATGGTTCTCAGCCACGCCCACCGACTCTCATCGACGGCAAAGCAAACCCCAAGCTCATAGAATGGACAACAAAGGATCAAATTGTCATGGCGATTCTCATCGCCTCCCTGTCTGAACCTATTCTTGCCCAGATCATTGATTGCGCGACGGCGGATATCTGGAGCACCGTTCACGAACTCTTCTCGGCCCGGTCAAGCGCACAGGTCGTGCACACCCGCCTGCAGCTTGCGTCGTTGCGAAAAGGAGCAGAGTCGATGACGGAATATTACAACAAAGCTAAAGGGCTTGTCTCCCTCCTCGCCGACGCCGGACAAAGCGTCTGCGATGAAGAGTTTGTCACGTTTCTTCTCGCCGGACTCGAGACGGAATACGATTCCGTCGTCACCTCTCTCTCAACACAGCCCACTCTGCCCAACTCCACTCAAATCCTATCATATCTACTGGTTCATGAATCGCGTCTCACCCATCAGAGCCTTAATCTCCAGAACATTGTCTCCATGAACTCCACGGAAAAACCAGAGGTAAATTTCACCCAAAATCGTGGCAGAGGAAGAGGGAATGGCAGAGGAAGAGGACATGGAAGAGGCAACGGCCGCAACAATGCCAACAACGGCAACAACAACAACTCCCGAAATCAAAACGGGGGCAACGAGAACTCTGTACGTGGCTACCGAAACTTTGCCGGAGGAGCCGATACACGTCTGACCTGTCAAGTTTGTCTGACGCCTGGTCATACGGCCTTTATATGTTGGCATAGGTTTGACCATATCAAGCTCCTCCACCACGTCCACAGAATTTTCAAGCAAATTACACAGCAAATTCGCAGTGGTTCCCAGATACGTCGGCTACACATCATTTCACGCCGGACCTCTCGAATCTCCGCATCAACAATTTATCCATATGACGACACCGATCAAGTTTCTCTTGGCGAAAGTTCTCAAATCCCAATCATGAACTACGGTTCCTCTACACTCCATTCTTCAAATCATTCCTTCAAACTCTCACATATTCTTCATACCCCTTCCCTTTCTAAAAATTCACTTTCAGTAAATCGTTTTTGCAAAGATAATGCTGTATTTTTTGAGTTTCATTCTGATTTCTTTGTGTTGAAGGATGCCAAGACGCTCAAGTCTCTTCTTCGAGGATCCGTTAGGAACGGGTTGTACCAGCTTCCGGCCACCACTCTTTCATCGCCACCCTCGCCGGAGCTTAATCTCTCCGTCACCCCTGCTATCTGCCTACACCACCGACTTGGGCATCCTGCTGCTAGGGTTACCAATACGGTTCACCATCTTTTTGTTCCAGCCCAAAAACGAGACCCAAATTGCCCTCCATTGTGTGAAAGTTTCTCATGGGCTAAGGCCCATGCCCTTCCCCACAAGCATAGTTCTCATCGGTCCAATTCTCCCTTTTTCTTATTGTTTTCAGATGTGTGGGGCCCCGCCCAAACTAAATCACAAAAGGACATTTGTATTATCTTTCTATCGTAGATGACTACTCGAAGTTTGTTTGGATATTTCCCTTTGCCACAAAATCCTCGGTTGCAAATATTGTTTTAATCTTCATTTCGTTTGCAACAAAAATTTTCTCCACTAAAATTTCTTACATACAAACCGATGGTGGTACTGAATTTAAACCGCTCATCCCTCTTTTTCAATCTTTGGGAATTGCCCACCGACTCACTTGTCCTTACTCCCACCAACAAAATGGGAGCGTTGAAACTCGCCACCGACGTATTGTCGACATTGGCCTTACCTTACTCAAACAAGCTTCCCTTCCTCTTCGGTTTTGGGACTATGCCTTTGAAACCGCTACTTACCTTCAAAACCGCCTTCCCACCCCCATTCTTAACAACCAAACTCCTTTTGAACTACTTTTTCACCGTAAACTCGATTATCATTTTCTTCGAATCTTTGGGTGTCTATGCTTCCCTAATCTCCATCCTTACCAAAAACACAAACTCTCATTCCGTTCAAACCACACTATCTTTCTTGGTTATGCAGGCAAATTACAAGGATTACATTAGCTACGATTGGACCGCAAACCGAACTTATATTTCTCGAGATGTGTCGTCTTCCATGAGGACACTTTTCCCTTTTCTAAAAATGATGGGCCCCTTTTTCATCTCCCACACCTAATAGGCCCAACTCCCTTGCCTATCTACCCACCATCTCCCTGCCCACCCCTATTGGGCCTAACTCTCCTGAGTCCAACTCACCATCTACGCCTCTTTCTGATTCCCATCCAAACTCGATCTAATTCCCCCACACATTTGACTTCCACCTCCTCAGATCTCACCATTCATGATGGGCCAACTAATAATGGGCCTCCCCTTGACCCCACTCCCACTCAAGAGCCTAACCCCTCTTTTAACTCCACTCCTCAAAATTCCTTCCCCTTACCGGCCACAGAGCCTTCCTCATCCTCTCACCCTATGATCACTCGATCAAAATCTCATGTGGTTCGCCCCCTTCATCGAAGTGATGGCACCATACCCTGGCCTCCTCGCAAACCTCCATCTTGCTCCGTCACCACGGTCATTCCCGATGAACCATCCTCCTATACCGAGGCTTCTAAATACCCGGAATGGCGGCAAGCAATGGCCGATGAATTCCAGGCCTTACTCAAGACCCAAACCTGGACCCTAGTACCATCCTCTGTCTCCCACAACGTGTTAGGCGTTAAGTGGGTTTTCAAAACCAAACGACATGCTAATGGCGCCATTTAACGCCGTAAGGCGCGCCTCGTAGCCAAAGGTTACCATCAAGTCCACGACATTGACTATGACGAAACTTTTAGTCCCGTGGCCAAACCATCCACCATCCGCCTCCTCCTCTCCTTAGCCGCGATGAATGAGTGGTCGGTCCGCCAACTCGACATACACAACGCGTTTCTTCATGGGAACTTGGACGAAGATGTCTTCATCACTTAACCCCCAGGTTTTGTCAACTCTCAATTTCCCTCTCATATATGCAAACTACAAAAATCCCTTTATGGCCTCAAACAAGCCCCACGCGCTTGGTTCTATCGGCTAAGCGACTCCCTTGTTACCATGTGTTTTTTTCCTTCTAGAGCCGATTCCTCCCTATTCACCTTTCGCCAAGGAAACCAACACTACAAGATTCTGGAGATTTAGCGACCATATTTGGCGACCAATCTGGTTGCTAAATCGATTTAGCGACCATATTGTGGTCGCCAAATATGGTCGCGAAAAGGCCGGACGCTAATGCCTCAGCGACCACCTGGTCGCTAACGGTAGCGACCACAGCGACCATGTGGTCGCTCCGTAGCGACCACGGACGCCTATGGTCGCCACTATTGTGGCGACCGGTATAGCGACCAATGCGACCAAAGTGGTCGCCATGGGCGGCGACCACGTGGTCGCCTATAGTCACCACAATAGTGGCGACCGTTATAGCGACCAATACGAGCAAATGGTCGCCATGGGCGGCGACCACGTGGTCGCCGATTGGCGCCACATATAGCGACCAGATGGTCGCCAATATAGCGACCACGTGGTCGCTAACATTTATTTAATAAAAAAAAATAAAAAAATTATTTACGCTTTATTAATATTAATTTAAATTGATTTATATTAATTTAAACAAATCAGAATTGCATAAAACAAAATATTTTCAAATTTAATTCCAAAAATATTTACAAAAATTTTTACAAAAATAATTACAAAAATATTTAAAATAAACTATCTAGTTGTTTCCGTCGGGGTTCGCTGCATCACTTCCGTCTGCTCCACGGGACCCACCCTGATGCGGGTCGAAATTTTGCTGCATCCGGGCCATGAACTCCTTGAGCCGAGCGACCCTACTACGCAAGTCCGTCACTTCGGTCGTAAGCTCGGCGTTGCGTTGCGTCAAATGCTCCACCCGAGGAGGTTCTCGACGGGGCGCCGTCAATCGTGACCCATAGAACTCGGAGGCGGCGTTGCCAAGCCCGAAGACAGCGCCACCCGGGCCCACCCCTCCAGCGGCCGTTAGAAAGGCGTCGCACTCGTCCTCAAAAGACGGAGTGCTGCCCGTCTCCGAGGACCTCTGGGAAAGGATCTCCCGGGTCCGAGCCTAAAAAAAGCGTAATCATATAAAAAAATAATAATAAACTAAATATAATAAGAAATGAAATAAGTGAAATACTACAACGATCTGGGCGCCGGTCGTCTATAAAATGCCGGTCCGGGCCCTGTGTGTGCGTCTCGATGAGAAGCTCGAGAGGCGTAATCGGACGACCCCGTTGGGTTTCCTACGAATGACTTTCTAATGTTACAGCCCGGAAAAATGATAACATGTATTAATATTTATTAAAAGTATATTAAACTATTATAAATAAATTTAAAATAAAATACATAAATTTAAATTAAAATAACGTACCAAATGTTGCATGGTATCGAGGTGTGACCTCGAACCGCTGCTGTGGTTCGCCGGATTTGTATGCCGGATTCTCTTCTGACGCTCACACTTGGCCTTGTACTCGGGTGTGTTCCAATACGCCACCCAAAGGTCCCAAGCGGCAGAGTTGATCCAGCTCGGCTTCTTCCCCGCCCGACGACTCTTCCCAACTTTGTCGTCGTATCGCTTCTTCGCGATCTTCTCCCACAATAGCCGGACCATCTCGACGTCCATACCCGGCTTCGTGGCATCCCATTGGAAGTGCGTCTAAAACATAACAACAAAACAACAATATTAGTCGATAAATACGAAATATTGTCAGTAAAAAAAAAAATATACGAAATATGTAAAACGTAATGCGAAATAAAATAAAATTACCCTCCAAGCATCAAACCACCGCGCCTT